>BTGA01000002.1:1200000-1501458 GCA_037102615.1 Hanseniaspora uvarum | reverse complement strand
CTGACCTGACCTGACCTGACCTTTTTGTTACCTGTTTTGTCTTCTTTTATTTTATATATTTTCTGTATATTATTATTACTATTACTATTCCTGACCTGACCTGACCTGACCTTTTTGTTACCTGTTTTGTCTTCTTTTATTTTATATATTTTCTGTATATTATTATTACTATTACTATTCCTGACCTGACCTGACCTGACCTGACTTTTTCGTTACCTGTTTTGTCTTCTTTTATTTTATATATTTTTCTTATATTTTTGTTACCTGTTCTGATTTTATTTCTTATATTCTTCTTACCTGTTTCCTCTCTTCTCTTTTCCCTCTTTTTTATTTCCTCTCTTCTTTTTTTCTCTCTTCTATCCGCTACCAATATTATCATCCGCTACCAATATTATTATTATTATTATTACTACTATTATTATTATTATTATTATTATTATTATTACTATTATTATTATTATTATTATTATTATTATTACTACTATTATTATTATTATTATTATTATTATTATTATTATTATTATTATTATTATTATTATTATTATTTTTATTATTATTATTATTATTATTATTACTATTATTATTATTATTATTACTATCTACCTGTGTTATTCCCTCTCTCTCTTTTTTTCTCTCCCTCTTTTTCCCACTTCCTCTCTCTTTTTTCCTCTCTCTCTTTTTCCCACTTCCCACTCCCTCTTTTTTATTGCTGCTATTGGTTCTGTACCCTCTGTTCCGCTTCGCTCCTCGCCGCGTACGTACTCGTGCTTCGCACTCATATTTTTTTCTCTCTTCCTCTCTCTTCCTCCCTCTTTTTTTCCCTTCCCGTTGTTTACACCTGGTCATGTGGTGCACTTTTTTTTGCTAGTTAAATCTTCCCGTTTGTTTACACTTGCTCACGCTTTTTTCCCTTTTTGAGTTATATTTACATATGAAAAGTAGTGGGTTTTACACTTAGGTATTTATTACCCAACTACTACCACTTTTACACAACATTGGCCAAACAACATTTGTAAACTATATCATTAGTCACAACAAGTTGTGCATTACTATCATTATTAATATTTCTATTATTAACTATATACTTCCTTTTTACTATTTTCACTATTCTTGCTTCTGCTACTTACTCTTCTATGAACATCACTTCATGGCTTGGTCACGTTTTGTAGTGTCTAGTTAGTTCCTCAGCACAAACACTTATTTCCATCTCCAGTACTTTCACCATCATTATTATCACTTTGGCAAATAACCCCCACCCTCATTCCATATTTTATTTACCACCACTTTCTGTTTCTAACTTTCCTTATAACAAATCTAACATTACCAGTGTGTGTGTGTTTTCTGTTGTTGTTGTTGCTCTCGTCCTCTTCTTTTTTTTGCTGCTAACGGATACTGTACCCTATGCTCCGCTTCGTTTAACTCCGCTACACTTCGGGCACGGATCGTGCTCCGCACTCACTCACATACATGCACTCCTTTCCTTTTTTTTCTTAAATTTTTTTTCCAAGTGCGCGCACTGCTCTGGACACTTAAAACCTTTTTGTCTCGCTCATTTCCTTCTCGTGGTAAGGCTCAATAACCAAACATAAGAACGTGCTAAGCAAATTATTTATTAACAAAAAAAAATAAAAACTTTAATGAAATAAAAATTATGAAAACATACATACACTTATAATTAATCAACTAACGAACATTATATCATATCACAAATTAGATAAATTGCAACAACAATATAAATAAACCACCCAATTTCAAAAAAAGCAGCTTTGTTTTCATTTGCTGTGGTTATCAAAGCTGGTGTAGACAAGATAACTGATGAATTTTCAACAGATGGTGCAACGCTGGAAACAGGGGATAAGGAATTACTAGAACCACTAACAAAAGATGTTTCAATAGTAGTTGAGGTAAAAGAAGTAGAAGGAGGTAAGTGGCAGTTTTCATCACTACATGATACAGTTTCAGTATCAGTATCAGTAGGAGTAGCAAAATCTGTTGGCACAGATGTGGATGAAGTTGGTTGAGAATTGGTGCCAGTAAATGAAGCAGTTTCAATATCAGTAGTATCTGTTGTTGTTGAAGAAGTGGATAATATTGTTTGAGAACTGTGGTCAGTGCAGGTTGCAGTTTCAGTTTCAGTGTAACTAGCACTACTTGATGTTACTGAAGATGAGTTCCAACCTCTGTAAGTAAAAGTCTCAATAATAACTATTGGGGAAGTAGTTGGCTTACCATCAGCTTCATTGGTAACAACATCAGAGGTGGTGGCTATGTATGTACCAGTCCATGATGTGGTAATGGTAGAAGTGGTAACTCACACAGAACTAGAAACTGACGCAGAAGTTGGGGTTTCAATAATAACTATTGGTGGGGTGGTTAGTTTACCATTGGCTCCATTAGTAACAATATCAGAGGTGGCAGTAACAGTTCCATTACCAGTCCAATGTGTAGTTATGGTAGATTCCGGAGTGTTAACAATTACAATTGGTGAGGTGGTTAGCTTATTATCAGTACCTGAGGTAACGATACCTGATGTGGAAGTAACAGTTTCATTGCCTGTCCAATATGTGGTCATTCTAATTTATGGTGTTTCAACAACATAAATAATACTAATAGCCGAGCCAACAGTTGTAGAGATAGTAGAAATATTATTATTAACTAAACCGGTATAATCAGAGTATCTGGTAGAAATAGTATATTTATATGGATCTAGCTCCAAGATATCAATAGATTCATAAATAACTGTTTTAACTACTTCTCGACTATTCCCTGTAGCAGGAATGGTGGTGACAGAAGAAGAGTCAAGTTCTACAGTAGTAGTGGAAGTAGTATTTCCGTTTCATAAAACGGTAGACTCCTTTGCATTAACAACATAACACTCTTTATCTTGGTCTAGAGAATACGAACTATAAGCAAAGCCAGTCCAATCTTCATGAGTGACACCATCTGGCCCTGTGTAAGTAAAAGAAAAATCACTTCCAACTACAAGGTTAGCATACCAAATATTAACAGGATAAGCATAACCTGCAATCAAATTTACAGTATAAGTAATAACAGTACCACTTACTTGATATAATCTGTACATTTGAGCTTTTGAACTATTAACCCCAAAAAGTTGGTTTGGAGGCTGACAACAACCAAACATAGTATGCCCATCTCCAATACTAAAAAATGAAACATCATCAGTGAAACCTAAATCAAAAGTATAATTACCAGAAACTTTAGGAACAACATACCCATTGACAGAAAAAGCATAATTGGTAATAGGAACATTTGGATTTGTACCATCTGTGGTGTAAAAATTAGGATGTTCAACCCAAACTTCAACTGTAGTAATAGGATTGTAATTATAGGTAAAATTAGTAATTCTCACGTTATTTGCAACTTTAGCTGGTTCCAATAAAAAATGGCCGTCATTTTCAGTTACAATATTTGCATTTATAGCATAACCACCTTCTTGATAAGAAGTTTGGTAAACATCTAATGTGTTTTCACCATACATATAGTTGCTCCAGGGGTAATAATAGATACCACCGACTAAACCATCAACATCTAGCTTAACGGAATTGGCAATACATCCATTGATTGTATCAGCAAAAACAAAATTGGCTAAAAAGCATAAAGTTATTAAACATTTTAACTTGGCTGTCATTCTGTCCATAGAAAACAGTATTCTTTTTTGTTTAAAGATTGCTTAGTTTTAACATAATTTCTGTATTATTGTATAGCTCAGTTATGGAGAGCATTCACTTCTTTAAATATAAATTAGAAACTTTAGCAAAAATAACAAACAACATTAAAACATAAAGGGAAGTTAAAAATAAAACAGGAATGTCAACTTGTAGACATTAAAATAAAGTAACTAGATCTAGTTCGAAGAAATTTACAAAAATCGTTCTAGATTTTTTTTTAAAAAATAAAACAAGAAAAAAAATATCCTCGTAATTTGTGCGAAAGTTTGTTTTGAACAGAAATGTTATTCTTGTTTACAAGAATTAACCGCATCCGTTACTTGAGAAAGCTGCTGAAAACATTTTACAATTTCGCCAAATATTAAAACAAAAGGAGGGGAATTTTTTGATGATGCTTTATATCCTTTTAATCTCGTGAAATTTAACATTAAGGAGTGGGGTTTAAAAAAAAAAAAAAAAAAGACACAATTACAAAATTGAATTCGGTTTTTCATAGTTTTCTTTTTGATTGACGGAATTGGATCAATCCCTGAGTTTTTTGTCTTTTCCTAATTTGGAATCAAAAAAAATTTGATTTAAAAACACACACATACACAAACGGACATAAGTGGATTTTGACATTTCGGTCCATAGCCATTTTTACATTTATGTCCGAAGTTTTTACCTGCTACAATGAAAATTTTTTTTCATAATTATAGATAAACCCGTATTAAAACTTAAATAAATCTATACAATCTTCTTTTATGACTAGTTGCGTTAAAATCTAAAATAGTACCATATATAAAATATCTTGAAAAGCAGTTTCTATACTTATACTTATAATATTCCAACTCTATTGACATAACAAAACCTAACTAATATCCCATCTTTTCTTCATTGAAAAAAGCAACAATCAAATTTACATCTCCAAACGTATTTATTCTTGATGGTAGTATGGGTAATCGGTATAACCTTTAAAGTCAGGGGTGTAAAAGGTGTCTCTGTTGTATTTGTTAACAGGTAATTCCTTTTCTAATCTATCAACCAAGTCTGGGTTAGCAATGAAGTATCTACCATAGGCAACTAAAGTTCTATCGTTTTGTTCAATAATTTCCTTAGTGAAATCATTACCTAATATCAAATCACCGGCTCTAAGAACAACACCGCTAAAGTTTTCAAAGATGAAATCATTGGTAACACCTTCAATGACACCTTCACCTTCATTCTTGGTTAGATCACCAACTCTTGGTTCCATTAAAGAAATGTAAGCTGGACCATTGTTTTCCTTCTTTCTTGATTCAAATTGTTGATAAATGTAAGTGTATAAGCCTTGAGTATCTTCCAAATGATCTGGACCAGTCATACCATTGAATACACCGTATGGAGATAATCTCAAACCAATTTTATCAGAGCCAAATTCTTTAGCCAATAAGTCATAAGTTTCAAACAAAAATCTGGATCTGTTTTCATAAGATTGTGGGCCGTATTGATCAGTTCTGGTATTAGAACCTAAATCTAAGAATTGGTTTAATAAGTAACCATTAGCAGAGTGAATTTCAACACCGTCAGCACCGGCCTTAAAAGCGTTTCTGGCAGCGTTAACGTAATCCTTCTTAAATTGTTCAATTTCCTCAATAGTACAGCCTCTTAATAAGTTACCACATTTCAAAGCAATGCTCTTACAATCATAAACATCATTTGTTTCGTTATAAACATCAGAAGCAGATAAGAAAGCTAAACCGTCTCTTTGTAACAAAGCTGGAATAGCAGCTCTACCTAAGTTCCATAATTGAACAAACATGTAAGACTTGTTTTCGTGGATGGCATCAACAACCTTCTTTAATTGCTCAGTTTGAGCATCGTTCCAGATACCTGGAGCATTATCGTAACCTCCAGCTTGTGGAGAAATAAAGGTGGCTTCAGAAATAATCAAAGTTCCTGGTCTTTGAGATCTTTGATGGTAGTATTCTTCAACCAAACCTCTGACTTTGTCACCGGTCTTGTTGTAAGGCTTAGAAATAAATTCTTTCCATTCTTCAGAAGAAGTGTAATCAGTTTCGTTTCTCAAAGCATGGTTGGAATCAGCTCTAAGTCTGGTTAATGGAGCCATAACAGCTCTGTGTTGTAAAGTAACGTTGTCGTTTAATTTTATAGACTTGAATAAGTTTGTGTTTTTTAATTCAACTGGGGTATATCTTTCATCGAACATGGTGAAAAAGTTTTGTTTTTGTTATTGGTTTTTGGGTATTAGCTAGAATCTTTATTATTACTATTAATATTTTGTAATGTTTTATTTAACTTAACATTCCCCTTATATATGAAAAAAATATAAAAAAATTATGCAATGATAATATTCGACCGTTTAAAAAAAAATATATTTAAAATTATGTGTCCCATTATGTTTACGTAAAATAAAGAAATACAACGTGCAGCATAATTATAATTCCACGGAAAAAAAAAAAAACGTGCAGAAATTACATAATTCGTTAATTGTCTTGTGAAAACAAGGGGTATGGTAATCTGCATTTCACATTACCGTTAGATTGATTGACACAAAAACACAGAGTTGGAACTGGAGAAACAGCTGCCTAATCTTAAATTGTTTTTTTCTGCAAAAATAATAAATAAATAAAAACAGTTTACATAAGGAATAAATTAGCTCCACTTTTGTTGTTTGTCTCATAACAAAAAAGTTGTGCCAAAAATCACGTGCAAAACATGATATTTCTGCAAGTTTAAATTTGTTTACGCTTGCATTTCCTACTTAGGAAGATTGACTAATTGCCGAAGTATCTGTTGAGCGTAACGAAAAAAAAAAAATTAAAATGAAGTACACGCTAAAGAAATACTCTCGATCTTGAATTTCTCTTTTTTGCTGGAAAGTAGGCAATAAAAGTTTATATTGATTGCCAAACCAAAAAAAAAAAAAACAAGATCATCAAGCTATACAATGGAGTCAATAAGAGAGGCTAGTGACAATACAAACAGAGATTACTCATATGTGGATTCTGTTTCTCCTGTTAGAAAAGAGCCGCTGTCAACAGTTACAAACAAGGTGAAAAGAAATTATTCATATTCATCATCTATAGTTCAAACACCATTACTGGCAAACAACAACTCATATTCATTTGCGAATATATTAGATAACAAACAGACTGCAACTAAAAACAATAATCTGAACGAATTCATGATGAGCCGAGAAAGAACAGTTCGTAGAGATGTTTCATACAGATCATCCTTCAGAAGAAAACATACAACAGCCACGGATTATTTACATAATAGGGAACTGAATATCACTCAGTCTTCAGTATCCAATCATAACAACAGGTTTTCATATTATGGCCATGGGAATGATCTTAGCAGGAAACCCACTCTTGATCCGTTTAAATCTAAGTACTCATACAACAAATCACCAAATTTGAAATCTATGGCTCCATCGAGCAATGGGAGTGTCACCGATGGGAAATATACACACAGTGGATCAAGCCATACAAACTCATTTGCTGTAAGAAACCAACAACAGCTGGGGAGCGATGAACAATTGGACTTGAACAAAAAATTAAGTTTGTCCTCATTAGCAACAGGTACATCTTCAATTGCCCAGGTCAGCATATTCAGAACTTCAGAAGCCAATGATAGAGAAAAAAACTTACGATTGAGCAACATGCCATCAACTCAAAGTGAACTGAGCATTAGGAAAAATAGGAATAACGCTTCATTAGATAAAAAAGGTGATAGACTAGCTAGTAATAGAAGGGTTGTATCGGTTAGTAATTCAAGAAAAACATCAAGAGTTAGCAACAAACCTCAGAATATCTTGCAAATGTTTGAAATTTATTTACATAAATTGGGAAAATTTTCTCGAAAGCAAGTAATCAAATTCAAGCTAATGTTTAAAAAACTGATCAAACACAATATGGATCCTAAACATGAAACATTTCAAAAGCTTTCAAGAACAGCTTCATCTTTATTATCTAATTCAAGAAAAAGAATGTCAAGCAGTCGTATAGTGTCTAGAAGACTGACATCATCTTTGCATTCAGGACTTGATCCTAATGGTACTTTTTATAACAACATAATGAAAAATGAACATTTATCCAGAAACAATTCTATAAGAAGAAACTTGTCCATCAAGCTACAAACACTCATAGATGAAAGACAAAAAAGCTTAAATATGAAACTTTATCAATCAGAAAAGAAACTGCCACCACCACCAGTTCCTACAAAGGGATTATCAGTCAAAAGATCTCCATCATCGATGAAAAGAGCAGTTTCTGTAATTACTACCAATACTTTGAAAAGTGAACAAGAGGCTGTCACACCAAAATTAGCACCTGCTTTGAATAAAGATAAGTTTGGAACAGTAAAAATTAACAGAATGGGCTTGGAGACATTAGATGAAAGAGAATTGACAGAAGAAGATATGACAATCAGAAATAGTACTATAGTAAATAGAAGCTTAAGATCGGATTTAAGAAACGAATCTAATGGAACCAGTGTCTATGAAAACGACATAGACACTGCATCCATTTTGTCCTCACAATACAAAAACGGAAGAATAAATTACAGAGGAATTAATCATAAACCAAGCAACATACGAGTAATATCTGGTGCTTTTGATGATTATGAAGTCACAAGTGTGGATTGCTCTTTCAAATCGGCAAATGATGATATATTGCTAGATATCACTGAAGAGATTTTAGAAGAAAAAGAAGAAAATGAGGACAGAGGGGAATTGGAAGCTTTGCTGAAGCAGTTTATCCAGGAAGTGATCGTTAAAAGAGTTAATCATAATATACAGTTGTCAGTTTTGGAGAAAATAAAACAGCTACAAAAGCCTAAAACCAGATTTGACCACAAAAAGTCAGATTCTGTCAATACTTCAAAGTTCAATAACCAAAAGATCAATATTATTAGAAGCTTGTCCATGCCTGTTGGGAGAAATGGTTATATTTAACTAATGCCACCAAGATAGGAAAATACACGTTTTATGCGGGTAACTCAGAGATATCTGATATTTGATCGGATTTAACAGGTGTTCAGCCATAGAAGACAATTTTTTTTTTCCGCAATAATTTTGCCGCTACCAAAATTCAACTTTCTCACATGAGAAAAAAAAAAATTGAATCTCATGGTGTTTTTTAAATGAATATGTCGACTTATATAACGCTTTATAAAACAAACCAGAAAACCCTTCCCCAATAACCAAGCAGATTAAATCATATAATGCTTTGTATAATAAATAAACATCAGCATAATACTGCTGTTGTTAAAAATTCAATTAATTTATCGTTCAAAAGACTAATATCATCGAACAATAATTCATCAGCTATAAGTGAGTCAACAAATAATTCAGAAGTAGGAGCGGAATCTACGATTATAAATGAAAAAATCATAACAGAATCAAAAGAGTTGGACTCAGATGAAAAAGCGGATAAATCATTTGATAAGGAAAATACAGACATAAAATTGAAGAATCACAGCAGCACATACACCTCCAAGTACAAAAGCTTTCCCTCTTATAAAAATGTTGAAAAGAAAGATGATGTTTTATCGATATTATATGACTCATGGAAGTCCGAAGATATCAAGGTCTTTGGATTTGATTTGTTTGACTACGAATTGTCGCCTCTTTCATATCTGTCTAATGAACCCTTATATAAAAATAAGGTAGTGCGAGATAACAACTATGAGCCAACCGATTTTATGGCTATAGATGAAGATACTTTAGATAAAGAACATCATTTGGCTTTAACCAATGCATGGAGCTCATTCAAAAAAACTAAAAACTCATCCAAAATACCAAAGTTTTTTAAGTACAAAGTAGGTGACTTACACAAAATATTCTTATTAGAAAACGCAAATAAAATCCAAGCCATAATAAATTCTCAAAATTTGAAGAAAAGGGAAAAACTTGGTATTGAAGGATCTTTTTCAAAGCTGCTTACAGCAAACACAAGACTTTTCAACAAAGAAAGAGGTGTAAGTTTGACTGGTATGGGTAGATTTGAAGGTTGGGATAATACAGCAAAACATATAAAACCAAAAGACTACATTTTTAAGAAGCCATCGAGCCATATCATCGAACATGAACAAATAACTGAACAGGACGAAATAAATGACAAAAAAATGATAAAACAAATGGCAATGAGCAACATTTTAAATGCAGCCCCAAGAGAATATACCACTTCAAAAAATGCAGATCCTTTAACTGTTTTTCAAAACTTTGTATCTACTACTCTAAATCAAAAGAAGAACTTACAATCAAGAGTAAAAAAGATCAAAGGTAGAAAGAGGTATACTTTAAAAGATGATCAGGTTGATCCAAAAAAAAAGTAGTCAGTAGGTTATAAGCCATTTTTTAACTATAACTATTTTGTTTTGTCTTTTTTTTTTTAAACTTAAACTTTTATTTTTTCTTTATGATTAACACTATATAAAATTCTTTAATCAACATTTCTAATGATAATAGATGGAGAACCTGGAACAGCATTTTCGATAGCTTTAGAGGCACCTTGTGGTAATGGAACACCTTCTTCTTTAGTAGTAATAGAAGTGGCAGTTTCAGAGCCTGGAGCGATGGCTAAGATTTCAACAGAGACAATCTTATCTTTATTGATAGCTTGAACAGCTTGTTTAATGGAATCGTTATTTTGGATCTTTTCCATCAATTCAATTTCATTGAAGGAAGTCTTATTGTTGAAAATAACATCAGCTGGTTCACCAGCAGCTAATCTTTGCTTCAACTTGGAGATGAATGGCATGACCTTCTTCATATCTTTACCGTCAACTTTAGTTTTCAAGACAGAGTTATCGTTTAATTTACCTTCAGCATGTAGTTCCTTAGCAACTTGTAGGTACTTGTTTTGCCATTCTGGGAAGTCAGTACCAACCAAAACAACAATCTTGACGTCCTTTTCAGCATTGATATCACTTCTGCCTTTCTTCAACTTCAAACCTTGACCTTCAGTTTCTCTAATAGATTTTTGTAAAGCTCTTAAGTAATTTAAGGAATCAATAACAGAAATATCAACTGGCTTAGAAGCTCTTGGGAACTTGGCATTTTGAACAGAAGTCTTGTTACCTAGTAATTCTCTGTAAACGTAATCACAGAAGTGAGGAGCAATAGGAGATAACAACAAGGCTTGAGTTTCAATATACTTCAAGACTAAATCTTTGTGCATTCCTTTACCAGTTTCAGTAACAGAATCTCTGTAGTAATCTCTTGAGTTTTGGAAGTCAAATAAACCTAACTTCAAAGCATTTTTATAGTTGGTCAAAGAGTACTGTTCAAAAGTCTTTTCAACAATGTCATCCATTTCAGTATCGAAACCCTTATCAAAGATTTCATCATATTCACCAGTTCTCAAGTCAGTTCTAGCTAAGACTTCTTCAGCCCATTCCTTCAAAACATATAATCTTAAGATAGCAGCATTGGCATTAGATTCATCAAAGTTGGCATCTTCAACAGTGTCACCAGCATCAGCTAAAGCAATTCTGGAAGCATCGGCACCGAACTTTTCAACAATTTGCTTCAAAGTCATAAAGTTACCAGTGGATTTGGACATCTTTTGGTTGTTCAACATTAAATGACCATTAGCTCTAATACCCTTAGGCCAGAACTTCTTAGGGAATAAAGCGACATGGGTATAGATGAAGAAAGTTAAGTGATTATTGATCAAATCTTTACCAGAGATGGAAACGTCTAATGGGTAGAAGTATTCAAATTCTCTTCTTAATACGTTCAAAGAATCTAATTTAATATCGGTTTCAATGGTATCCTTGTGTTGGAAAATATAATCAAAGACGTCATCAGTTAATTGTTCAGCCTTAATACCTAATGGACCAACTTCTTTACCATAGTAATCAGTAAATAGCAAATGAGCAATGGTATAGAAAGATTGATAAATTGTAGAGTCAGACAAAGATTCAACCAAGTACTTTGGATCCCAAGGTAATTTAGTACCTAAACCATAAGATCTAGAAACAGCCCAGTTACTCAACCAGTTCAAAGTACTTTCAAAAGCGTTCTTGACTTCAGGAGCAAAACATTCCATTTGTTCCAAACATTCTTTGGCTTGAACCTTCCAAGATTCTTCACCGTAATCAACATACCATTGATCTTCCAAAGAAACAATACAATCATCACCAGATCTGGAAATAACTAAACCTTCAGGTTCATTGTAAACAAAGGCAGTACCATCAGCAATCATCTCAGCCTTTAACTTGGACTTGGCAATTTCAACCTTTTCACCTTTGTATTTACCAACAGCCATGACACCAGAATAGTAATCTTCTTTGTAAGCAATCTTCTTGGCTTCAGCCAACTTTACGGCATCTTTTGGAGATTGGATCTTCATTTCTTCACATAAGGTCTTAGCAGTCAAGTTACCGTATTTTTCAGTATCAATGATTGGTAAAACTTCCAAATCCTTGACCCAGTCGTTATCAATACCATAGTAAGCAGATTTGTTCTTCAAGTCAGATAAGGTCATGAAATCATCTGGTGAGTTGGATGGAACACAAGTAACCACACCAGTACCCTTGGTAGCAATGACAGTTTCCATAGGTAAGATTCTTAAGTTAGATTGTTGAGCCAATGGTGGGTTAATCTTAGTACCAATGAAGTCTTTACCAGAGATGGTAACAACAGGCTTGTAGTAACCTCTTTGTGGAGTAATCTTTTGGTATGCCATGTTTTTGTAAGCTCTTTCAGTAGTAATGTAGTAAGAGTTGCCATTGTCAAAAATACCATAATCAATCTTTGGAGAAACAAAACAACAAGTTTGACCATACATTGTTTCAGGTCTTAAAGTGGCGGCAACAAAGTATATCTTCTTTGATTTATCAAAGTTAGCAACAGAGTCAACAATCTTTTGAGCATTTTCAGCTAATTCTGTGGCTTCAATCTTAATACCTACATATTCTTGAGGAGTGATACCTTCACCAGATTGTCTGTCATGGTCCATACAAGCTTGACCATCTTTTTCGGAGTAGATGGTATATCTTTCACCAAATTTGATTTTACCGGTTTCCTTCATCTTGTTCATTTGCCATCTGATGAAAGCATCATAGTAAGGGTTAACATCAGTGGTGATAAATGATCTTCTCCAATCAACCTTAGCACCAATAGATTCACAATCTTCTTGACACAAAGCTGGGAAGTAGTTCAACCAATAGGCAGCATCAGCAAATTTCTTGACTTCTTCCTTGCCAATACCTAATTGCATCATAATTTCAAATTGATACTTACCTCTACCTTGTTTGGCTTGGGCCTTGGACTTTTTAGCCTTGAACTTGGTTGGGTCAACTTCTTTATCTTTGTTTTGCAATTCCTTTTCTTGTTCTTTTTTCAATTCTTGTTCTCTTTCTTCTTCTTCAGTAGGTAAGTTTTCAAAGTCTTCACCAAACATTTCGATTTCTCTCTTCAACTTATCAGCACAGGCCAAAATTGGCATACCAGTACAGTGGAAACCTAATGGGAATAAGGCTCTTTTACCGTTCATTCTTTCGAAACCAATGCTAAATTCAACTTTGGTTAAAGTGAAACAATGACCAGCATGTAAAACACCGTTCATGTATGGATAAGCCATGGAAGACATAAATTTAGGATACTTGGTATGCAATTCTTCAGAAGTCATGTCGACTGTTTCTTTATCGGTGACAGAAGGAGCATCAACTTCGAATTGATGCTCTTCAGACCAGATTTTTTGGTATTTTTTTTCGATAGCTATCAAAGCATCTCTTCTAGCTGTATTTTCTAACACTAATCCTTTACCTGTTTCAGCCATTATTAGTGTTTTATTAAATGGTTTTGGTCCTTACTTAATTATTTTTTTAAAAAAGGTTCGTTTGAGAAAATCGCTGATGAGTAAATTGGAAAAAAATATGAAAAATTTTTTTTTGCTGGTAGAAACCTAAAAAGGAAATAGAAGGAGTCTGGCTAAAATGGCTCTAACCAAAAAATTACCCTTTTAGGAAGGTGGGCATGGAGCTAATATTTCTCGATGCCTATACCGGGGAAATAAACAACTCTTAAGAAAACATTATAAAAACGGATATAAATAGTGCTAATGCTACAGTTTAGACGATGGGGAGTATCCTCTGTCTTTTAAAGAATGTACAGTATTGATCCATGTTGCAGTTGAGTAATCTAGGTCTCTAGAAACCCTGCTACTTTTGGACAATCTCCCGCCTCTGTTATAATATTTCGCCAGTTCAGTGCTGCTGTTATTGATGTTATTGTCTCTTTTCTTGTTCAAACTGTTTAAAGCTACTTGCAAAACCGACTTACTACTCTTCACTTCATCGACTCCCAACAGCAAGTTTACCATTTGAAAAAAGGACCAAAACCATAGACCTATGATAGGCAGTCTAGTCAGGTGAGTATAAATAGAAGGGTCCATAAGTATACCTACGTTTATGTTAAAGTAGTTGACATTAGGTCGTTTAATCGAAAGTATAGTTAAAAATTGTATCATAAAAGTCTTTGCCAAAGCGTATCTGAACCAACAATACACAAAATTTGGCCATCTATTGTATTCAGCCAGAGTATCTGACCATTCGTCTTCTTTTAATGGAGTTTTAGTAGTTAGAAAGTGTAAAAAACTAGAAACTGATATGACACTTCCTGAACATTTATCTAATAGATCTATCACCTGAAAAATAATCAACACCTGCGCAATATAATTTGTTTGAAGTTGAATTTCATAGTCATCGTTTGTGTTGAAATGGCTTGATGCTATATACCCCCCTCCAGAGTCAATAAATAAGTCAAGATGGTCTTCCTTTTCTCTAAAGTACAAACAGCTGTTATAAACCGATTCTAAATCTGTAACGTCCATGTACAAGTACTTGATTTGCCCAAATTTTTTAGATATCTCATCAACAATTGGTGAATGTGAGGTTTTGGAACTGTCATATGCCTTAGTTTCTTCTTCAACAGAAGCGTATATTATTTTTTCTTTTATTGCATTAAAATTCGACTTTGATCTGCAAGCCACATAAACCTTAATACCATGCTTAAAAAGATGTTTTGTGATATGGTATCCACACTTCTTGTCTCCATGCAGAACAATCGCTACCTTTTGATCCTGCTGCAAATCAAAGTACGGCAAGTCCTCCCAATCAGGATAATTGAATCTTTCAAATAGCATTTATGCCTCTATTAATACTTCTTTGGTTATTGGTTTTGAATTGATTCAAAGTTTAATGTGTGGGTTTTGGCTTGTTTCTATGTTGTTTTTTAGGGAAAGCTGTTTAGACATTAGGGGGGTTTTTTTTACTCATCGTGCCAAATGCTTAGTTTTAAAACGGAATCGTGAAAAATTCACTCTAAATTTTTAAAAAAGCTCCCCTTCTCCAATAGAAAAAAAAGGCTTGGATTGAGGCTTATAGCAGTAAAAATACCATACAATTATTTGATTAATAATGGATTACAGCAAGTTTATATATCAAATTGAACCTTTGTTTGAAAAAAGCAGTGAAGAAATTAAAGAAAACGAGGCCTTGCATGATCAGTTATTGGCTTCGCTTGATGAGTTAGCTGTTTCTTTGAGATCCGAATTCAACAGAGATTTGATTAGACAATCATCTTTACTAAAGAAGCTGGTAAGTGTGAAATACAACACTGATATAAAAGATTTGTACAGTGAGATTATACGTTGTTTAGCTAATGCAGTAGCAGATAATGACCAGAATAGAGAAATACTAACAAAGGATATTCCATTTCTGCTTACTTTGAAAGAGATTGTAGATGAATTTGATTATGAAAAAGATGCAAGCGAGCATTTTGAAATTGGGAAAAGGTGCTACATCTTGTTAAGAAATTTATACATTCAAGATATCCCGCAAGATCAATTGATCAAGGAAAATATGGTAAACACTTTTTACAAATTTATACAAAACAATGGACAAGCTATAATAACTAAGTGGGAAAATGAGTACTTGATTGATGTTACTAAGTGTGTATTTGATTTGATAAGTTTGTTTTTGGATGACGAAGAACTTTATAATGACCCAAAGTTTTATGACAATAACATTCCTCCATACAGTTTGTTTGTTTACCTAATGAATGAATTTGCTTTACTGATAACACACATGAAAGACCACTTTAATGTAGATGATACAGAGGACACTGAAGAAAATAATGAAGATTACGAAGAACCTTCCATATTGACAATTTTAGTATTAACATCAGAAATTGTTGAAAAACTTTTGAAAAAATCTGTGCAAATAACTGGAGAAGATGACACTCTACACTCTTTAAAACTAATTCTTACTGGTTTAGGACATTTGGAAAACTGTGACTTCCAATTCCCATCGAAATTAATTCTTTTGAGAAGATACTCCTTCATTATCCAGTGTATGACAAGCAACTTGAGTCTGGACTTATCTGCAAGTGACTACAGATCAAAACTGTCTTTTGATATGACCATTTATACTATGGAAAAGCTGTCTTCTCTTTTACTTGAAGCCTTAAACGATGGTAAACACAAAAACTGTTACCAAATATCCGCTTTATCTTTCATAATAGCCAACAAATTGGAAGACAAGGATGAATTGAAAATGTGGAAAAAAGCAGTCAACATCAATGATTTTATTTTAAAGGTTTGTGAAAAATACAAGTATGCTGATCCCTACTTATACATTCCAATTTTGGATCTTATCAGAAAATCCATAAGTCTTTTAAATACAATCAACGATTCCTCTGTTTTGAATGCCTTGTGGGATTTGATGCAAAGTCACATTCACGATAGATTAGACATGATATCTGATCTAGCAAGATTTTACAAGCTTTTATTGAATAAATTGTTTGCCATAGAGTATGGTCAAGTACTATTTGATAGTAAAGTATTAGATTTTGGAAAGGTTTACGATACTGATCCAGTTTTATGCATGTCATTAGTTTCAAAGCTATCAAGACCAATGCTCAAAGAGAAGAAATACAATGAACTGAATCAACTGATTGATACATCTAATAACCAATTGCAAGACAAAAAAAACATTTTACCTGATTTTTTCAAATCAATTGGTGTTTACATAAGAGAAGCTTCATTGGCACCTGGGATAACTTCACACACATTCTATATTTCCATCAACCAGGTCAAATTCATACAGTTTGTAGAAACAGTAGTATCTTCCAAAGACGCTCAAAATCCTGCTACAATAAATAACTTAAAGTTTTGTATTGGTGTCATTTTATCAAGCGACAACATCAAGGCATTGCTTTCAACCGATAGCTTAACTAAGCTTACCGATCTATTTTCACGTGTTTAAACCCCTCGCTGTTAAGCCATAGCAGTTAACCGCCATTAAGAACGTCATTTTGATGTCGTTTTTTCTTGCGATGCAATTCGTTGGCTGTATAAAAAAAAAAAGTTCAACAATTTAATATTACGCCGTGTATCTGACGCTGAAATGTTGGTTTTTAAGGGTGCGAGATTGATATCTACTTAAGTCCTAGTAATAGACCAAAGAAAACCTTGATTTTTTATATATAAATAAGCAGTTAAAATGCCTGTAATCACAAAGCCTAAAGTTCCTATTAGCGATAAGCCCACAGGGGTGCGGGATTCTTGTCTGTTGCTAGGCTATTTGTCGTTAATCATACAAGCCTTTTTAGGACTGGTAATTCTACTGGCATTGGTGACAAAAAGACTGAGGGAAAAACCTAAAAGAAAAATGCAAATATTTATGTATGATATCACAAAACAGCTGACAGGATCTGTAGCTGTGCATTTCATCAATCTTTTGCTGTCGATTTTACTAAGCACAGATGAACCAGAAATCAGCATAAATTCGGAAACATGCACCAAAATTAAAAACATAACATTGATAAGGAGAATTTTTCAAAAATTTGTTTATGTGTACTTTTACGGAGACATAAGTACCAGAGATGATGACGATGGTGAAGATGATAAGACACAGTGTTCTTGGTACTTTTTGAACCTACTTTCGGATTGCACCATTGGTGTTTATCTGCTATATTTCATTATTGGAAGAGTAAATAATATTTTCAAAAGAAAGTTCAAGTTTCAAAACACAGAAAGTGGTAACTACTGGGAATTGAAAATTGACAAAAGATTGGTGAGATTGAATAGATTTAAAGATACGGATTATAATTCAATAATATCGATAAACGGAAAAATCATAAAAGATAAGGCTTTACTAGAGGCAATTCCTGAAAAGTACAAAGAAGGATACAACATCAAATTAAGTGGTCCTAAATTCAAAATTCTACTGGTTCAAACAATGATTTTTGTTATATCATTGGTAATCATGAAGCTTATAATCTCAATATTGTTGGAGATTGACTTTATAGGTGGTATTTTGTTCCATATGACAGATGAGATCTTAGAGTTTTTATCTAAATTATTCAAAAGTGCTGACATATTCTTTGTGATGTTTGTAGCGCCATTGTGCTTAAACATATTTCAATACATCTGCATTGATTCCATTATTAAATTGAAGCCAAATTTTAAGCACACAGAAACAAACAAGTTGTTGGAAGACTCTGAGGAAGATTTGAACAATAACTTTAGATATCTAATTGATAAGGTATCATATGAACACTTTAATGAGTCTGTTCCGTTGCTGCCTTAAACATGCCATGTGACTTTCTCGGATTTAAGTGGAATTCCCATAAGTATATTTCTTTTTTTTTTTTTTTAGCTTACTTAACTTTGAAATGCCTAGCAATCCAATACTTTGTTGAGAATTTCCTAAATAGGAAAATATAGCAAATCAACTTATAAAAAATTACCCAATTAGGAAATTATGTTAAACATGGCAATAACTCATAAAATTTGAATTTCTTTTGAGGATTTTTCCTCAATTCTTTTGATAATTTTCCATGTTTTTTCAGTTAATTTGTAATATTTTATATATTAATACTATTTAATAAAAAGAATAAGAATAACCCCAGAGTTAATCAGCAACAACAGGAAATAATGTCTAGACCAGCTACATACAAGCAGTCCTCAAGAAAGGGTAAAAAAGCCTGGAGAAAAAACATTGATATTGAAGACATTGAAAATACTTTGCAAGAACAAGCTGAAAATGAAATCAACTACGGTGTAAAGAATGTTGAAAGTTTAAAAGATGAAAGTTTATTTGAATTGGATACTGAAGGTGATGACAGAATAGACAAGTTAACTAAGAAGTCCCAACATGGTAAGGTAACAAAGTCCAAAGATATTTTGAACAAGATCAATCAACAATCTAAAGTTCCAGCTTTGAAGACTTACAACAAAAATCTTCAAAACAAAGACAAAATCCAGGGTGTTGAAAAGAAGCAACTTAAAAAGTTATTGCAATTAGCTGGTAAGTCTTTGAAAGGTGACGACAAAGGCAATGCTCATTTAGAAAGAAGAGGTGGCTTAGTCAAAGGAACCAAGAAAGATTTATGGGGAGATGAAGGAGCCGAAAAAGAATTGAAAACTCCATCAGGATTTTTAACTTTGAAACAAAAGGATTTTGACTCAATCAGCAATTTGCCAAAGACATTACTAAACCAATCTCTTACATCTTACTCTAAAAGTACAGTTCAACCAGATAGTATGAAGCATGCACCACTAGAAGTCTTTAAATTTGAAGATGCAGTTGTAAATGATGCTAAATCCTATAATCCAGATATGAAGAAATGGGAAGAGTTTTTCCAAAAAGAATATTTGAGTGAAAAAGAAAAGGAAGATAAAAGAAAGATGATTGAAGAATACAAGTTGAAGATTCAATATTTAATGGATACATTAGATGATAATGAAATTGCTGATTCAAGTGATGATGAAGACTACAACGAAGAAGAACAAGAAGAAGATAACAACAACGAAACAAAGTTCAAATTATCCATCAACCCAGCAGTCAAAAACGTAAAAAAAAACAGAACACAAAGAAATAAAGAAAAAAGACATAAAGAAAGATTGAATCTTGAGAAAGAAATTAAAGAAGTTAAGAAACAATTAAAAGACTTAGAAAGAGTACTAAGTACTGAAGAAAAGGAATTATTAGAAAACGGAAATGATGTAAATCAAAAACAAGATATCAAGAAATTGCCATCTTCTTTAGAATTGATCGAAAAGAGAGTCCAAAAAAAGAGAAAATTAGGTACCAAACAACAAATCATGGAGCCTTTACTAGAAATCAAGTTTAAGGATGAAATGAATGGTTCTTTGAGAAAATTGAAACCAGAAGGTTCTCTATTATATGATAGCATGATTAAATTGCAAAGTAAAGGTATCATTGAAACAAGAGGTGTATTCAGAAAAGGTAGAAAGCCTAAGAAGAAAATCACTGATAAATGGACTTACAAGGATTACAAGTAGATTTGATTATATATGGAATAAGGTTAATTTTTTTGTTAAATTTTTAAATGCTAATCTCGTGCACATAAGAAGCTTGAAAAACGCATCTCATGCCAGCTATTTTTTTTTTTAAAGGAAAACAAAACTAAGGGAGGACGACTATTTATCATCATAAGCAGGTTATGTATGTTAAGAAAGAAGACAAGTAGTGAACAAACCAGCTTAAGAACTAGAAAATATGGCTATTATTGGCATTGGATGTGATATCCTTTTCATACCAAGAATCACTAAACTCTATAGCAACCCGACAAGACTCGATAGAATAGCTAAGAAGATAATGCATCCCACAGAATACAAAATTTTTTCAGACCTTTTTTTATTGAATAATAAACCCCTTACCATAAAGTATTTTTCGAGTATTTGGTGCTGCAAAGAGGCATACTTTAAAGCACTCAAACATAATGAGCAGCTTAAGACCCCTTTTTTTCAAATATGTAGAGAGTTCTACAAAGCTAATGATATGTACCAAAACAACAGACCTGTAATAATAAACCCACGTGACCATAAACAAAATATAAACATACACATATCTCTATCTCACGACACTGATTACGTGACTAGCTACGTAATACGTGAGAAGTGAACATGCCGCCTATTCCATCTAAATCAATACATTTATGTATATATTAATCTCATCGGACCTAAGACCTGTAAATTTTCGCTACCAAAAAAAAAAATCTAAGAAAAAATACTACAGAGAATAAGCTGATGCAAATTACACCTACGGAAAGTTGTTAATAATTGAAATATCCGTTATATATATGTTTTCTTTTTTTTCTCCTTGTATTAATGGTTATAAAATTAGGCTATTAGAAATTTAATAAACCCCTGAAGGCTCATCGCAGAATGACAGTTGTAAAGAAATTGACCAATGTGGCTAAAATTAGTTTATTAAAAAATGAAATAAATAGGCTTATACTGAAAAACGATGGAGCACCTGTTTTAGATGCTACTTTTAACAAGGTTTTTGATATAGTTGTTGATAAAAAAGCCATAGACCAATATATAAATGGAGCACAAAAACTTCCGAGCAATAAGGAAGTAGCTATAAATGCATCAAATATGAAAAACTTTAATTGGAATGGTTTATTCACGAAGAGTTTTGCGCAAGGAATCATAGAAGATAAAAAACCAAAAACAAAGAAGGTTAAAGATTCTAGCAGTGATGTTTCAATTGATCATTTAGAACCAGAAAGATACGAATATATGGTTTTGGATCCAGATATTAACTCTACCTGGAGTTTGAAGATTATAGACCTACAGAAGATTCAAATTAAAAAAGACGATAATATTTTCAATATTATCGATAAACACGACTTTAGAGATCCACTGGAGTTGATGAACCAAGTTTATAACCTAACAGATGGTGACAGCAAAAAAGAATGGAAGTTATTCGGAACTGTAAAAGGTAATTATAAGCATTTGATTTTTAGGGCCAAAATCTAGTGAATCATATAAAAATTTTGTGTATATAAACTGAAAGAATCTATTTTTTTCTTTCTCTTAGGTAATTTTGTAAATAAACAACAAACTACAATACTTATTTCATTTCAATGTCTTTCTTTTCAGAATCTTCACCAACTACAGTCAAGTTCTTTCTTAATCTTATCTTTTTGACATTATTTAAAGCACCGAAAGTACCATTCCAATCTCTCAAAGCAGTAACTGTATGTTCTTCAGTTAGATCTGGAGCTAAGAACCCAATAACAAATTCTTGAGTTTCCTTCTTTTTCTTTTGTTCCAAAAGTAGTTGCTTATTAGAAGTTGGTCTATTGGATCTTTTGTTCTTTTTCAATTCATTTATTTCTTCATCATCTCTACCTATGAACATTTCAATAAATCTGGCTAAATCTTCTTTAGAAAAAACTTTATCATTTGCTAAATCTTCAGATAAAATCAATTCTTGTATGTAACTGTATCGAAGAAGTTCTACAGTCTTGTTGTCAGCATGCAATCTCTTCTTTTTTTCTAATTGTTGATCTCTTAAGGTAGCTCTTTCTAATTGTTGTAGTTTTCTTCCTCTTGGATGAACTTTAAGTTTGTTATTACCAATAGATTTAGTAACTTTAGCTAAGGTTTTTCCGACAGGCATTTTATTTTAAAAAAATTAATTGGTTGGTTTTGGACTGGTTATTGAAGTTTATTATCAATAAGAACTTTTATCATTAGTACTTTAAAAAACCTAAGAGAAAAGGAGAAAAAAATTGAATTTTTATAGTGAAGAAGCTTGTTTAAGCAAATATGACTTGGAATTACCTATTTAGGAAATAATGAAAAATTGCTTTTTTTATGTTAAAATCACGTGCAGTAATCATGCTAAAGTTTAATCAATTCAATCATACTCACGTTGATAGTAAATGGGACAGTCTTCTGAAACACATGAACCTACAGAAGTCTTGTTTTTATAGCCTATACATTTCGCACAAATTTTGTCTAATGCATCATTCTTCAATCCTTGCTTTATCGTTTCTTTCTCATAGTTTAAATATAGTTCATACTTTTTTAAGCATTTGTAGCATATCGTCATTGAAGGCAGTATTCTAACTTCTAAGCAATTTTCACAATACTTTTTGGCAACTTTTGGTATAAGCTCTGACATAATTTTTGAATCAGCAAAAGAAGTGTTATAATCGTCTATGAATTCATTTTTGACTTCATGAAACCATGGCTCACAATCGATACCAATAAGATTAAATATTCTGTTTAAAGGCGGTATTAAATGTTTCATGATGTAATATTCCATATCAAGCTGAAGGTTTTTTAGTTTTCTGTCCCTCATAAAGTCTCTTGGTGTTGAAGCCTTTTCTCTCAACAAAGCCTTTTTGTTTTTATTTCTAACTACAACATATCTTACCGTTTGTTTATATTGTAGATCCGCACTTTCGTCTTCATCCATAAGCTCTTTGGACAGATAAGCAGCTGGTGGTAAACTATTTTCTCTTTTATAGTAGCCCATTTTGACTTTTCTAGAAAAGCACAAATCTTGAACCAAATACTTTCCTCTATAAAGTTTTTCAAATTCTTTGGTTATAAAACCTTGAACTATTGATATGTTTTTTGTATCAAATAAAATTTTAACTGATGTTTCCATTAATTTTTGCAACAAAGGAGTACCATCTCTTCTAATAATCTCTAAACCCTTTGCTTGTAAAACTGGAACAGTATCATTTTCTGTCTCATACATATTTCCAACATACCTCTTTTTAGTGACTAGAATACACGGATGGTATAATTTTTCAAATTTTAGTTTAATAGGAGAGGGATTTCTGTCAGATATGACCTTTGCCATTTCTCTTCCGTACTTAAATGCTTCTGCTTTGGTTTTACCAGGAAACAATACAAACAAAGAGTCTGTATCAGTGTAAACAACTTTAGCTCCCCACCTGGAAGAATTGTTAATTAAATGTATGCTTTGTGTTAAAACACTTCTACCCATTTCGACAACCGAGTCTGCTAGCTCTTGCAAAGGCATTCTTCCACTGTGAGAAGCAGCAGTGTAACCATAGGTGACATTCAAAACAAATTTTAAAGCAAGTTGCATACCTTCAAGATCTCTCATTAGGGAATCATATTTCCCTGAACTTTTGAATCTTTCTACCCGTTTGATATCTGCCATAGTGGACTTGATCATGACTCTTGTGTCCAATAAATTTGTCAACATTTTCCCTAAAATTCCTTTTCGTTTATTATCTTTAACAAATAAATCGCCATTTATTGTATGAAACATATTTTCCAGACCTATATGTTTCAAAACACCTTTTTGATATTCATATTGTTTATTAGCACCCAAAGTCTTTTCTGATTTTGTGTTTAATAAAGAGCAATCACCCACTATAGTAGAATAACATAGATTAAATGCAATCATTATTGATGGATACAAAGACTGAAAATCTAAAACCACAAGCGGATCAGTGTACATTTGTGAGTCAGGTTCCATAATTAAAGCTATACATTCCATAGGTTTTTGAGATCTGACGTTTTTTCTATGTGGTGAATACATAATATAATTTTCTCTTCTGGATATCCTAGAAAATAAGGATTCCACTTTAAATTGAGACCCCCTGTAGATGACTGAATAAAAGTCAACACCTGTGATTCTTGCTTGCTCTGCTATTTTTGGTATAACGCTTAAAGATTCAACCATATCAATGCATACATGGATCTTGAGTATATTGTAACTTGCTACTAGATTATACTTTTTGGTTCTCCAATTTTTATAAATATAATCATTTGAAAATTTTGGTATTCTTTTATGTAGCAAATGGTATGTGAAATTTTCTAATGAAAAACTCTCAAGCTTTGATTCACTTTTTAAGATTCTCCATAAATTTATTACATGTCTTCCTGTAATTTTAATAGAGGCTGCGTGTGTATACCCCCAAGTATCTCTAATTTTGTTTATTTGACTTTCATTAACTCTAGACAAAATGTTGCAAGTTTCTATTTCAAAAAAATCACCTCTATTAATTAAATATCCCCAAGAGCTATTATGAACTTCAAATCCTGTGAGTATATCAGGATCTATAATGCTAATAAACTCACAAAATTTGACAATCATTTCAACCTCTTTTTCGTAAAAAACAACTTCATGGGTTTTAACATCATTAGTATTCATTTCATTCATAAATTTCTTAGCTTCCTCAGATCCCTCTTTCAAATTTACAAAAAACCCTTTGTTTTTTGACAAAGATCCTAAATTACCATCTTCATAAGACCAACATATAGCAACTATTGGATTGCTTTCAAAATGAGGAACTTTACCATTTTCATCTGTAGTCAAAACCAATTCCATAAACATGTTTGAAAGAGGCATGTGTAGTCCGTTTTCTACTTTTACATCATTTTCATGCATATTATACTGATTTTTTGATAACTTGTGTTTGAATTTCCATTCTTTAGGTAATAAGTTTTGTGACCCATTTTCAAAGAATGTTCCATACATTGAAACTTGAGTAAATTTACTTTTCATGTTTTCCTCATATATCTCATTAAAAGTTGGTGCAGCTATGGCGTATTGCAAATAATGTTTGCCAGAAGATTTCTTATAAACAATGTCATTATTAAAAACAGTTTCGTCTTTGAATCTAAGACTTTCTTTGGTTTTAAAATCAGTAGTTTTTACAGTGAACTTTTTCATCACTTCAGGATTGCTGGTCTTTGATTTTAAAGTGCTGTTTTTAGTATTTTTGTAATGTAAGTAATGGTTGGCATCAGAGTAAAAAGGAGTGTCATATTCAATTTTCTTCAGGCCAAGGTCTTGAAGAGATTCTTCTACATTAGCGTAGGTGGGTAATACAAACTTGTTGAGTTCATCTTCAGAAACAGAAGATATAGAAGGAGAAACACCTAATTTTCTTTTCTTTGATCTCAAATTCTGGTCACTGAATTCTTCCGTTGTTAAAAGCTTTCTTTGTTTATCTAAGCTGTTTGTTTCTCTGATTTTTATAGCCTTACCTAGGTTCAATTCCGTTAACGTAGGTAATTTTCTGAAAAATGAACAATCCTTTTTATAAGTATGCTTACCATCTTCTTCAATCAACAAATCATATGCATTTTGTATAACTTCATGCTTTTTAAATTCCGCCTCACTTACAACATTTCTTTGTGAGTTAATAGTTTCATCTGATTGTGAACCTTGATAAGCTTCTAAACCCAAATCAGCTCTAATTTTATTCAAGGATTCCCAAACTTGATTAGTTGAGGATATTACATTTCTCAAATCCGTTGGTTCCCCCTGCAAAAGTTCTAGACTGTTCAATATATTCTTTTTATCTATATCAATTTCAAACAAAGTGTTTCCAATTCTGGGATAGCTACTGCTGTTCATAGTTTTACATATTTTTGCAAACTCCTGGTCTTCAAAAATCGAGCTGCTTTTATAGTTATTCATGGGCAGCCTGTATTGAAATTTATCAAGACACATCCAGGAACAACCGTAAAGGTTAAAGTCTATGCAAAACTGCAAAAAGTAAGGCAAATGTGCTTCAAAAACATTTATCTTTCTGTTTGGCTTATGTTTACTTTTGTCAAAATTGGGTAGTTGATCCTCATCATGTTTATTGAGCAGTTCCGTCAGCCTATTCAAAGTTTTTGGGTTAAGCAAGGATACTTTGTAAAAAGATTCATAGTTTTCATGGTATCCATAAAGCTCTTTCCCCTTGATTACCTCAACCTTAACAATGTATTTGAAAATTTTTGACCGATCAGTGTCTCGTATTTTGCCAGAAAGATTGACTGGCTTTTTATTTTTCACAACAAACTCATCTATTTGCTCAGCATCCAAATCATTTTCATCAAACTCTTTGTTTAATTCCTCATCTATTTTATCTTCATCATAATCATTGCTGGTTTTTGATTTCTTTGTGTAAAAGTCCCACAACATATCTTCAAGATATCTGGCAAATTTTTTGCATTCACTCTTCATATCTGATTGCTCATTGTGAAACCTTTTTATCACTAAATAAGGGAATACTTGATGTATATGTGCGATGACATTGCTTCCCGTATTTGTTTTTCCATAAATTCTTATCACAGGAACTTTATCATATATTTTGTTTTTTGAGTTCATTAAATAATGGTCAAATGCATTAATTTGTATTTTCAAACATGTTCTTTCCTCAATCTCTTCGTTAATACTTTGGGATGATTTAAACGATCCATTCCTCATATGTGCTCCGTATGTCTTTGGTTTAACTAATTCAAAAGTTATATGTGAATTTTCCAGAGACTGAACAAAAAAAAAAAAAAGGTATATTTGTAGCGCTTAAAAAAACAGAGGACAAAAATCACGTACCGTATTCTACGCTTGTGCAAATTCTCAGCATCGAATAGGCGGTGATCTCCCATCGGGGATATGAATAAAGATGGTGAAATAGCATATGTATAACCGGGTTCTTCAACAACCTAGCATTGCAGCACGTGTAGTTGCTAATTTTGAAACAATGTGTAGCGATTATTTCCAAATATAAAATTAAATGTATAATTTAATATAAAATTGTGTATCCTTTTTCTGTCTTTTAGTAGTGACGCGCCTTTCCAATGGTAGATGCAGTATTTGCTACGTTGTCGGTGTTTATAAAATTACAAGCATTATTTCTTATCTACCTTATATCGAGGTTTTAAGACCGTTAGGCACCACGATAACGTCGATAACCCCTTGCACAAGATAATTTATTACCACCACACATTTCCGCAAGCAACAAAAAAACGCACAGATTTGTCTGTGGTGCGCCCCTCACCAAAAAACCCGTCCATCTACGTTGGATGTAGTCATCGTTTATATCATTTTCGACATCTATTTAAACGTCTATAGGGGAAAGAACAATTTTTAAATTAATAATAAAGACTAAAAGTTAATTCCGAAACCATAGAACAACATGTCTTTATACAAAATAATCTCACCTAAAGATTTCATTCAACTTACAAAAACAACTAGCAAAAGTAGAATCATCACAGTCGATGCTTCATGGCACATGCCTAACACTAACAGGTCAGGACTAAAAGAATACAAGGAAGGACCAAGACTACCAAACTCCATTTTCTTTGATATAGATGATGTAAAAGACGATCAATCATCTTTTCCACATATGTTGCCTACAGTTTCGATTTTTAATAAGAAGCTTTCTAATCTAGGATTGTTACCTGACGATACCCTTATTGTTTACGACAAAATAGGGAACTTTGCCTCGCCAAGAGCTGCTTGGACATTCACCACACTTGGTCACGAAGGTAGTGTTTACTTACTAAACAACTACAACGATTATTTGAAGTTAAATAAACAGGATTCAGAATCTTACCCGTTGGAGCATGGAACCATAGATAAAATCACCAGCTTTGCCCCTACAAACTATCAAGTCAAAAAAGATCACATCAAAGATCAAGTGATTGATATTCATGAAGTCAAAAAGCTTGTAGATTCAGGAGAAATTAAAAACTACAACTTCTTTGATGCTAGATCATTTGATAGATATAGCGGTGCAGCACCTGAGCCAAGAGCAGGTCTTACCTCAGGACATGTTCCAGGAACATATTCTTTACCATTCTTGTCTTTAGTAAATTCCGAAACCAAAGGCCTGCTACCTAAAGAAGAGCTAAAAGAAGCCATTTTAAAAACTTTGAACACAACAGGAGCTGAGTTTGATCCAAAGAAGCCTACCCTGACTATGTGTGGTACTGGTGTCACTGGTGTTATCATAAAGACTGCATTAGAAGAAAGTGGGTTGGTAGATTCCAGTAAATTGTATGATGGTTCTTGGACAGAATGGGCATTGACTTATGGAGATCAACCGGTGTATGTAGCCAAAAAAGAATAAAATGATAATATTAACGGTATGTATATTAGGACATCTGCAGACAATTTACTGATTTGATATCATGTCTAAGCTTATATAAAACATGGTCAACCCTACTGTCTTATGTATGGAAATAGATTACTGTTTTTTTGATTGCGGCTTTTTCTCAAATGACTGAACCGGGTAAAAGACTGGACTTGGTTCTTAATTCCGCTTCTGTTTGAATGAGTTCCATATAAAAGTATACAACGCAAAACCCCAAAATGCAGAACCGGTGTAATAATATAATTATATATATATAAAAGACATTTTGGTTGAACATTGCCCCTTGAACACAACACTCATTGCATATCCTACTTAACCCAACAAGCTTCACGTGCTTAAAACTACGTGTTGCCTTTATCTTTGAACTATCTGGATTACACGTGCAAAAAAAAAATTTTACTTGTTAACGTAGACTCCCCTATACTCCTTTTTTTTTTCCCCTATCCGGATTACACCTGTATCAAGGAAAGTTAAATTCGTTAACGAAGGCAGTTGTTAAAAGTCGTTACCTAAAACCTATAGTTTGATAATAAAGTCGAGTATCAAAAGTTGTTGAAGAAAAACAATCTATATTATTTAAGTTAATACATTATTTTACAAATTTAAAAAAAAAAAACATAAAATATCTTTCTTTCTTGTTTTTTTTTTTTTTTCCTAAATTTAAAAATATTAACTTTTATACTCTTACATAATTTTAAATAACAACCAAAAAACTATAAAATTTAAACAAAAAATAATAACATGTCTGAAGCTTCAATTGATTCATCTAGTGCTGATGTTGCCAACTTTACTTGGACAAAGTTTTTTAAGAACATGGCCACTTTTAAAGGAGATTTATCAACATTAACTGCACCACCGTTTATTTTATCCCCAGTTAGTTTAACCGAGTTTTCACAATATTGGTCTGAACACCCGGATTTATTATTAGCCACCAACAACAAAGAAGCCCAATTTGAACCTAAATTTGAAGGAGTTGAATATAACCAAGAATTGAATCAATTCTTATTTGTAGTCAGATGGTTCATCTCTACTTTGAAGTCTCAATACTGTTCCAGAAATGAAAGTATGGGTTCCGAAAAAAAACCATTAAATCCGTTTTTGGGAGAAGTATTTGTTGGTAAATGGGAACATGAAGAACCTTTAGGTACAACTTATTGTTTAAGTGAACAAGTCTCTCATCACCCACCTGTCACTGCTTACTCTATTTTCAATGACACTAATAAAGTCTCATTACAAGGTTACAACCAAGCTAAATTGAACTTTTCATCTGCGATGTTATCAGTCAAGCAATTTGGACATGCCTTATTAAAGATTGGTGAAACCAATGAATACTTAATCACCCTACCAACTTTACACATTGAAGGTTTGATTGCTGCTGCTCCATATGTTGAATTGGAAGGTAAAACTTATATTCAAGGCACCGCCGGCCACTTTGCTGTTATTGAATACACAGGTAAGGGTTGGATGAGTGGTAAGAAGAACTCATTTAAGTGTAAGATATTTGAATCCAAACAAGACCACGATAATGAAGGAACCAAACCATTGTTTGTTATATCCGGTCAATGGTCTGGTTTGTCAACTATTTACACTGGTGATGATGAAAAGAAGAAGAAGAATCCACAAACATTCTACGATGCTGACAGGGAAGCTAAGGATGTCTTATCTGTCAAGCCAATTGAAGAGCAAAGCGAACTAGAAAGTAGAAGAGCCTGGAAAGATGTGGCAGAAGCCATCAAGGAAGGAGATTTCAACAAGATTCATCAAACCAAAACCGTTTTGGAAGAAAAACAAAGAAGCTTAAGAAAGCAAGAAGAAGAAGCTGGCCACAAATGGGAAACTAGATGGTTTGATTTAGTTCCTGTTGATGAAGATCATAGCTCTGGTTTTGTTAAATTATCCAGTCTAGCACAATTGTCTATGGAAGATGTTCCTAGTGGTACTATTGCAGGAAGTAAAAATGAATCTAAATGGTTAGTTGATGATAAAGTTGCCCAACACTGGAGATTCAATAGACAAAAATGGGATGATGAATCTGAAATAAACATTTAAATGACCATAAAAGCTATATATATCATGATAATGAGTTAATGTTTTTTTTTCCCCCTATATTTTGTGTCTGTTAATTCCTTGCTCACTATTCATATAACGTGGTCCACGGATGATATCTTGAAAGGGCTCAAAACAATCTAGACTAAATTTGGCTGCTTTAGAAAAAACGTGACCTTCATTCTATATCTTTATATCCGATGCAAACGTTATTTCAAAAAATAAAATAAAAATCTTATTATATTTCCTAAATAGGAAATGAGGCGCATTAATTTGTGCGATAGTTTCTAACCACTTTGGTGTAGCAAAAAAAACTTAATTTATTAAAATTTCCTAAAACACGTAAACTAGCACTATTTTCTTCTGGGCCCACAAACAAAATCAAAGAAAAAAAAATAGTGAGACCCTGAAATAGGCTATTTTAGTAACATTTCTGGCTTACGAAATTTTCTTATGGGCTCTCTAGACTGTTTAACTAATTCTTATTATCATTACGAATAAATTTTGTATGTAATTATAATTATTTTTACAGAGGGAATTAAGGTTTTAAAAGAAACCATAAACAAGTTTTTCACTGTAAAATAGAATTTATCAAATTAAAACCAGAACCTGTACACTCCTTAACAAATTAAAACAACTAAACCCCCAAAACTTTATTATACCATAAATACACAGAATAAGAATGCAATTTATCAATTTCCTAACTATAGTCTCTATTTTCACATTCATCAACACTGTTTTTGGTGATTACTTGAACACTACTGATACTGAACAAACCACTACTGTTACATCAAGAATCACCATGTATATCACCATGGGTGATGAAACCTACACTGTTTTAAAGACTCCACTAGCTCCAATATACACCGCTGCCAATGCCACTGGTGTTTCCAACGAAACAGCTTTCTCCACAGGAAGTATGACTGGTTTGAGATCCGTATACGTTTCTCAAACTTCCTTGTACAACAGCACATCTGCTTGAATGTAGCAATATAGAAAGAATAAGATTTTGTTTTTTTTTTAAAAAAAAAAAAATGTGAGGTTATTGACAATGATATATACCCAACTAAAAGAGAAATATCAACAACTGCATACCACATATATATCAACTACTCGTATAATGAAAACTTAAACTCTTTTTTTTTTTTCTTATTAAACCAATGGATTTGAAGCAGTGTTGTGTGATGACATTGTTAACAGTCATCCACTTTCTCGGGATTAGTGCCATTTTATTTATAGAACTCAGTTCTGCATGGTAGCGGTTACGGTTAAAGGCAAAATAACGCCAATACCAAGGAATTTAAGCAGCTTTGACCAGACGTGCTAGCTTATATATACTTTCTTTTGGTTCTACTTAAAATGGCATGGTTCGTGTAATTAAGCTGTGTACAATTCATGTTTTATACCTGCCAGACCCGATTTATACAGCGGTTTGTTTTATTAGCACTATATCCCAAATACGCTGTTTTTGCAATGAAAAAAAAAAAGGTATTCTTGATTCTTAAAGAGTATCTCTGATTAATGTATCCAATAATAATTCATACAAGTATTTAGCATCTTCGTTGTTTTCTTGCTACTATCACCCTATTAACCTTATACTTGTATTCCAAGATCGGAGATAAGGCTTTGAAAATTGTCAACTTGATTTCTAATATTTTTTTTTTATAAGGACTTGTTTGCTAATAAACCTCATCACCAAACAAATGCCGGTCTGTTAATGTTAGACATAAACCAGTTGGATGCCCATAATGAAATTCTTATTCAAGCATCATACTTATATCCAGATCTTATTACAGTTATTTCTGAAGTAATTAGAGAAATAATTATTTCTGATGAACAAAATGATTTCATTTCATTTAGTAAAATATCTTTAAATGTGGATTCGATGGGTATAAATATAGTCATAACAACAAATCAAGATTTTTGGAATCCAGAAATTTTTGGAACTGCGTTTTTTAGAAAAGATTCTTTGTACTATTTTCTCAACTCAATGGCTAAAAACCTTATTATAAGGGCCAAGGCTAGAGGTAGTAGGCACCATTGGAAGCTCCGACATGGTAGTTCTCCTGAAATAGAGAAAGACAGTGCTTCTTGGGATGGAGGAACAAATGGTTTGATTATTGAAATTGATAATCTTTTTTTCAAGTTACCTGTAAGAAATAACTACTTTTTGAAAGAATTTGATAAATCTTTGGTTCTACTAGAAACAGATATAAAATGTTTATTTATGTTTTATCAATCAACATACGAAACGAACAGATCGGTTATAGATTTTGAACTATCTAAAGAACTAAATTTGATCGATTTAAAGAAGCAATATTGGGGACCGAACCATAATACTATTGAATCACTTAAGCTTAGTTTCGAAAGTCTTTTTATAACTCAAAAAAAGTTAGATATGATGGATTGTGTTAAAATAAAAGTTGACAACAAATTTTATACCATTGAAGGTTTTATAACTGCTAAAGGGTACCCATCTCAAAGATACCAATTAATTTATTTTGATGAGAAGCAACTACTGCTTCCGAAAAAATGGGTACAAACTTACTTCAACGATTTATTTAGCCAGCAATATGGATTCAGTAGTAGTAGTCATTACAACACCAAGACTGTAGGCAACATGCATAGGACTTATCCTATAATAGTGTTAAAAATAAAGACAAAATTGGCAAGTCTAAAAGAAACTGATTTAGCGGAATCTAATCACAGATTTTCAAGATTTGCAGAGTTGAGAGAAGCACAGAATCCTAAAAAAGTACGAGTTTTAATCATATTAGAAACAATAGTGAATCAATTTTTAAAAAAGTTAAATTTAAATAGTGAAAAAGAGATTGTTAGATCAAATTCCAATAATTACTTTGACCATTTAAAAAATGGAAAGTCACCAGCTGAAGCAAAGGAAATGACTAAATCTTGCAATAAAACATATGCTAAAGAAGCTTTAAAGAATATGGATCGTCCTCTAATACAAAGTAAAACTAATGCCGCTATAAGTACAGAAACATGTATTGATGTATCAAAGCCTTTGCCGAAAAGAGTATGTGTTAATGTTTCAGCATTAGAAAACTGTTCAGTTATTGGGCAAGTTGATAAAAAATTTATTTTGACTAAATTGGGAAATGGCACACTATTAATCTTTGACCAGCATGCGATGGATGAAAGAATCAAATTAGAGCAGTTTATTAAAGACTATCTTTATTCGTTAAAAAGAGGTGAAATTGCAAAAATGCCTGTTGAAATATCTCTAGGTGAACTATCAGACCTTGAAATTTCACTATTAGAGAAATACAGTGATGAATTAATTCAATTAGGCTTTTTGATTCAAATAACAAAAAAAGTGAATGTTTATTTAAAAGAAATTCCAACTATTTTATTCAATAAGGTAAATAATGATCAAAAATTTATTCTTGATGGAATCTGGAAACACATATTTGAATTAGAGGATATGAAAAAAAAGAGTATTAATATCAGAAAAATTAATGACGATACTTGGTTGTCAGAAGGATATAATATACCATCAATAATGATGGATATATTGAAGTCAAATAGTTGCCGTCAAGCTTTGATGTTTGGCGATGAAATTGAAAAATCAAAATGTAAAGAATTAATTCAATTGTTAAAGTGTTGCAATATACCATTCTTTTGCGCACACGGCAGGCCTTCAATGTATCCATTTGTCTACAAAAACAGTTTAAAATCATCTTTTGTTTCCGATTATTATCTATAAATTAGAAATTGGCGTATATATCTTCCCAAACTTTGATTAAACGAGTACCCTTAAAGAGATTAACTTTTGGACTATTTTGGTAATAAAACTTGTATGCATCATCACTTTCTATGTCTTTATTCTTTTGCATGAGCAATGTATAATGTGCCCCCACAAGAAGCTTTCTATAAAGATCTAAAGTACTTAAATAAGCATTATTATCAATGAAAGTATCTCTATACTTTTTCATAACCTTAATAACATTATTGCAGCTATTTTCAAATATTAAACATCTTAAGAGATTGAATTCGAATTTCCACAAATAGCTATCTTTATTCATATGCTCCAAGATTTCATCAATTTCGCACAATGCTGCTGCATAATTTCCCTGTTCAGCCAATAGATTTATATCGTTGTATTTTTTGTAATGAACAATTTGCTCTAAATTGTTTTCTTTATACCCATTTACCAAATCATCTTTTTCAAAATATGCAGTATTGTAGCTATTGATTTTACTTAAAAGATTTCCATTTAAGTGTTTAAGTTTGCTAAAATCAAGCCCCATAGCAAAGGTAAAATCTTCTTTTACTCTTTCGTACAATATTGGTACTAGGAAATTAGTTTCTTCAAGTTTATTTGCCTGTCCATTGGTTTCCGATATATTCAGGAGTTTCATTTTTGTAGCCATTATCAAAGTTGTGTATGCAGCTTGAAAATTTCCTTTATATGTGCTATATCTGACTTTTGCCAAAAGATAATGAATGTATGCTGCTAACGGTATACTAGCTTGTTGAAAACTCCCCTGTTCAAGTTCTTGGTCAATGCTCCTTAGTTGTTCTAAAAGATTTCTATTTATAATTCCAGATTCCATTAAACTAGGCTCAAAGCTTAGCGTAATATAGATAAAAACAAACATCATAGTATGAAATAGCTTATCATCCTCAAACTTATGACTTTGCATTATTGTGGAAACTATTTCCAATACAAATCTTGTCTCTCTAGCATATTTTTTATGACATACTAATGTATTTATCAAATTTATAAGTTCATATTGGTTTGAACAAGTATCTAACCTTTTAAAGAAGTAATCTTTAACATACAGCATATTATAATTGTTTAAAATAGTATTGGTTTCAACAGATAAATTTTCAAGCTTGTCTAATTTCAATTTGGTTTGTTCTGTGTAATATGGTACTAGATCTTTTAGATATATTGGAAGTATTGTTTTATCATCTAAATAATCGTATTTAAAATCTTCAAAGGTTTTTATGTTGTCACCCAATAACAATATCCTAGCTAGAAATGAATTTTGCTGATAATCAGAAAGATTCTTCAAATAGAATTCTCTATGTCTCTTACCTATTTCTTTTAAATAAATAGAGTTGTATTTTTCCTGGTTAATTGAATCATCCGAATATATCAAATATGCCGAATGAATAAATTTACCCATAATTGAGTTTTTGTGAATTTCAAATTTGAATATTCTATTTGAATTGATATTGAGTTCCTCTAAACCTCTTTTTCTACTTTCAGATGACTGTGGTAAAATATCTTTGGTAAAAATAAAAATTAAAGAAAACAAATTATTAAAAGACAATGGTTCTTCTAAGATCTGTATCAACAATGGTATAGCAATTTGACTTATCAAAGTCGAATTTTTTAAATCTCCAAAAATTCTATTTAGCTTTCGTTCAAATGAGTTGGCTTCCTTATTCGGTGAAGCTTCGTCAGGAAAAATGTAGCTTAAAATGTGGTCATTTGTTAAATCCTTATTATCTAAATCACAATCTACTTTGATGATTATCAAAACTAGTGCAAATATATATGATAGATTCAAATGGTTTTCATCAGATCCCGTTATACCAATCATAGTGCTTGGCCAACCAACCCGCTACAGTGAGATAATGGTCTTATATTTATTGGCTACCTTGAAGCTTTGTGAATTTGCGTCCCATATAAAGCATTTCAAAACCTTCATTTTTTGTTATGTTTTTTTTTTGTGTCTTTCGCGTCTAAGAAACTAAAGCGTGATCCTCATCCCTATCAACATTAATTGAAATAAACCCTCTATCAACCCCTTTCAAATTCATGCGTTCAATTGGATAAGTTTTCGAGACATCAAAAATTAAAATGATTTTGAGTTTAAAAATATATATTTTATGGTTGCATTGTTTGTTCACAAAATCCCTTTAAATATTTGATCTACATATACACACTTATGTGAGACTTATTTTTTTGTTGGCTACAGCTTATCTCCGACAAAAACGTTATATAAATGATACAAGCAGAAAACAAAAACTGTGGTGTGCAAATTTTGATTATTTTTCTAACCACAGCAAAAAAAAATTGAGGTGGTAAAGAAATTGTAGACAAACAAAATACACACTAAAAAGTGCTTTTTTGACACTTTTCACCTAATGTAGTCATGTGACTAAAAGCATCTCCTTCAACAAAGGATACGTTTAAAAAAAGGGTATTACAATAGAATATAAAGGAAATGGGCACCGTTTAAGTTTGAATTAACACCTATATTTTGTATTTGAGGGAAACTCTTTCAACCTCCCATACACTGTCCACCAGTTGTTGAAATGACATATAAGTGTGTATGTTTTATTATGACTAAGTTTAAAGTTCATTGAATTATATAATTTTTTTCTTTTTTTGTCAAAAAAAAACGTCTAGTTAACGCTTTAGATAGACACTTTGCACATATATAAGAAAGTTTAAAGTGATGAGGACAAATATTCAATTTTCTTATAAATTCCCTTATTTTCAATAATAAAAAGAAATTATTAAAAAAAAATACCAAAAAACACACACAAACACTTTATTTCAAATTGAAGAATAATGTCAGATATTGATTTTATAAATTCATCTACAAAGCCGGAGGCATACGCGACTACAGACAGCAGTTACGCCCAATCTGTAGATGCAGATAAACAATCTGCTGGAATGACCAAATGGGAAGAATTCAAAGACTCTTTCAACAGAGCTGATGTTGAATCTTTAAGTAATGACTTAACAAATCAACAAAGAATTGCTACCAAAACAGCCAAAGCTCCATTGAGAAGAGCTTTAAAGGATAGACATTTGCAAATGATTGCTATTGGTGGTGCCATTGGTACCGGTTTGTTTGTTGGGTCTGGTACCTCATTAAGAACCGGTGGTCCATTGGGTATGCTTATTGCTTACTTCATTTCCTCTTCCTTTATTTTGTGTATGAATTTTGCTCTTGGTGAGTTAGCCGTTGAATTCCCTGTCAGTGGTGGTTTCACCACTTATATTACCAGATTTGTTGATGAGTCTGCTGGTTTTGCTGTCAATTTAAATTATATTATGTTATGGGGTATCGGTTTACCTTTAGAAATTGTTGCTGCCTCCATTACAGTTGATTATTGGGGTACTCCTAAGAAATACAGAGATGCCTTTGTAGCTTTATTCTGGTTAGTAATTGTTGGTATCAACCTATTTGGTGTAAGAGGATATGGTGAAGGTGAATTCATTTTCTGTGCCATCAAAATTGCATGTATCTTAGGTTTTATCATCTGTGGTATTTGTTTAGTTTGTGGTGCCAGAGGTTCTTATATTGGTGGTAAATTCTGGGAAAAGAAATACGGTGGTCCATTCCATGGTGACTCAGCCGGTGCTAAGTTTAAAGCTGTTATGTCCGTTTTCATTTCAGCTGCCTTTGCTTTCTCTGGTGCTGAAATGGTTGGTTTGGCTGCAGCTGAAACTGATAATCCAAGAAAGGCTTTACCAAAGGCTTGTAAACAAGTTTTCTGGAGAATTGCCTTATTCTACATTGTATCTTTGACATTGGTTGGTTTATTAGTTTCCCAAAACGATCCTAGATTAATTGGTTCTTCCGGAGCTGATGCCGCTGCCTCTCCATTTGTTATTGCCTTGGTCTCCCATGGTATCAAGGGTTTACCATCTGTTGTCAATGTTGTTATCTGTATTGCTGTTTTATCTGTTGGTAACTCTTGTGTTTACGCTACCTCAAGAGCTATGTGTGCCTTTGCTCAACAAGGCTACTCTCCAAAATGGATGAACTTAGATTACGTTGATAAAAGAGGTAGACCATTGGTTGGTATTATTATAGTTTCCATTTTTGGTTTGATCTCTTTTGTTGCTGCTTCCAGTAAAGAAGTTGAAGTTTTCAATTGGTTATATGCCTTATGTGGTTTATCTGCATTATTCACCTGGGGTTGTATTTGTTTAGCCCACACAAGATTCAGAAGAGCTTTAACTGTACAAGGAAGAGATACTTCCGAATTGACATTTGTTTCTCCAGTTGGTGTTATCGGTAGTTACTATGGATTTATAATCATTGTCTTTGTATTTTTTGTACAATTCTGGATTGCTGCTTGGCCTAAGGGTTACAAAGAAATGGGATCTAGAGCCATTGCTGAAAACTTCTTTGAAGCTTACTTATCTTTCCCAATTGTCTTAACTTTCTACGTCTCTCATAAAATTTACACAAGAAATTGGAAATTATTAATTCCTGCCAAGGATATTGATTTAAATACAGGTAGAAGAGAAACTGACTTCGAGCAATTGAAGGCTGATATTGCTTTAGAAAAAGCTGAATATAAACAAAAACCATTCTGGAGCAAATTTTATGCTGTTTTCTGTTAAGTTTTTTTGTTGTTATTGTAATCAAGGTATCTTTCGGAAGTCATATCTATATTAGTAGTAAATGTATATAAACCATAATTGATTATTTAAAAAAAATAAAAATAAGTATTGCTATTATTCATAGTATTTATAGTCTGTTAAGATTAGCATCTTTTTAGGCAGGTCACCCATTGTAGGCGACAAAATCTTTATCAATTGCTTGTTGGCAGCATCAATTACTGAAAGCACCAAAACGTATCCCAATACTCCGGAATTTAAAATTTTATTGGTGTCTTTTTCTTTTGTATCACTATTCGTAACTGCTAAAATACCATATTGTAAAACTTCTTTTGTAATATTCTCAATTTTTATCAAATCGCCACATTTTTCAGGATTGTGAGTAAATATATGAACGTCTTCATATCTTACCGTTACTGTATAAGGGGAAAGAGTAAATCTAGGCGTACCACCGTAGAAATAAGCTCTAATAGATGCTCTTTGAGCAAATCTTTTATAACTGTCAGACAGAGTGCTTGCATCTATGGAATTGTTCTGTACTATTGGATAAATGTATGCACGCTTGACAACACTTGTCAATGCCTTAACTCTATCACTTAGATAATTAGTCACTATTGTTTTTCCATCGACATTGCAAATATCAAATATGTGATCTATTTCAAATTTATTGGCAATTTCATTGATAAATTCAACATCGTATGGTAGCTCTATAAGTGTTTCATTTGAAGGTATAACGACCTCTGTAGATTCTTCTTTCTTCTTAATTTCATAATCGTCTTCGTCGTCTTCATATTCACTTTCTTGTCCTGATGGATTCATATCGTAATCATCGTTTTCTTCTTTTTTTATCAAATCATCATTAATTTCAGGTGCTGCTAAAAATCCAGAATCTGCATCATCTTGTTTGATCTCAGCTTCAGGTACCTCACCTTCCTCTTTTATTATCTCGTTTGACAAATTATTATCTACAGGGAGATCTGAAGCCAATTTAAAAGTACATGTGTCTACAAACATTCCAGTTTCATTTATTTCTGCGTAGTTATCCATGATTAATTTACAATCGTCAACCAAACTATCCAGCACGTGTCTATAATAATCGTAATTGTATTTGTTAATTTCTTCGAAACCAAAATTTTTAATTATAGGTTCAAAAGTTGCAACCAATGGATGAGTCGCAGATGTCAGAGATTCCCCCCATATAGCTGATTCAGGTTGTAAAGTGTCATTCACAATGGTTGCCGATAAAGAACCAGGCAATGAAAATATACCTTTTGTAGGGTCTAAGTTTATGAAAAGCGGTGTGGATGCAGGTCCCATCATCTTCGAAGCATATGACAACAAAGTTTTTGCTATAGAAGATTTTCCGGATGTTTTATCACCTATTATCAAACATCTTGGTCCTCTTATTCCTTTCATTCTCTTTTGTAAAAGCTGCAAAGAAATAGCGTATAAAGCTATAACATTAGGATCATGAACAACTATACAGTCAGGGAAAGGTTTCAATAATGTTTTGTTGGATCTGTATTCTATCTTACAAGCTTCAACAGAAAGAAAACACAATTTCTCTTGGCTGTTGAATAAAAATTCTGTGCTGTTAGCTAGCTCTACACCAAATAGCTCACATATACCTTCTTTGATGGTGATAAATATTTCTTGTTCATTCCTCAGGTCTACAATCCACTCTTCACCTTGAAGAAGCACAAAAGTATTTATAGTTTGCCCATTTGTATCAATATTGACAAGATCAGCCTCGTCTTCACCGCCCATTAAGTCGTTGTCAGAATTCATAAAAGCAGCATATTCATCATCTATGTTCGTTTTACCTTCATTGTCAGCATCAACCGTTGGGTTTAATACTGCTGATCCATCAATTGGCGCTTCAACATGAGATGTAGTCTCATTGTCACTATAATCGTCTTTCAACACATCTGCATATTCAATATCACTCATTTTGCTATAGCTGTTTGTGTATGGTTTATGTTTGACAAATTCAAAAAAAATATATACATAAAATGTGATAATTGAGTACCCCTAGTGTAAAAAAAAAAAACTTTGAAAAACATTTTGTTATGTCCGCTAATCACGTGACTGTTACAAATTGCTTTTTATTAATTTCAAAAACAAAAACTGACAAATTAACAAGTGACCTATCTATTAAAGGCACTTAGGAACTTTGAGATTAAAATTTGAAAAGACCAATAATAACCAAATTGAGCCAATAGTATTACAGCTATCGTTTAAAATTATTATAAAATCAATCATTTTAACAGGAATTGTGGCATATGCTACAAGACGTTTACATTTATGCCAAAAAAAAAAAAGTAAAATTACAAAATAATCCTCTACCTTAATTTATTTTTGAATGGAACATTATCATATCAAACTCCTTCTTCTATTAAATGCTGAAGCTCCTCTTATATCAAATATAAAAGCCCATAAACCATCTCAAAGTAACTCACCAAATTAAGGTTTTAAACACACACTTTTTTTTTAAACCCCTCTCCCTCTAGTATTAAAGCAGTTGACTCAAACTCAATAAAACCCTGCATGGATAATGTATTGTTTTTTAGAAGACAGGGGTTCACTCTAACCAAAATGTGTTCGTTTATGACCTTCTTGTCTCCTTTTTTTGTAGATCACGAACGCATTTTTTGCTTTTAAGTGCCACATTATCGTCTTTCTTTTTCTTCTCAATTATGTGCCCGTAGCCATATTATGCGTTCATTTACTATTATAAATCCGATAAGTTCAATAAAACGGAGTTACACTCAATATGTGTGGGTGTGTAATTTTTTTTTTTTCCCCTTGATGTTATTGGCATAGCTAAAAAAACAAAACTGTGGTGGGTGTTTTTGGTATGTCACCGTATGACATACTTTAACGCATATATTTTGTCCAGTTTTTTTTTGGAGAAAGAGTCAAATGTGGATTTTAGTCATGTGCCATGCGGGGTTTTTCTGTCAAAAAAAAAGGATATGCCTAAAAGTGGCTCAATACAATACAAAGCTACTGAAAGGGCATCTCTATTTTGTCTTTTCTGTAAAAAAAGAAAAAAACCGCCCATTTTTAAGACACTATATATAAGAATGATAAAGCCAAAACTGTGTTAATAAACTTTAATTTGAGATAATATTATTGCTAAATAATTATAAATTGATGACTTTCAAATTTGACAGTTGAAAGATTCGTTTACAAGGGCAATATATAAAAGGACAATGAACAGAAGATAATTTTATTAATTGAAAAGTAAAAAGAGCATCGAAAAAGAAACCAAACAAAACAAAGACATCAAACAAAATAATAAACATGTCAGATATTGAAGATAAAAACATAAAGTCCACTTCAGATGTGTATAGCACAAACAAAAGCGACTACGATGTTTCCCTAGAATCAAGCAATGGCCAAAATAACAAAACCGGGTTATCTGCATGGGAAGACTTCAAAGACTCTTTCAACAGAGCTGATGTCGAATCAATCAATGACGGTTTGACTAATCAACAAAAAATTGCTACCATAACTGCTCAAACTCCATTGAGAAGAGCTTTAAAGGATAGACATTTGCAAATGATTGCTATTGGTGGTGCCATTGGTACCGGTTTGTTTGTTGGGTCTGGTACCTCATTAAGAACCGGTGGTCCATTGGGTATGCTTATTGCTTATTTCATTTCTTCTTCCTTTATCTTGTGTATGAATTTTGCTCTTGGTGAGTTAGCCGTTGAATTCCCTGTCAGTGGTGGTTTCACCACTTATATTACCAGATTTGTTGATGAGTCTGCTGGTTTTGCTGTCAATTTAAATTATATTATGTTATGGGGTATCGGTTTACCTTTAGAAATTGTTGCTGCCTCCATTACAGTTGATTATTGGGGTACTCCTAAGAAATACAGAGATGCCTTTGTAGCTTTATTCTGGTTAGTAATTGTTGGTATCAATCTATTTGGTGTAAAAGGTTACGGTGAAGGTGAATTCATTTTCTGTGCTATCAAAATTGCATGTATCTTAGGTTTCATCATTTGTGGTATTTGTTTAGTTTGTGGTGCCAGAGGTTCTTATATTGGTGGTAAATTCTGGGAAAAGAAATACGGTGGTCCATTCCATGGTGACTCAGCCGGTGCTAAGTTTAAAGCTGTTATGTCCGTTTTCATTTCAGCTGCCTTTGCTTTCTCTGGTGCTGAAATGGTTGGTTTGGCTGCAGCTGAAACTGATAATCCAAGAAAGGCTTTACCAAAGGCTTGTAAACAAGTTTTCTGGAGAATTGCCTTATTCTACATTGTATCTTTGACATTGGTTGGTTTATTAGTTTCCCAAAACGATCCTAGATTAATTGGTTCTTCTGGAGCTGATGCCGCTGCTTCTCCATTCGTTATTGCCTTGGTCTCCCATGGTATCAAGGGTTTACCATCTGTTGTCAATGTTGTTATCTGTATTGCTGTTTTATCTGTTGGTAACTCTTGTGTTTACGCTACCTCAAGAGCTATGTGTGCCTTTGCTCAACAAGGCTACTCTCCAAAATGGATGAACTTAGATTACGTTGATAAAAGAGGTAGACCATTGGTTGGTATTGTTATCACTTCTGTCTTTGGTTTGATCTCTTTTGTTGCTGCTTCCAATAAAGAAGTTGAAGTTTTCAATTGGTTATATGCCTTATGTGGTTTATCTGCATTATTCACCTGGGGTTGTATTTGTTTAGCTCACACAAGATTCAGAAGAGGTCTAACTGCTCAAGGAAGAGATACCTCCGAATTGACATTTGTTTCTCCAGTTGGTGTTATAGGTAGTTACTACGGTTTCTTTGTTATAGTCTTTGTCTTCATCGTTCAATTCTGGATTGCTGTCTGGCCAACTGGCTACAAGGAAATGAGTTCAAGCGAAATTGCCAATAACTTTTTTGAAGCTTACTTATCATTCCCAATTGTTTTAGCTTCATACATTGGTCATAAAATTTACACAAGAAACTGGAAATTATTAATTCCTGCCAAGGATATCGACTTGGATACAGGTAGAAGAGAAACCGACTTTGAACAATTGAAAGCTGATATTGCTATTGAAAAGGCTGAATTTAAGGAAAAGCCAATATGGAGTAAGCTTTACACCGTTTTCTGTTAATATAACATCTTTCTGCTTTAAAAAAGTCATACAAAAAAAAAATTAATAATATATATATGAAAACCATTTTCATATAAATAAAAACATATATAAATAGCATTTAATAATTTAAGGATTTTAAGAAAAACTTGTAAAACTCATGTTTATAGCTGCTCATTATTTTTTGCCATCTATATGGCAAATATTAGATAAATGGTCTATTTCATTAATGAAATTGAATTTAAATGGTAGTTATATAACGCCATCATTAGTAAAAGTATTTTCTTCTTCTTTTTTTGGATCAAACTTTATTCCTTCCTAGGTTTATAATTGACGTTGTTATCAGCATTATGTTTCCTTTTTTTTTGGTCTGATGATTTCATGTAATAATCATCCTTCTACTTCTGTATTATCAAGTCATCAATAAATTTTCAGGCACTCAACTTCCCTACATATTGGTGCTTTCTTGTTTTATAATAACCACTACAATCTCTGTTAATAAAGACACACTTTTTTACTTGTATCTATATAGATATTTTTTGAAATGATACTACGGTTTGAAAATCTGCTTCAAATTGAACATTTTCTATTCTTCTTAACTGTCATCAAATGAGTTTTTTTAAAAAATGTTTTTAAAGTCACTGTTCTATCATTTAAAAAAAAAAGAAAACTAATGTTAACATATATAATATGACCATCAAATCAACCATTTTAAAATCTTGTGTAAAATCTTTGACTTTTTCTCGGCCCATAACAACAATTTTTCATCAACAGTAATGGAATTTTCAATTTTCAAATTTTCCACACTTAAATTGTTGTGTTGGATAGACTCTTCAGTATTTGCATTCAACTTATCAGAGATTATTTGATGGAGTTTTTGTTCTTTTTTACCTACTTTAATGTTATAAACGTATAAAAAGGAAACACTGACAGCACAAACTATGAGGGGGAACCAAGCACCTTTTGGAATTTTCTTCATTGAAGCAATAACTAAAGCAACATCTAAACTTCCAAATACGCATATCATTGCAACTGCCCACATAATATGCTTGTTATAAATGTAAATGATGGAAAAACTTATAAGACTTGTGGTTACACAAAAATCTATAGAGATACCAGTTCCGTAAGCAGCAGTAACATTGTTTGAATTTCTAAAACCTACTGTAGTTAAACAAACAGCAATCATTAAAAACCAATTTATCATAGGAATGTATATTTGTCCTTTATGTTCTTTTGAAGTTTGAACTACTCTGAAATTAGGAAAGTATTTTAGTTTAATTAGTTGTTTAAAAATTGAAAATACTGATAAAATCAGAGCTTGGGAAGCAATAATTGTACTGAAAGTTGCAATCAAAAACACAAACCAATAAAGACCGTTGTTTGTCTTGTTGCCTCCAGGAATGCAGACATAAAACAAATTTGTAATGTCTTCTGGGCTTCTGTTATGTATTAAAAAGGCTGTTTGGCCTAAATAGCATACAATCAAACAAGGATATACAAACCCCACAAGCGTCATTTGAATTGATATTTTGTTGAAGTGACCTACATCTGCAAACATTGCTTCACATCCTGTTACCGAAAGCAAAACTGAACCTAAAACAAATATACTTCTTTTGTGCAAAAATTTAACTGCATAGACAGGATTGAAGCTCTTACATACTGTATGATCATATTTGACAATATTGATAATTCCAATAACAAAAATTGTAATCATCCAAATAAAAATAATTGGAGCAAAAACAAAAGAAACTTTTCCAGAGCCAAATTTTTGCATGGCAAATAATAGAATCAAAATGACAATGGAAATTGGCATGACGTAGTTAGATAAAGCTGGAACAGGAGCAGCAATCCCACCAATAGCCGACAACACAGATGTAGTAGGTGTAAGAAGACCATCACTTAAAACCAAAGAGCAACCCAAAAAGCATGAGAAAATTAAGTAGTGACTTAAGACGTTGTGAATGTACTTTTGTTTGTAGTAGAATTTATTGCTGTTGACGGATGCTAATTCAAAATCCATAACACCGTCATCATGTATGCTTTTTCTAGACACTTTTGAATGTAGTGATCCTTGTATACTTTGATTTGATGTAGTTTGCACACTTGCTGCAGAGTTAAAGTTTGAAGCTAATGAAAAATTGGCTTCGTTTTTATCTTCAAGTTCATTGCTGTTTTCAATACTGCTTAAATAATCAGTTTGGTCATCATCATACTCCACTTCATCGTAATCATCTTCAGTTATACCATTGACTCTTTTGTATTTTTTTATCCTTAGATATCTTACAAGCTTGACATAAAGAGCTATTTGCCCACCTTCTTTTTTGAAAGGACCAAGTGTCAAAACTATGAATGAGTATTTAATTATCACAACAATTGTAAAAAGCCAAAAAATACAAGACATAGCACCATAAATTTCGTCGTCTGAAGGAGTAAAATCAGAAAAAATTGTAGAGTAGACATACAACGGAGAAGTACCTAAATCACCGTAAATAACACCTAAAGATCCAAAAGCCAACATTAGATTCTTTTTTTCAAATATTGGTAGTTTTTTAGATTGATTAATGGAAGAGGACGTAGAAGCAATGCTGCTATTGGATGAAGAATTGTGCTTGTTACTCAAGTTTTTCAAATGAATGTCTGCATCTTTTACAGTGTATGAGTTTAGTAAATGAGGCAAAATGTGGGTGGAACTTATATCGTCGTTGTCATCATTACTGGTTAAAGAAATACCTTCTGACTCTAAAGTAGCTTGTGAAACTGTTTTCTTTATAAAAGTTAATTCAGTCATTTTTACTATGGTTTAATTATTCTGGTTGCTCTACTACTTAGTATTTAAACTAACAACAACAACAGCAAGAAGAAAAAAAAGACTGTTTGTTAGCATGAAATAAACATTGCAACTTTAGAACAATCCATTTAAATACCTCATAAATTTATTTATTTAGTGTTGTTTCAGTTAATTAGAGACACTAGCTTTAAGCGCCAAGAAGTATGACATACTAGTAAAGGGCAACTTTTTTTTTTTCCTTAATGACTTATTTTGTCATACATTTACTCGTTTAAAATTACGATTAACTTGTTGCACAGTGGACAAGAAATGCAATTGATTAAAACCCCTTTACGGATATTGAGTTTTTTTTTGGCCAGGAAAAAAAAATATATGGATCCCAAAATTAATAACAAGCCACTTTTTTTGTTTTTAGAGATAAAAAATGGACACGTCTAAAATAATTGATTACAAAGTATAATTAAAAAAAAGGAGAACAAAGTGGATTATGTTTCACTGCTTCGCTTTATCTTTTCAGATCCTTTTTAGATGGTGCAATTAAAGGTGTTCCCAAAAAAAAAAAAAGACACTGATCCTTAAATTTATCTTTCAAAAAAAAGACACCTTGTTTTCTTAGAAGTCATGTGACCAAAAAAAGGAGGATATACTTAATTTCAGTAAACACGAAAAAAAAAAAAAAAGCAGTCACGAATTGTTATTGTCGTTCAAAGTAAACGTGGAGCTGGAAGAAGAAAAAATAAGACACACACATTATAATATGAATTTCTTATAATCATTTTCTTTTATATAAAACGTATTTGTATCTGTAATCTCCCTCGTTAACGTTGCTTTCTAAGTGGCCAGAAGCTTTGACAAAATCTTTCCATTCTTGGTCATCTTCGCATCTTTCAAATAATTTGGTAATATCCGATTGATTCAAAAATGTGTCCATTTCGTGTTTCATGTCTGTAGTGATCTCAGTGATAAGTAAATGAGTGCATATATCATAAGTTGAATTGTAAATTTCACCACCTCCTATAATGTATATTCTTTCAATGTCTGCGTAGTATGATTCTTCTGGGTCATTCAGTTTAGAAACAGCTGTATGTATATTATTACATAAAATCATACCTTCTTCTTGAAGTTTTGAAGAATCCCAATTAGGACTAGAACGCGACAAAACGATATTCAATCTATCAGGAAGAGGTCTAAATTTAGGTGGTATACTTAGCCAAGTCTTTCTTCCCATTAAAACAGCATTTTTTTTAGTAGGGTCCTCAGTATTTGTTGTTACTTCTTTAAAATACTTCATTTCTTTCTTCAATCTCCATGGTAATTTTCCTTTGTTACCAATACCAAAATCAGGCATCAGACATGCTGTAACCTGCACAATCGGCTTATTCTTGCTATTCAGCTTATTCAAAGACATGTTTCTTGGTTTTCTTAGATATGCTCTATGTAAATATTTGAAGGAAAAAAAAAATACATATGAATTTTACCCGTCTTGTTTTTCATCTGGTGCAGAAGCAATTCTCATGGCGATCTCATCAAAAAAGTTTTGCCACTTCGTTGTAAACCAACAATTAATTAGCACTTTAACCCATACACCAAGATACAGATATTAAAAACACATGGCTACTGAGGATTACGAGATAATCACAAAGATTTTGGATTGTGATGGAATGGCTTCTATACTTGTGCAATACCCTGTCATTTTGGATAGGCTAAGAAATGAGAACAACGCTGAATTAAAAGCTGTTAATAAACCTATAATCTGTACTATTTCTAGAAATAAAGTGCAGAAACTTGAAGCAGGAGATAGACCTTTAAATACGACCCTTTCAAGCGAAGCTATCAAATCAATTTACTACATAACACCAAACCCAAAGAATCTGGGAGGAACAAACTTTATAGAATCAACAATCTTAGAAGAAAACGAATCATACAAACACTTCGCATCAAGAATAAACATGCTCATTTTCCAACAAGTAGGGCTTGGCAAAACGCCGGTCTTTTTGTACATGACAGATAAGATAGCAGCGTCCATTGATAGAGAAGTTGATATATATCAAATCCTATCAAAGATAAAAAACTCTTTTTAGCTCTTGCATATATATATAAAAAAAATAATTTCTAAATAAAAGATTAAGACTTTAACCTTATAATTAGAAGGGGAGGTAAAATTTTGATAAAATTTTTGAGATAAAAATGTTAAAATTAATTGTGAGAAACTTGTCAGACTGCCATTTGCACCCATCCTTATAACACCATCATCTTCTAAGTAAGATACCAGAAGTACATGGAAAGGATAAAGATCATCGCGCCAGTTTATTTTAGACTACAACACAAGGAAGTAGACAAAAAATACCAGCAGAAAAAAACATAGAAGACAGAGCTTTTAAAAGTTCCACTGAAGAGTGGATACTTTAAAAAGAATGATAAATGACAATCCGAAACTGCCACATTATCAAATGAACATCCATAGCTGTTGTTAAAGATAAAAACATAAACCGAAGTCTATGCTTTACACTTTAGGGAGCGATAAAAGAGAATATAAGATGGTCATTCGAACCACTAAGGATTGCAAAACACTACCAAACTTCCCGAAGGAACCTCTAATATCTATGCTTTGACCTTAGTCAAAAACACAATCTCACTTTGGGGCACAAAGGTAATTATCACTCATCATCCAAGTTGGATTCAGTGGCTCGTTTGAAGAGTCAAAGAGTGACGATTCCTATAGAAATGATCCTATGAAGTACGTCGACGGTTTTTATTTAATATTTTTCTTTATAAATTATATTTAAAACATGTAAATATTAATAAGAAAGATATTCATACAAGAAGCCTTTATATAGCTTGAGAAATTGAAAACGGGAAAAGAAAAAAAATTTTAAATTTCAAAATATGTAATTTATAGATTTGTCCAAAATAGGAAAAAACATGCGCTTTAAAAAAAAAAAAAGAAACTTTTTTAAAACGGTTTTTAAAAAAGAAAAAAACAGGGCATTAATAGTTGCATTGCGTTAAATACTGCAATTTTTTTGTTACAAAATTTTATTTATTTTTCCTAAAGTGGCATCAATTTTTTTATTTGAAAATATTTCATATGTTATTAGAAATAAAGAATCACTAAAACAAAGTGAAGTATTCAGAAATTACAATATTCATACAAGTCACCTTTCTAATTGCCATTTTGTGATCCCGTTTCCCTCATTGACACTTATTAGTATAATCAGATTTACTAGTTTAATGACTATGTCTAAATTATTTTAAATTTTCCCTTCTAGAAAAAAAAAATTTCCTGTCTAAATATTTTTTTTTTTTCTGTCTACAGTAATACTCCTTTTTCTTTAGGTTTTTCAAAGCTTCATTTTAATGCTATATTTATTATTTTTTTTTTTTTTTTGCAGAGGAGAAACAGCTCTGTGAATGTTTGGATGCGAGTATAAAATGATTTTTTTCAATGGATTGGTGAAAATGTGCATTTATGAATCTCTTTGATATCTAAATGATCAGTAGAAAGAGAAAGCTCACGTTTAAGGTTCATTTAATTGTTTAAGGAAATTGCTGAAATAACCACACACAACACATATAACAATAAAAATGGCTGAATCCCACAGATTATACGTTAAAGGTAAACACATCTCTTATCAAAGATCCAAGAGTGTTAACAACCCAAATGTTTCTTTAATCAAGATCGAAAACGTTGCTAACCCTCAAGATGCTAAGTTCTACTTAGGTAAGAGAGTTGCTTACGTTTACAGAGCCTCCAAGGAAGTTAGAGGTTCCAAGATCAGAGTCATCTGGGGTAAGATCAACAGAACTCACGGTAACTCCGGTGTCGTCAGAGCTACTTTCAGAACCAACTTGCCAGCTAAGACCTTCGGTGCTTCTGTCAGAATCTTCTTGTACCCATCCACCATCTAATTTTGTTCATTATTATGATACATTTTATATATAAAAATAATAAAAAATAATTGAAAGATTGAACGGTAATTGCAACACAACTTATAGATAAATATTAATTTAATTCACTTAGGAAATTTTAAGAAAACAACCAAAATTTTATTTCATTTTTTTTTTTTTTTTAATTAAAATCTTGTAATAGCATGGTGAAACATGTATATAATATTGAGAGTTACTACCCAATTAAACGAACGTTTCAGTATATAAAAGCTTTATTTAAAGTCTGATGCTTCTTCTTTTGAAAAAATCAATAACCCTTCTGGTTGTTGATGGAGTACCATTAGTGTTTCCGCTGGAACCAGATGATGTATAACTTCCCTTGGGTTTCTTTGGAGTGCCTGTACTAGTCTTTGAATGCAGATCAGAAACCATAACCGAGTTTCTGTATTGTTTTCTAGAATTTCCACGTTGCGGTCCTTTCTTCACAGAACTGCTGCCGTCTTCATTGTTGAAGATTCTACTTTGTAAATCCATTCCACTATCTTCACTGACCATTGATCTATCCTTAGCATTGTCATCATTATCAGCATGTTGCTCAATGAAACTAGTAGAGGAGAAGTTTCTTTGACTATCTTGTTCATTTGATACCTGATTTTTACTGCTATTGTTTCCGTCATAAAGAGAATAAAAGGATAGCAAACTAAATCTCTTATTCTTTTTTGATGTTGTTCCAGATGCAGAATTATTTTGATGTGCTGAGTATGGAGTTCCCCTTGAAGGCACTCTTGTCTGCTGATTCGATTCGTTGTAGTTTTCATTGTTGACAGACATAGAGTGAATCGTTGGTGTTCCAATAGTGGATCCTGAGGCTTCTGAAGCATTTCTTCCTTTTCTGGTGTTACTGTTCATAGCAGTGTTTTCCTTTTCAAACATAGATTGATTATATCTTTCTAACTTCTGATTGGCATAATTGTTAAAATCATTAGAAATACCGGCTGTTTCTTCTTCTTCTTGTATAACAGAACTGTGCTTTTTCTTTTTTTGAGATGAAATTTCATCAAATGACATGTAACCACTGTGGCTATAATCATGTTGGCTTTCTTGAGAAAAATGTCCTTTAAACTCATAGTGCTGGCTTCCTGGTTGATAGGACATTGGTCTAGCTCTTCTGTTTCTATCAGATTGAAATTTATTGTTTTCTTGAATTTTCAAGTCGTTTTCATCAATTATATTTTGAAGTACAACAGATGCTGCAGAGCCAGTTCTTCTATGGAATGAGGTTGCACTATTGTTGTTGGGCATATTGCCGTTGCTACTCAAACTTAATTTAGATAAGTGCTCGTTTTGTTTGTAAATTAAACTAGGTGCAGAGCTGCTATTTTCTCTATTATAACCAGAATTTTCAATAAATGAAATGGGTCTTCCATGTGTACTGATAGCTCCGTGTTGAGAACCGTTGTTGTTTAATTGAGAGAAGTCAATAGATTCATGTCTCAATCTTCTATTTGGATAATTCATATTTTGAACAGCCAAAGCAGCTGGCAAGTTGTCAGACTTTATTGTGGCAAAAGTTGAAGATTCTTTAGGTGGTAATGCCTTTGGGAAATTGGCATTTTCCAAAACCAATGAATTTGATGATACACCATTTGTTGAATATAATGACTTTGGTCTTATTGGCTTGGTATTTTCATTTTGATTGGATCTGTAAACCTTGTTGTTGTCTGAAGATAAGAATCTATCCCACTCTTCCGGAGTGATTGACAAAAATGATCTGTGTGGTTTTAACCATTGATGTTGATATACCTGTTCCATTGACAATCTGTGTTTAGGATTAGATACCAAAATTCTTCTCAACAAATCTCTAGGTATTGGTGCAATATAGTCAGGGAACTTCAAAGGTGTTTGAGTGATGTACATGTATAATTTTGCTATATCATCACCATCAGGGTTACTAACATCATCATCCCATGGAAGATAGCCTGCTAATATGGCAAACAAAATAATACCACAAGACCACAAATCAGCTTTCTTGGCTTGGTAAGGTCTTGAAGATACAACCAATTCTGGAGCCGCATAACAAGGAGAACCACAACTAGTCTTCATAAGTTCATGTTTACCAGGATGGAATTCATTGACAAAACCAAAATCAGTGATGATTAAGTTTTCAAATCTATCCAATAACAAGTTCTCTAGCTTCAAATCTCTATGTGCCATTCCCTTTGAATGCATGTAATGAACACCAGATACCAACTGGGCAAATAGTCTACAACTTTCGTTTTCTTTTAAACGTTTCTTTTCTTGAATGTATTTATAAAACTCACCACCAGATGCATATTCTAGCACAATACCTATATGTGTATCATTTCTAATGACTTCTTCCAATCTGACAATATTTGGATGAGTCAAGACTCTCAAAGAATTAATTTCTCTGAACAATTTTGTTTCAGCTTCTGATCCTTCAGGAATCGATGAATTTTTAATTAGCTTGATGGCAACTTGTTTGGGCATGTCATCAGTATCAATTTTTCCGTTTAATTGCTTCATAATATCATTACCGTTACTATTATCATTCAAAGTGTTTGCCATTTGGAAGTTGAAAGCTATTGTGCTTTTTTTGTTTTTAGACCATCCTAATTTAACCTTTCCAAACTCACCTTCACCGATCGTCTTACCTAAGACGTATGGACCAAAAGTGGGTGGCTTCTTAACAGATTGCCTTTGCGCAAGTTTTGCATTGTTATTATTGAGTGCCATAGCATAAGAACTATTAGAATTAGACAGTTGATTTTTTGTATTATATGATCCGGTGCTATCGTTTGATGTTATTGAAGGATTTGCAACATGATAGCTTTGTCTTTGCTGAGCATGGTTCGCATAATTTTGTTGAACCTTGGTAGCAGACTGTTGTTTCTTAGCATAGTAAGGTTTATAATGAGAGGTTGAAGTAGTTTCTAGATCTTCATTTGAAATAAAAGAACTATGTCTTGAAGCATTAAAGTGTTGCTGATGGGATGAATTCGAGTTCATTGTAGCTGCTTTTTGAACCGGACTCTCGGTAGCAAAATAATTAGTATTGTTACTGGTAAAACTAAATCTATCTGCATTTAAAGACCTGTTTGACCCGTTTGAAGGAATTCTGTTGCTATTTTGTTTTTGTTGACTCACATGGCTATCTGCAGTAGCATTTGAAACAATTCTCTTTTGGTAGTGGGTTTCCGAGTTGATCGTACTACTGCTGTGTTCATTCCTGATTGGCTGTAGGTAAACATTTGGACTGTGGTTGATAAAAGATCTGTGTTGAAAATGATGTGGTTTACCGTCATTGATACTATTATAGGAGCCTGTATTTACATTCTCTTTATTACCAGTATACTGATCAATTTTTTCGGTATAAAACTGTGTGCTAGCTCTTCTGGACATAGCTGTGGGTGTATTCTTTTGATAGCTTTGATTATTCGACTAAAAATTTCGACAGTAAATCAAAATATAAGATCAAAATTGGTTATTTAAATATTTGTTTACTTTTGATTATATTACTATTTTTTTTTTTTAAAAAAATTGTTGACTAATAGCACTAAATTATAAATAGCAGTTTCGAAGGTAAAATAAAGATATGACCTGAATATCAACAATTAAACTTGACGTAGTCTACTATAAGCTTAATGGTTTCTTTATTCCTGGTTCAACGTCCCAAATCTTGCCTAAGCATCACCATAAATCAAAATTTTTAAATTTAAATTTAAAATAACAAAAAAAATTGCTTACACGTTCCGGCAAGCATTCATTGTTTACTAAACTCATCCTTACTACGGGTAGGAAAAACAGATTGGTAAACATACGTATAAGAAAATTTTTATATGAGGATTAAGAAGCGCTACACGTAGATAACTATGAAACTTGAAAGTTTAAAAAACGATGATTCTAGAACAACAGACTGCACTTAACATTCATGAGGCAAAAGCATGGTTTACTTTATAATTGGTTTATATACAGGAAGAAAAAAAAAATGAATAAAAACGAGGAAGTACTGAGGTGCTAGCATGGCTGATTTTTTTTTTTCAATTAGTCCATAGAAATTTAGATTTGAAACAAGAAATCGTTCACAATTAAAATTTTCGGCCTTTTGGATGATTGAATTGCTTCACCATCAACATTTTGTTCGTTTCATTCATAATTATGTCATATTTAGCAAGAAAATCACATTTATTCCTTTTTTTTCAGTGTACTTTTGTCATTAATTCTTTATAAAATGTTTACATCACAGCATTTATTGATCAATCTTGACTACACCAACTTTAGCAGGTCTTATAACTCTACCATTCAAAGTGTATCCTAATTGTTCAACGTGGAAAACAGTACCGGCTTCCTTTGAAGGATCTGGCATTTCAAATAGGGCTTCATGTATATTTGGATCGAATTTTTCACCAACTGGGTTTAATTCTTCGATACCGTGTTTGTTTAAAGTTTTTTTGAATACATTAGAGGTCATTTCAACACCTTCCTTCAAGGTGTTTAATTCTTCAGATAGAGCTTTATTTTCGAAGGATTTCATACAGTGACCAAAGTTATCAATGGTTTCAATTAAATCCTTACTTAGCTTTTGAGCACCAAACAATTTGGCCTTGGAAACGTCCTTCTTGGTGGTTTCTTGTAAATTTCTAAAGTCAGCTACAGATCTGATGTATAAATCTTTGAACTTTTTGACTTCACTGTTTAGCTTTTCGATTTTGTTCTTGCTTTCTTCCAATTCTAATTGTTCTGGAGTCTTTTCCTTGGCTTCTTCTTTAACTTCTTCTTCAGTTTTTTTAGCTTCTTCACCTTCATTTTTCTTTTCAGCTTGTAAGATAAATCTGTTGGCAGAGAAATATCTGACTTGATTTTGTAAAGTTGGCTTTTGAATTAAAGCCTTAGAGTTTAATACTACTCTTTTGATATTGTGATGGGTTAAAGACATCATTTTAAAAATTAATAATTTCGTGGTTTAGTTTGGGTTTTCAGTTCTCTGTCCTTTTTTAAAAATACCAATCAGTCAGTTAGGAGAAAACTTTCAAGAATTGAAAATCATGTCCCTAGTGAGTTTTCGACTTTTCAACACCAAGTGAAAAAAAATACGAGGTTTCCCACTTTCCTTCAGCCCTGAAATCGGAGACTGGACGACAAAAAACCGTGAGTAAAAAAATTTTCACATAGTCACATGACTGGGTATAAACAATTAGTTAAACTTTGAATAATCTTTACATTTTATATTTAATCGTGTTTAGTTTAAGCTATCTAAATTATATTGTTTCTAAGGTAATAATTTGTTAAATGAAAACATATTAAAGTTTATTTTTTTTGTATTTATATTAAACATAGTAAACATATATACATATATATATGAAAATAGAATCTATTCCAAACATTTGGCAATAAACTTTGCCATGTTTACCTTCTTTTTCATTTGACCAACCATCCATGGATGCTTTAACATCTGTCTTGGAGAAGGTCTTTCCATCGAGTCAATTTTTAAACAATACTCTATGAAGTTTTTGAAGGACTTTGACCAAAACAGGTTAAATTCTGGGTAGTCGTCTAATTCGGGCTTGAAATTCAAAATCATCATCAATAATTCTATAGGTGGCAGCTCTCTATCTTCCTCTGTATTGAATTCATCATGATCTGCTTTAATCAACGGGAACCTTGCTTCTGCAACTTCCAATAGAGTCAACCCCATAGACCACACATCACTTGTTACTGTATACGGCTGACCTTGGATTCTTTCCGGTGCCATGTAAAATGATGTTCCGGTAAATGTAGTGGCTAAAGAATTGACAATATCTCCAGATACACCAAAATCACACAGTTTAATTTGACCTTCACTGTTGACAAGAATATTACTTGGTTTGATGTCTCTATGTATAATCTTTTGTTGGTGTAAATAAGCCAGACCGCTAAATCCTGATTCAGCAATTTTACCCAAAACTTTCTCACTTATTCTTCCACCCTTTTCCAATAACTTTCTGTAGATAGTATCTAAAGAACCACCTCCCATATATTCCATACAGATATAAATGTTGTCAAGATCATGAAACATACCATACATCGATACAATATTTTCTGATGAAATAGTCGTGTTGTATTTTAGTTCTCTTAAAATTTGTTTAGCTTCCATATCTTCTTCAGGATTCCCTGTTAGGTTTTGAGTGCCCTTAGTCAACGAATTATTGCTGTTTTTACTGTTATTTGAGACCGAACTTGCTTTTCTATCAATTCCGTAGTTCATGAATGTGATAACCTTCAATGCAAATACTTTTTTGTTTAAAATACTCTTGTAAACTTTACCACTAGCTCCCTCACCAAGAACATTCAGTTTCTTGATTTGCTTCAACATTTTATCCGAGTTCTTCCAATCTGATTCGGGCAAATTGTCTATATCATATTCTGTTGAGACAGTGCTGTTCTTGCCCATAAAAATTGGTGATTCAGAGCCTGGAACTTTTTTTCCTATATCTAATTTTTCTAATTTGGTAGTCATCCCATCAAGTGATATGACCTTTTCATCATCTCCATTATTGTTATCTTGTGGAAATGGAGTGGTTGGTTTCAATTGACCATTCTCAATTACTATTTTAACTGGTGGTGGAACCGGTCTCGTTCTTGGTGACTTGGATTTGTTAGTACCGTCAAAGTTAACTGAGCTGCTATTGTATAGATTTGAATTACTTGATTGAGAAGTGTTAAATTTAGTAATTGTTCTTGATGATGAATTACTGCTAGTGGAATTAACATAGTTTGTTTGCACTATGTTGTTATTGCTAGAAATTGAAGTATTCATAGTCTCGCTTGCAGTTGATCTTTTGAAAGCATTTGTATCGTCACTTGTTATAGTAACATTTGATGAAGCTGTATTTGGAGTTTGATTAGAATCCATCAATGGGGTTGAGTTTGCATAAAGTGACGGGGTATTAGTCACTGTATTTTTTTGTAGTGACGTAGGCAAACTGAGCCTTGGCTTATCATTAAAATTGGATTTATTCAAAGTATTTATATTGGCAAACGGAGTGTTGCTATTTGTGCTTATGTTAAGTTTCATAGGTAACGTTTTTTCGTTGCTATTCGTTATAGTGAGTGGTGGCACCTGCTGGTGGGACTTTTCGTTTACTGAAGCATAAGGGCTCCTTACATTAAATGCTTTATCCATACTGTGCTTGTTGTGTATAAAATTTGATAAGAATTTTGTAGTGGTTGTTGATAAGCTGCATATAAAGTTTTAAAATTTTTATGAAAATTTAAGACAACGTTTGTTTTTTATGATTCATATCCGCAAAACACGTGACACATCAAAAAATTTAATTAAAAAAAAAGAAATTGAACTTATGATAAGTTATGCTCATTTTAGAGCCAATAAGGCAATACTAAACTCTATGAACTTATTGCTGACACCTGTTATATGTATATTTTTGAACAAATTATTGAACACATTATTTTTTTTTTGAAATACATCATTTGAGTAGCAGTGTAAAAGTTTAAGTTTTACAAAAGTCTTACAATGAAAGCCTAACAAAAAAAAAGTTGGGTAGAAAACTATTTGACGAAGCAGACTGTGATATAAAAAAAGTCACTGTTTTTTCTAGTCTCTATATAGTAAATATAATAACAAAATAACTTTTTTTTGAACTAGTTTTATTTACTATTTGTTGATTCAAACACGTTTAATTAAAAAACTGATGCATGTATAAATACTGCAATTATCTATTTGCAGCATCTAAGAATTTAACAGGTTCCATGGCCAAGTTGGTTAAGGCGTGCGACTGTTAATCGCAAGATCGGCGGTTCGACCCCGCCTGGGACCGATTAATTTCTTAGTGTTTATTTTTTACATTTTTTGTATTTACTTTTCGGATTTAAACCAAACGCCCATTATGCGTTCGCTCCTGAAAATTGTACTAATATCGTTTTTCTTTTTTTGATTGTTTTAAAACTTTAACTTCGTAATAACAACTGATTATATCCCAACAACTAAGGAAAGCTAAACAACTTTGGTTTATTTTTTTAGGAGTATTCTGTAATGCCTTGGTTTGGAAGCGAAGAATTTAAAACATTTGATCACTTAGAAAATGAAACAATATCACTACATGATTTAAAAACATATCTGAAAAAAGAAAAACATGATTTTATGGATACTCTCATACCATTGTATTCTATAAAAGATACTCTTAGGGTTAATAAAAGGTTTTATCAATTAGAAGATGTTAAAACACTTTATGCAGAAGGGATTGAAGATCAAATGAAAGTTATAGATAAAGTTCAAAAATTTGAAAAGAGTATTGTTGAAGAAGAAGGATTCCTCACATTAAAACAGTATGAAAAAAAGAAAATAAATTTCAGTAGAATGAAAAAAGATGATTTTTTGAGAAGATTTTACAATATTGATAAAGATGCTGAAGGTAGATACTATAGGATAACTTATGACATGAATAGTCTGATATCTCTTGAAGAAAAAATGAAAAGACTTGGAGCAGAGGTTTCCAAATGTTTATTCAAAGGAGAATCTTTGGCGTATATCGTTTCAGACAACAATGTTAACGAATCTGATTATTTTTCACAGCTGCATATGAGAAGATATTGGCATTTCCGTTTCAATTTATTTCATAAACTAAAGTTCTACCTTAAACACGTGGATACCGACTTCAGTCAAGAATTTGCTCAAAATGCACTTGCGATGGATGGGGTTAATGAATATAAAGAAAATCAGAAAATAGAGGACATTAATAGTGGCCAAACAGTGAGTGAAGTAAATGTTTTACAATCCAATCTGGCAATTCGAAATTCTGATAAGTATGTTGAGCTTGATGACATCTTGCCAGATGACCCTTATGCAAATGAACACAACGAAAATAAAATGGTAAGAAGATCGTCAGTAGACTTCGATAGAGAAGAAGTATTACTAAACAATGAACTAACAAAGCCGAAAATAATTGAAAATCCGGATATACAAACAATAATGCCAGAGGAAGATTTAAAATATTATGTCTTAGATGATGATGAAATTTTACAAGAGAATGAAGAGCTATTAAAAAAGAACCTAGAAATCTTTAAAAATAACAACATTGTCAAAGATACAGTTTTACATGACTTTAATCCTATTCTCTTGACAGGTGAATTATGGTTTAGTGTTACTCCAGAAGACATATCTGCATTTATTGCTGATTACTGCTACAAAAAGCTATCAAATAATGGTACACTAAAATTGAAGGGAATAGCTATGGATATAACCTGTGGGTCTGGACTAGACTCAATTTATTTGTGTAAATACTGGGAAAAAGTCTTGGCTGTTGATATTAATATTGACAACTTATACAGTGCTTTCAAAAACGCTCAAAACTATGATGTTTTAGATCAGCTTTCTTTTATTCACAATGATTTTAATGATCCTGTATTCCATAATATTTTTAAGAAAATATACAAAGGAAAAGTAGATTTTATCTACAGCTCTCCACCATGGTGTGGGCCTTCATATGGTGAGTTAAAGGTTTATGATGTCGATGAGCATCTGGGCATGGACGGGTTATCTAGTTTACTAAGAAAGACTTTGCTGCTGACGAATAACTGCTGCTTTTTATTACCTAAAAATGCTTCAATAAACCAATTAATATCAATTGCTAGAATTCATTATAGAAAAAGCGATCCACCAGTTAAGATTATTTATGTTTCACTGGACGGTAAAACTAAAGGATTACTAGCACTCTTCGGTAAAAAATTAACTGGTAATTGAGAACAGATGTAATCTGTGAATTGAAAATTTTTGATTATATAACTTTTTTTTTTTTTTGTTATTTGATATTTTGAAGACATACATATTTCTCATTTTATGCCAAACCTACTTGGCTAAAGCTAAACCTAGAGCATCGTTACCAATGTCGTAAATAGAGTAGTATTTTCTTAAGAAAGAATCACCTAAAATGGCCAATGGACCTACTGGAGCTGGCATGTCCATTGGAGTAAATGCTGAGATACAAGAGCCTTGCAAGTCTAAAGTATAGTCATATGCACTCAAAGTGAAGTTAACACCACCTAAGGTGAAAGTAACATCTGGTAAGGTGGCTCTACTATCACAGTCAATGCTGTATTGACCAGTCCATCCCTTGGTAGCACCAATTTGAGAGTTGATCATTTCAGCTAGGTCAGATGGCAAAGTAATTAAAGAAGTACCGGTATCAGCAATAATACCATGATTGTCTAATAAAGCATAATCATCACCTAAACCAATACCATCAAACTTAACTTCCCAATAGGCTTTTCTTCTTATTGGTAACCAAGTGATATCACCTTCGTAGTGGTCTTTGTCAATTCCACCAAAGGTAGCAACACCTCCAGTGACAGTATCTTCATCACCATTGGTATTGTTACCCATATAGAAAGAAAACAATGGCTTTTTCAAGGAGCCTTGGTTGATAGCGTTGTAAATTGGAGGAACAACATGATCAACGGCAATGGTATCGTAACCCAAACCTAAAATACCATCAAACTTAGCAAAGGCAAAAGTCAAACCTGGTTCAGAAGTAGCTTCACCAAAATCTTGGCCTGAAATTTCCAATTCACCAATCTTTAAGATATCGTTAGAAATGTAACCAGAAACAGAACCAGTACCGTATTGAATAGCAAAGTCAGTTCCGTTTGGTTTAGAGGTAGAAGAAGCAGAAGAATCATACTTAGGGTGTAAGAAACATGACAAAGAACCACACTTAACACTTGGAACCCATAAGTTTGAAGAACCGGTGTCTAAAATGACTTTAAAGTTTTGTTCAGGTGTACCCAAGCTAATATCGGTGTAGTATTGAGCATTGGCGTAATTGCTTAAAGGAGAGTCAAAGATGTCACTTAAAGCGTCAATAGCATCTTCTCTAAAGAAACTTTGACTTAAACCATCAGATTGGAAAAAGAAGTCATCATGCAACGATTGCATGTGAGGTCTTAAAGATTCCTTGAATTCAGGATAAGCTCTGGAAAAAGTGGTCAAGTACTTGATTTTATAAGAGGTTAAGTACTGGTCAAACGACATTTCTTTCAAGGTGTCATCTAATGGTGTTTTCTTGATTGGTGCTGTATATGTATTAGCATCTTTGTGACTTTTGGCTTCAACATCTGAAGATAAAGTGGCTGCTAAAATAAATGATTGGATAATGTTTTGTAACTTCATTTTGTAAGTTGTTTATAATGTTATATGATGTATTTTATATATAAAAAAAAAATTAAAAGGGGGTATAATGTGTTTAATAGAATGTATAATTTATAAAAGGTTGGATTCTATTTCACAATTGTTTGCTTATAACTTTTTAATTACTTTGATAATACTTAATATATCTGGTTGTCTTTATTCTTACTTCTTTTATCTATCATTAATATATTGTAAATCACTGAAGATTATATATAAAGTAAAAACTAAATAGTCTAAATAATTTGCCACCGTTATCTTCTCTCAATAAAAATATAAGGGTGTTAAAAATCTCTTATCAATGAAAGCAATCATACCAATGTCCCAAGCGAAGGGGAAAACATGCCAAGGAAAAACATACTCTCCTTAAAAAAAAAGAAACACTAACAAAAAAAAACGTACACATCTTTAAGGGGTAATTTTACTAGTCATTTTTTTATATACACACAAAAAACCCCATATATATGAAATGAGTGGCTGATAGAACTCATATAGGAGATAAGCAATTGATGGAATTAACACATATGTGAATATTGCAAATACATACTAGGATTTAAGCAGGAATTCTTTGGAGAAGTCAATTTCTTCTTCAGTCATGTTGATGGGGGACTCTCTTTTTGGATAGATGGAGTCTGGATTTCCTTCCAAACGCAAAGTTCTGGCAGAGCAAATACAATGTTTATCAGCGTGATGGCTGTCGCCATACAACTTACATTTGTATGGGGGTGGTTTTATGTCCGTTTTTTTGCCTGTTTGATAGCTGTTAGTTGTGTATACAAGATCTCTGTTAGCCTCCCAATTAATCATTCCATCTGGTTTGGCTAACTTTTTAGAGTCTATTTCATGAGACAAATAATCTACAACAATTTCTATGCTGTTGTTGCTTTGTACATTGTAGACTAACTTTATCACATCACCGGCCCATACCTTTGTCTTGCTAAACTTTTTCATCTTGGTATCATTGACGTAAGTATGGTTAGTTGAATAACTGTACAACCACAAGCTACACTCAGAATTGTTATCGTTCACCGAGTTTGCGTGAGTAATAAATACACAATGTAATTTAGATATAGTTCCATCGGAAATCACATAATCACTCATTTTGCTTCTACCTATACTGAAATTTTTGGTGTTTATATCAACGCGAGTTTCATTTGGTGTTTTATTGTCTGATGCTAAAATTCCAGGTTTACGTATTGTTAAACCAATAAGACCATTCATAAAACTGACATCTTTGAAATTGTTCTTTTCATTTTGATCTTTCAAAACTCTTTCTCTAAATTCAGCAAACCCGGAGTTAAACTTACTATAACTAACATCACAATTGTTGTTGACATTTGCAGATGGTTCCTTATCGCTAGATACAATTCCTTGCTCATTCGATTTGCTTTCAAGTGCCATCTTTTTTGTTGTTTTCATGGAGGTATTTAAAGTGTTTTTCAAAACATTGGCCACTATTGGATCTTTTTGTTTCTTCCAAGGTTGTGATGAACCATCCATAAATGGGTTCTGTTTCCACTTGTCCATAACAAATTCATCTTCTTTGTCTATTTGATTTAATTTATCAGCTGTACCTCTAGGTAGTTGAGATAGTGGAATGTCCTGAGTGAAAGAAACTTCTAGATTCTTGCCATTATTGGCAACTTGTTTCCTATCTCCAAACCACTCATGAGTCAAAGCTTCACTTGCCGAATATCTTTTAAATACATCTGGGCATATCATCCTTTTCAAAAACTGCAAACAAGCAGAACTTACCATCCCTTCAATCAAAGGGATCTCTGAATATTCAGCTTTTCTGATACAGTCAAATAATGCATCTTCAGTTGGTGCACTAAATGGTAAGTGATTTGTCAAAATCACATATATTAAACAACCTATGGACCAAATATCTGCCTTGTGAGTGTATGATGGTCTTAAATTTTTAGGTTTCAAGTCGTGCCTAGATTTTATATTGCCTATAATTTCTGGGGCTAAATAAGCCATGGTACCGCAAAAAGACTTAAACTCATTACCTTTTTTCGATAACCCAAAGTCTGCAATCTTGATCACAACAGGACAATCTTGAACGATAAGAATGTTGTCGGGCTTCAAGTCTCTATGAATTATGTTGTGTGAGTGCAAATATTGTACACCCTCAAGAATTTGGAAAGCAATCTCAACAGAAGCCTTTTCATCGATAGCACCATATTTCCCAATAAAGTCCATTAAATCCCCACCTGGTATTAGTTCAGTGACAATGTAATAATGGGATTTGTCCCAACTACTATGATCAACATTGAGTATTCTTTTGTGAGATATGTTGTTGAGCATTCCTATTTCACTTAAAAAAGCAACTTTAGTCTTTTCATCCAACTTATTTCGTTTCATTATCTTAACAGCATATTCTTTTTTACTTGCTTTTTTCAAACATTTTTTCACTATACCAAATGCACCTTTACCCAAAATAACATCCATAATTTCATAAGTTCTTTGAAAATCAAATCTTTGACTAATTGGTAACTCTTGCATGGTTTTGACATTGGCATTGTGTACTGCGTTATAATGCTGGACTTGAAGTTTCTCTTCATCGTTATCCAAATCCAATTGCAACTTTTCATTAGTGACCCTGTTACTTTCAAATACTTCTTTTTTTTGAGCTAGATTGTTGGTCTTTGCTACTAAGACTTTAATGTTTTTCTTGAATTTTTCAACAGGAGTCTCCGGTGATTCCCCTTTTTGAATAACCGGTGCTGCATCCAGTTTTTGTTTTTTAGCTGTTAATTCATTTTCATTGTCTATTTCACGTTCACGTTTGTTTAACACACTAATAACGCTGTTATTTTTTAATTCTTTTGCATTTGTAGCACCTGCCTTCTTTAATTGCATAAGAAAGTAATACCTGTATTGTGCCATAAATCCTGTATTAAAATCTATTTGAAAGTTACATGCCTGTTTTAAGATACCGTATCCAATTCCTATAACATCTCCATCTGCTAGTTTGACTTTCAAATTTTGTGGAATTTGATGTCCATTCAACCAAGTCCCATTGGTACTCATGTCTTTTAAATAAAGCCTGCAGTTCCTTTCCAAAGTGATTTCAAAATGCAGATTTGAAAATCTTGGCACATCTTTCAGAACAAAAGTACTTTTCAACGCTGATCTACCAAAAGTCCAAGAATGACATGGTTTATCATCATTCTGACTCAAAATGCTCTCATTTTCTTTTTCTAACAAGCTTGTTACATTTTCTTCAATGGTTAAACTGTAAATAGGCTTGCTAGTCTCGGGATCAACCAATTGAAGACATAAATTTTCAGATGCATTTAAAAATTGAAATATCGGGTTTCTGCTATGTCTTTCAGTATTCAAATCGGTTGATAAACCTGGATTAACTGTTGGTGTAGTGAAACTAATATTTTTCTCCTTGTCCATAATGAAGTCTACTTGATAAAGGTTCGTTGGTTTACTACTTAATTACAAAGCAATTTTAATCAAATTTTAGTGAAATTTTTAAAATTATTGAAAATCATTGAAATACGCGTAAAATACTACTCTCGTACGCTTATATACAAGACAAAATCACATAGAATTTCAGTGCGTAAGAAAAAATTAGCACCACTAATGCTCACTAGCAATTTTCTTAATAAAAATAATAATAGTAATATTTAAGGTGGAGGATATCCTAGCTCTAAAAGGTTGGTTTTATTGAATGGGAGTAAGCCTACAGCTGTGTTGACTGTTTTTAAGTTGGCTTCAAACAGTTCTGATTTGCTCTTTCCAGGTGAATATTTATGAGCACTACGAAATGATTTCAAGAACCCTTTTTCTTCATTGTCAATCCCTTTACTTAATGCTAGGAACCATTGGCAATAAGAGGTTTTTGAAACGACTTCATGGCTACAAAATTTTAGCTCTCTACTGAAATGGTTTAGCCATGCTTCTTTTGTGAGGTCAAATTGGCTGTTAGATAATCCTTCGCAATTCCTGTGTTCAGTTTTCTTGCTTTTGCTCTCACATTTTTTAACCCATCCGTGATACTCCCAATCATAGTTGTAGTCGTCGTATTCACTCACAACCAAGCCATTAGGATATTCATCGTTGAGTACACTAGTTATATCAAATGGGACATAAGTATAACTTTCTAAATAACCATATTTGACTTTTCTCAAAGGGTTAAAAGTATCTATAGACTCATAAAAATGATAGTTCTTGTCTCCTAAAAGAACGGTTTTGGACTCTGATTCTGTTTTGTTTTTATTGGAATCAGCAGGTTTCATTTTTTGGTTCAAATTTTTGGACCATTTTAAATGTTGTAATTTATCAAGAGCGTATTTGTCAGTAGGAGCAGTCTCTAGTTCAATCTGCTTGTATGAAATGGCTGTTAAATCAATGTAGAGTCCACTTTGCACGTCAATAAATCTTCCATCAATGGAATTCTTACCTTCTTTTCCATGATAAATATCTGTATAGCATGGGTTTATATCCAAGTAGTACATTTTAAATTCATTCTTGTGTGTCATGTACATGAAAACAGTGTTATTGTAGTTTTCAGCCATGAAAGAAAAATGAGAAATAGGCAATTGAATGTCCAAATCTTTATCCCACAAAAATTGACTTCCAGACCAAATCCAACTCAATAGATTACCATGAGACAACCAGCTAATAATACTGTCTTTTTTTGTAAAAGTTGACCATGCATCAAATAAATCATTTAATATCTCATTTCTTTCAGATAACGGCTTTAATCCTTTAAAAAATCTCCAATCATAATGGGTGCCAGATCTCCAAACATCTTTGATGCTTGATTTTAATGCAACTTCGTAGAAATACTTTTTGGATATCAATTCTTTCAGATTGGTTTTGATATTGCGGTATCTTTGTGCAGTAAAATCAAGCTTGCCTTGTTTTAGTTTACTTATTTCCGTAATTGAATTTTGTGTTGTTGTAGTTTTATATTCATTAAATTTGGACTTTAAATCCCAAATAAAGTCTTGTTTTTTAAGTTGATAGTTTGCTTCTTTTGGAATTTTATTGGCACCTAAAAGTGGATAAGGAGAGTTAAAAGAATTAAATGCATTGATTTCATTAACAATTTCGTTAATTGGATAATAAATACTACTTGGGGGTTTAGAGTCTACATCATTAAAATGGTTCATTTCCTTTAGAAATAAAGCCAAATTTTTAGTTACTTCTTGGTTATTTGTTTTTATTCTAATAGATAAAAAACTTAAATCTATGTCTTTTTTAAATAAAAACGTAGCCAAATCTGGATTAAAACCAACACCTTCTTGCAAAAACTTTTTAGACTGCTTCTTCTTGCAATACATGGACTCTTTTTCTTCCCTATAATCTAAATCAATGTTGCTATTATTTGAGTCACATTTACATTTCTTAGGATTTTTAAAAGCAAATAAGGTTGTTTCTGTGGAGTCTGCCGGCTGCCATTCATTGATATTAATTGGTACAATGGGATAATTGATGTTATTGACTAAACACCATAGATAGTATTTTAATAGGAAATATAGATTTTTATCATTTGAAATTAGCTTTTTTTTATTCAAAGTTTGTAGGTATTTTTGGTCTCCAAACTTTGTAGCCACTACACTCTTTCTGTCGTAGTTGACTCTACGTTTTGGCATTAAATTTGGCGATTCAAAAGTATTGTAGCTATTGATTGTCATATAACTGTCTATAATATCAAAAAAGCTGTAAAAACCATCAGAAATATTTAGAGTCTTTAAGAGTTTGGTATATTCTGTCTTGTTTACTTTTAAGGGCAGTGAACCGGCATTGGTTAACCCTTCATGATCATTGATGTGATTTTCGAAAATACATAAAAATAGTGCAAAAACAGCAACGATATTAAGGCAAACAAAGAAAAAACGTAATTTTATGTATAGTGCAAATTTTGGCTTAAACATGAATTAAGATTTAGACTGCAATTTGGTTACTTATTACTTCATTACCTTAATGCTATAGCCTATATTTTAAACTTTTGTATATACTTTAAATTGATTAAACATTCTTATGTCCGATAATCACCACAAAAAAGGAGAAATCCGACAAAAAAAGAAGCTACGATTAAAGGCATATACGATATATGATATTAGCAGCCAAATGGAGTAAACACCATACATCTTATTGACACTATAGAGCAGCAAAAAATGTCTACAGTGCTTCTCAAAAACAGACGTGATAACGTTTTAAGTACATATACGAACCAGTTCCAGTTTTATCTTGAGCGAGGATTTCAAAACATAGTTGTTATTTCCCATATTTCCATGATGTTCATATCTACGGCATTTGCTATATGTTTATTTGGAAATCCTTTCCTTTTATTCACCGTTTCTATTCCATATCTAATCTTCTATATGGTTGACAGATCTCCGGGAAATGGTAAGGTTATGACATTCAGATACAACTGGTGGAAGAACCTGAATGTTTGGAAATACTACTGTGATTACTTTCAAATCAACATAATCAAGGCAAAAGATTTGGAACCTACTTTCAAAGACATAAAGACCAATGAGCTATACTCCAAGGATCCAATGACTTATATTTTTGGATATCATCCTCATGGAATAGCAGCTTTGGCTTCATTTGGGTTATCCAACAATGGATGTGGATTCCAAGAACAATTTCCAGGTATTAATATGAGTCTTTTGACCTTAACGAATAACTTCCAGCTCCCTTTTTATAGAGAATACTTATTAATGTCTGGATTATCGTCTGTTAGCAAGAAAAATATAACAAAACTGTTGCAAAACTATACCAGTATATGCTTAGTGCCTGGTGGTGCAAAAGAATCGTTAGCTGTTGATTTTTCTGGTAACAAAATCAACTTAGTTTTGAAGAATAGAAAAGGTTTTGTTAGACTAGCCGTTGACAATGTTAGAACAGCAAAGAGAAGAACAAGTCTTGTGCCTATATTTTCTTTTGGAGAAAACGAATTGTACAAAGTTGTTAATCCAAAAGAGGGATCTTTTTTGAGAAAATTACAAGTGTGGCTTAAGAATAACATAGGCTTTACTATACCCATTTTTTTTGGAAGAGGTATATGGAATACTGATTTTGGATTGATGCCATACAGAGAAAAGGTAACCCTATGTTTTGGTGAGCCTATTGAAATTGATTTAAGTAAATACGACGAAAACACACCCGAAGAAGAAATAGTTGATCACTTCCACGGGTTATACATTGACGAGCTTTTGAAGATATTTGATGAGAACAAACATAAGTACAACTACAGCGACAAAGTTATAAACTTTGTTGATTAAAACGATGGTTGATCTTGTTCACATTCAAAAGCTTCTTATCTGTTAACGTGTGGCTGTTATCTGGCAAATTCGGATTTAAAACTATATAATCTCGTGCTACCATTTTTCTGATTTTTTTTATATATAGAGAATTTCAAATTTTCTACATATGACTTTTACCATATGAATTTGGGTGTTGAGATAACCAAATAACAAACAAATATTAGTTAAAATACCATAAATTGAAGTTATAATATGAGCTCTACAACAGAAACACGAATTTTACAGCCTGTTAAAAGGTTACTAACTGCACACGATATGGAAATCTGGGTGGGAAGTGAGACCCTTAAGTTATTTGTAGATTTTATCACAGAATTGTCTATTTCGGTTAAGGGCAGAACCAACCAGGATCTGGTAACTCCAATAAGTGAAAGCATTGAAAGTATAAACAATTTAATAGATGACATATCTGTAATTGTAGATAACAACCCAGTAGCTGCTGATAACGGGATTAACACTTCAAGATTTGGAAAAATCGAGTTTAAGTCTTTTTACGATGCTGTCGAGGGTAAAATTGATAAAATTCTACGAAGCAGAATACCTGGACTTGAAGATAATCAGTATTTGGAGCTGAAGACATATCTTATCAACAGCTTCGGAGACAGACAAAGAATTGACTATGGATCTGGACATGAATTGAACTTCATGTGCTTTTTATACGTGCTTTATAAATACAACATTTTGAAAAACACCGATTTTGCCAATGTAGTGCTAATGAACTTTATCAGTTATTTAAAACTAATGAGAAAAATTGAAAAAGAATACTGGCTAGAACCTGCAGGGTCTCATGGTGTTTGGGGTCTAGATGATTATCATTTTTTACCATTTTTATTCGGTGCATCGCAAGTAGCCACTCACAAACACTTGAAGCCGAAGAGTATACACAATGAAGAAGTTGTTGAGATGTTTGCAGATAAGTATATGTACTTTGGGTGCATTAATTTTATAAACTCTGTGAAAACAACAGCTTCATTGAAATGGCACTCTCCAATGCTAGACGATATATCAGGAGCCAAATCTTGGCAAAAGATAGCAGATGGAATGATCAAAATGTACAAGGCCGAGGTTTTGAGTAAACTTCCCATCATGCAGCATTTCTTTTTTGGGGAAACAATAAAGTGTCCAGAAGGCATAACAGAGCACCATGATAATGGTGACAATGATTTAGATGACTGTGGCCATAACCACCAAAATAGGGAATTATTGAACACTTGGGGTGATTGCTGTGGGATCAAAATCCCAAGTGCTATTGCAGCAACCGCATTGAATAACAAAGCATCAAACTCTCATAAGACAATCCCCTTTGATTAACACATTTATTATATTTAGAGTATATATACTGTTCCGCATTTATATATATAATATTTTGAGTATATAAACAAGAATACTTAGAACCCAAATTTCAGTTGGCCTTGAGTAAATGAAGGTGGATTCCAATGCAGGAATTGTGGATGAATTCTTCTCTTTTTGCTATTCTTTATCTTTTCATATCTTTCCAGCAGTTCATCAGTAATAAAAATCATATGTTGCCCTTTGTGATATCTTAAAATACCTAGCACACCGGCTGTATGCAAAATATCTTGTACAGTAATAGATGTTAAAGCTGATATTTCTTCTACAGATATTTCGGAGTTCAATCTATTTTCTCCATTTATATCACACAGAAGTTTGACAAGAACATCAGACCAATAAGCTCTGTATGATAGTAAACCTAAATCAGACAGTGGTTTTTCAGGAGAACCTGTTTTCTTTTCAATCTTTGATAATTCATAAGAAAACTCAATAAGTAGTCTACCATATCCCTTTCTTTGATACTGCGGTAGTGTCAAAATACAGGCAACGTTATAATTTTCCTGGGACATCTTTTCTTTAGAAAAGTATCCAACAAGTCTGTGTCCATATTCATCACGTCTGGTCATACAATAAAACAAAAACGGATCAACATCGTAATACAGTGTTTTATGGTCCAAAAATAATTTTGAAAGTAAACATAAATTTCTGCACCATTTTCTTTGATTTTTACCATCTATTTCAAAAAAAGAAACGTAATCATCTCTATAAATTTCATTGCCTGGTGGGTGTCTTAAAGAGCATTTAGTTCTAAATCTTTCATATTGTTTTTGGGATCCAAAAAACTCCAAAGTAAAATCATCGATGTAGATAACATCATTATCTGTCAATTCTATAGGGTAAGCAGAAAAATACCAAGGCTCAACTTCGTGTTCACCAATGATTACTTTTGTAAAATTTCTTATTCTTGCAACTTGATGAGGATTTTGAACCATTGATCCAGATGTTCTCAATCTGCTAATCTCTTGCTCTCTAGATACTTCTTCATTACTGATACCTTGTACATTAATGGAGTCCATATCAATAATGTTTACGTCTTCTTTGCCTTCTTCTGCTGCGGGAGTTGAAGCTTGTTGTTTATTTGTAGCAACCTTCTTCTTCTTCTTTTTTGACGGCTCTTCTGGCTGTACTACAGGAATCATGTATCCCTTTTCCTTAATTATTTTATCTTCGGCAACAATCCATTCATCCAGTCTTTTGTTAAAATCATCGTAGTGAACGTAGTACCTCGTTGGTGTACGTCTTTTATTTATGGCTAAAATCTCAACAACTCTTTCAATGTCATCCTTCAGTACATAAGCTTTACAACCTTCAAATATTTCCTGAAGTTCTTCTAAGGGCTTATGCTCATAGATCTTCTTAGCATCGTTATCACCACTCATTGTGTTTGCCAATATGCGTTGTTTGGTCACTTCAAATATGGTAAAAATTCATATATGAATGGTAAACAATTATAGGATTTAAGACATATTTCAGCTTCTTTTTTTTTTTCCTTCATTAAGAATATACTCTATAATCGGATATAATTTTTTGCATTGAAACTTGCAATATTTATACGTAAATTAGATTTAACAAGTATATATTTTGATTAGCTTCTCGGATCCAGCAATCATTACTGAGTTTTCATTCAAATCTTCATATTTCAGGCTTTTTGAAAATGCCGAACATGCAACATTTTGAGAATTATCATCGTTTGAAAAGTTTGATATTATTGGTTCACCTGTGAAGTAGTTGTAGTTTTTTATGCCTTGATTTGTATCTACTTGCAAAGTTTTGCCATTGTTTATAACATTCATAGAGTTTACTACGCTCAGATTTTCAACATTAAATTCTGTGAGTGGTGATGCGTCTTTTTGAGACCAAGAGTAAATCTGAGTTGCTGATCCAGTAACAATTGCATCTCCTTCCAGATCAGATCCTCTGCACATGGTTCTGATAGGTGTTGTATGATAATCAATAATCTTTGTACATTTAGTACTATATCTTAGATCAAAAAATCTGATAGTTTTGTCATTGGAGCAGGTTATTAGTTGCGGGTCCGTATTAAAGCAGAGAACTTTATTCACAGCATCTTTATGGCCAGAAAATGTCATGATGCTTTTATGTTTGGTTCTACTGTCCCACATTCTGCTTGTTTTGTCTTTGCTTCCTGTAAATAAAAGATCAGGTATACTTGGATGTAAATCTATGCTTGTAACACCTGCAAAATGCCCAAAAAATTGATTCACCACTGTTCTTGTGTTTAGATCCCATTTCAAGGCTAATTTATCTTCACTGGCGCTTAATACCTCATTAGGATGATGCCGACTTATCAAAACATCTGTAACTGGCATTTGATGTCCACCCTTCAGCAAAGCTTGGTAATGCTTAGAGTCACTAGACTTGTCTTTTATCTTCTTTGTTGACCATATTCTCAATGTAGCATCATCAGAGCCTGTCACATAATATTTCGGATTTTTGCTGGGATCAATACTAATGGCTCTTATCAATCCTTTATGTCCAGAGTTCATAACATATCGCAGCTTGTATTCAATAGTATCTGTGCTCATTTTGTTGTTTGGTGTTGTTATGATTAATTTATGTTTTTAAAATATTAAAGAATACTTAGTGTGCGTTCTTTATAAGTGTAGCACGTGACGTAAAATTGCTTTTTTTTTTTTGGTATCCTTTTTATCCATAGCGTGAAACTTTCAAAGAATAAAAAACAAATTTAAAAATTTGAAAACAGCATTAGATCAAATCTTTGTGAGAGAATTATACAAAACCAAATAGAATATTGCAAATGTCTGAAGTGATTGGAGAAAAAAGAGCTCAATCAAATGAGGTTTTTGAAGAAAATCTGAATAAAAAAGTCAAGTTTGTTGCCGAAAACGACGATAGTTTAAGAGAAACCGATGTCGGAATCACTGAATACTTATACAAAGATATTGAGGGTTTCAATGGTACTATCAAGCAAAGATACAGTGATTTTATTGTCAACGAAATTAGCTCTAGTGGGGAAGTCATAGTATTAAAGGATAAAGGTTTCAAGCAAGTAGAAAAGAAGAAAGCTAATGAAGGTAGCGAAGATGTTCCAAAGGTCGATAAAAGGGCTTCCTTGAAAGAAGAAAGATCTACTTTTGTTTTAGACTCAGAAGTTAAGGATGAACTTGTAAAGATTATTGGTCTTGAAGCTGTTGACAGCATTGTCAATAAAGTCTACAAAAACTTTGAAATTTATGAGACCACCAAGACATTTGACAGCAAAGATGAAAGAACCAAGATCCATCAACTTTTAAGAAAGGGGTTTGATAATCAACTAGAATCAAGAACCAACAATGATAACAGTTTTAAAATTTTGAATGGTACTGGTAAAAACCAAAGAATTGGGAAACAACAGTTGATTGAATCTCAAAAAGATGAACATGGTGTTGAAAACTTTGGTTATGGTCCATCAAAACAATTTGTTCACTTTACTTTGTACAAAGAAAACAAAGAAACCATGGATGCTTGTAACCTAATTGGAAGATTATTAAGAGTTCCAACAAAAACTTTGGGAATTTCAGGAACCAAAGATAAAAGAGGTATAACTACTCAAAGAGTCTCTTTAGACACAAGAATGGGGTTATCCAGAATCAATGCTTTGAACAAAACTTTAAAAGGTATGTGCATTGGTTCATATGAATTCAAGGACACAGGATTGAAATTAGGAGATTTAAGTGGTAACAAGTTCACCATTGCTTTGAGAAATGTTGAATTAAACGGTGCCGAAAAGCTATCTGGACCAAAAGCTGAAGAAGCTTTGAACCAAATTTTGAGTAAGAGTACTGAAAAGTTGATGGAAACTGGGTTTTTAAATTACTTTGGTATGCAAAGGTTTGGTAGTTTCTCTATTCCAACTTATGAAATAGGTAAAAAGATATTAAAAGAAGACTATAAAGGTGCATGTGAATTGCTGCTAAGTAATCAAAAGAATGTTGATTCCAAGACTATAGAAGCTAGAATCATATGGGAACAAACCAAAGATGCTAAACAAGCGATTAAGATGATGCCAAAGAGAAACGTTGCTGAATTTACTATTCTTTCACACTTAGCCACTAAAGTGAAAAATGAAAACACTGGTGAATATACACCAGATGACTACTTCACTGCTATATTAAAGATTCCAAGAAATTTGAGATTGATCTACATTCATTCTTACCAATCTTACATTTGGAATTTGGCAACAAGCCACAGAGTAACCCAACATGGTTTGAAGTTAATACCAGGAGATTTGGTTCTTGAAAAGAAGGAAGAAGTTGCTGTTGTTGATGAAGATAACTTTGAAATTGAAGATGTTGCTAAAGATAACTTTATCACAGCTAAGCCATTAACAGAGGAAGACATTCAATCTGGCAAATACTCCATATTTGATATTATTTTACCAACACCTGGTTTTGACATTCATTACCCTACTTTCATGAGAGACTTCTATGAAGAAGTTATGAAAAAAGATGATCTATCTCCATTTGAAATGATCAGAAAAGTGAAGGAATTTTCTTTACCTGGAAGTTATAGAAATATTTTGGGTAAACCAAAGAAAATGAATTTCAAAATATTGAATTACATCAATGAAAACGATGATATTTTGAATTCTGATTTAGAAATATTAAATAATAACACTGCCTTAAAGAACGGAAGACAGTACTCTAAAAATAAGTTAGGTAAGTACTTCATAAGCGACGAGCAAAGCTCCAAAACTGTATTTGACAAAAACCACAAGGTAGCTGTAATTTTAGAGTTTGAATTAGGTACATCCAGTTATGCCACTATGCTGTTAAGAGAATTATTAAAGGTTGAAACCTCCAGAAACGGTGACTTGATTACTACTAAGTAAATATAATTATACCTTCATTTTCGGATTTAAGTCCTTTATTAGATCATTTTTTTTTTGTTTACTGATTCTTCCAGGGGGCTGTCCCAGCAATGTCCGAATTAGGCAATTTTTGTAATTTCTTTTTTTTTTATTTTATTTTTTTGCTGCTGGTTTTCTGCTCTCTCTACGCTGCTATAGTTTAAACGTTCATAATTAGGTGATACTTATATTTTTCACTCATAATTTAAAAAGTTGAAATCTTTCGAAGATGCAAATTAAAATAAGTTTTTGATCTTGAAATAGAGGTTTGATTGTATCTCCAAAAACACTAGCATTCTGGAAATAAGAATAGTAGTTTTGTTATAGCTGTAAGAATACTCCCAATTTTATATAGCGAATATGGCTGTAGCTACCGAAAGAAAATCTTTAAACAGAAATGAGGATGACCAAGCTTTCAATGATTTATTGAAAGACGAATATAAAGGAAAGAAACTAACCGATCCAGTCAATCAACTACAGGACAAATGGGAGCTTCTTCCTGCTTTTTTGAAAGTCAAAGGTTTAGTCAAACAACATCTGGACTCTTTTAACTACTTTGTAGATACCGATTTAAAAAAAATTATAAAAGCAAATGAAACTATTTTATCAGACGTTGATCCTGAGTTTTACTTCAAGTACTTGGATATAAGAGTAGGATCTAAGTCTACTTCTCAAGGTAAAGATAGAACACAAACCCCTCATCAATGTAGATTGAGAGATATGTCATACAATGCTCCTATTTACGTGGATGTTGAATATACAAGAGGTAAAAAGATTATTATGCATAGAGATGTTGAAATTGGTAAAATGCCAATCATGCTTAGATCCAACAAATGTGTACTGGAAGGTGCGGATGAGCTTGAAATGGCTAAGATGTTGGAATGTCCTTTAGATCCAGGTGGTTATTTCATTGTTAATGGTACTGAAAAGGTCATCTTGGTCCAAGAACAATTATCCAAAAATAGAATTATTGTTGAGGCTGATGAAAAAAAAGAATTGGTTCAAGCATCTGTTACTTCATCTACCCATGAAAGAAAGTCCAAAACCTATGTTGTCACCAAAAATGGTAAAATTTATTTAAAACACAACTCTATTTCTGAAGAAATTCCTATCGTCATAGCTTTGAAGGCTTCTGGTTTAGTATCAGATCTAGAAATTATGCAGTTGGTTTGTGGTAATGATTCCTTATACCAAGAAATTTTTGCTGTAAATTTTGAAGAATGTATTAATCAAGGTATCACCACCCAAAGACAAGCACTAGAGTTTATTGGTTCTAAAGTCAAGACAATTAGAAGACAAAAATTATCAACTTTCCAAGAAGGTGTTGAAGCTATAGCAACCACAGTTATTGCACATTTAACAGCCGTTGACATGGACTTTAAAGAAAAGGCTTTATACTTGGCTATAATGACAAGAAGAGTTGTAATGGCTATCAACGATCCAAAGAATGTTGACGATAGAGATTACGTTGGTAACAAAAGATTAGAATTAGCAGGGCAATTAATGTCTTTGTTGTTTGAAGATTTGTTCAAAAAATTCAATAGTGATTTCAAGAATAGTATTGATAAAGTTTTAAAAAAACCAAATAGAGCAACTGAATATGATGCCTTATTGAGTATAAATGTTCATTCAAATAATATTACAAGTGGTTTAAATAGAGCTATTTCTACAGGTAACTGGTCTTTAAAGAGATTCAAAATGGAGAGAGCAGGTGTTACCCATGTTTTGAGTAGACTTTCTTATATCTCTGCTTTGGGTATGATGACCAGAATTTCTTCTCAATTCGAAAAGTCTAGAAAAGTTTCTGGGCCTAGAGCTTTGCAACCTTCCCAATTTGGTATGTTGTGTACTAGTGATACACCTGAAGGTGAAGCTTGTGGTTTGGTTAAGAATTTAGCATTAATGACCCACATCACAACAGATGACGAAGAAGAGCCTATCAAGAAGGTCTGTTACCTTTTAGGTGTTGAAAATATTTCTTTACTGGACTCTGCAGCATTACATTTGAATTACGGTGTATATGTGAATGGTACTTTGATTGGTACTACCAGATTCCCAGCAAAATTTGTTTCTCAATTTAGAAAAGTCAGAAGAGAAGGTAAAGTTTCAGAATTTATCTCCATTTATGTCAATCAACAACAGACTGCTGTTCATATTGCTACTGATGGTGGTAGAATTTGTAGACCTTTGATAATTGTTGAAAATGGAAAGTCTAAAGTTACTTCAGAACATTTGAACAGATTAATGAATAATGAACTTGAATTTGACGATTTCTTGAAGATGGGACTAGTTGAATACTTAGATTGTAATGAAGAAAATGATTCTTTGATTGCTTTATACGAAAGAGATTTGTCTAACGACATGACCCACTTGGAAATTGAACCATTCACTGTTTTAGGTGCTGTAGCTGGTTTGATTCCGTACCCACATCATAATCAATCTCCTAGAAACACCTATCAATGTGCGATGGGTAAGCAAGCTATAGGTGCTATAGCTTACAATCAATTTAGAAGAATTGATACCTTGTTGTACTTGATGATTTATCCCCAACAACCTATGGTTAAGACCAAAACCATTGAGTTAATTGGTTATGACAAATTGCCTGCTGGTCAAAACGCCACTGTTGCAGTCATGTCTTACTCTGGTTATGATATCGAAGATGCTTTGGTTTTGAACAAGGCTTCTATTGATAGAGGATTTGGTAGATGTGAAACCAGAAAGAAAACTACATGTGTTTTGAAGAAATATCCAAATCACACCCAAGATATTTTGGCTGGTATGAGAGTTGATGAAAATAACAAACCTATTTGGCAACACGAACCTTTAGGTGCTGATGGTTTGGCTGAAGTTGGTATGAAAGTAGAATCGGGTCAAATTTATATCAACAAATCCATTCCTCAAGTTTCAGAACCTACTGGTGGTCCAGGTGCGCCAATGAATACCGCTGCTGCTTCGTACAAAAATACTCCTGTTGTTTACAGAGCACCTGAAGCTTCTTACATTGATCAAGTAATGATGTCTGTAAGTGATGATGAGCAAAGTTTGATTAAGGTCTTACTAAGACAAAACAGAAGACCTGAGCTTGGTGACAAGTTCTCTTCTAGACATGGTCAAAAGGGTGTTTGTGGTATTATTGTTAACCATGAGGATATGCCATTTAATGACCAAGGTATATCTCCTGATATTATTATGAATCCGCATGGTTTCCCTTCAAGAATGACTGTTGGTAAAATGATTGAACTGGTCAGTGGTAAAGCCGGTATCTTGAATGGTTCTTTGGAATATGGTACATGCTTCGGTGGTTCCAAATTAGAAGATATGTCTAAGATCTTAGTGGAGCACGGGTTCAATTACTCTGGTAAAGATCAATTGTACTCTGGTATCACTGGTGAATGTTTACAAGCTTATATTTTCTTTGGTCCTATCTACTATCAAAAATTGAAACATATGGTTTTGGATAAGATGCATGCAAGAGCAAGAGGTCCAAGAGCTGTCTTAACTAGACAACCTACGGAAGGTAGATCTAGAGATGGTGGTTTGAGATTAGGTGAAATGGAAAGAGATTGTGTTATTGCTTATGGTGCTTCTCAATTACTTTTAGAAAGATTGATGATTTCATCTGATGCCTTTGAAGTTGATACTTGTAACAAATGTGGTTTGATGGGATACAGTGGTTGGTGTAATACTTGTAAGAGTAGTGAAAATGTCATAAAAATGACAATTCCATATGCTGCTAAATTACTGTTCCAAGAATTGATTGCCATGAACATTGCTCCAAGATTAAGATTAAGTGATGTTTTCTCCAAATAGTTGAAAATAAAAATATATATTATATATAAGCTATATTTTCCATAATAGGGAAATGTTAATCCTGATAAATCAAGTTGTAGTCAATTTTTAGGTTTTTGCAAAGCTCCTCGATATCAAACTCACCTCCTCTTTCTTTGAAGTCTTCGATTCTTTCATCAAGTTTCTTCAAATGAAACTCAAGTAACTCTTCATTTTTAGCTATTCTCTCTTCGAAACTAGATTTTAAATTCTTTTTTTCCCATTCATCCAACATTTGATACTCAGCCGATTCTTGAATATTTTCCCACTCATATTCTAGATTGTCACTAGTTCGATATCTAATTTTTTCTTTTTCCACGTTAATTTGATTCTCCAAATGTTTGATATAACCCTCATTCCCTTTGTATTTGATAAGATATGCATTATGCAAGTGGTTTAAACAGCATTTGTTAATTGAGTTCCATTTTGCAGTCAACTCTATTAGCTTGAAATTTTTATCTGACGACTCTAAAATGTTCTTACACTGATTAAGAGTTGAGATTTTTTTGTTAAGATCTTTAATAGCTTTATTTGTAACAGCAATCTCAAAAGATAAAGCGGTTGATTGTTTAACTTCATTGGTTTCAAACTTGACAATTGTTTTAATGGACATTTGTACTTTCAAGCAATGGGGTTCTAAGATTTTATGGCTAGAGTGAATAAATGAAAGAGAAATTGAAGAAAAATAACACTCACTTATACATCTACACATATAAATTCTTATCTATTACTAATCTTATCTATGCAAAAAAACCACAACAACACCTTTAATGTCTCAATTCAATACATAAACTTTACACGACGTTTTACTTTAATAATTTCCCTTTTCAATCAACATTTCCCAAAAAGGATTTAATTAAACCCGACTGAATTTGCCGCCGATGTAAAAACTTGACATACCCGAATTAGGAAACTTAAAATTATCTTCGGGTCAACTTGTATTTATTATGATGTAAAATTTTTTTTCAAGATTTCTGAAAGAAATATCGCCGTAGCAAAATGTTTCACTAGCGAATTTAGCCAAACGAAAAAAAAAAAAAAAAAAGTCGAAACAAATTCCACCTAATATATACTTAAGATTTGTTAAATTATTAATTGATACTATATAGAGAACACTCCAACAAACCCAACATATTGATTGAACCAAAAGAAGAATGTTTAGTATTATTGGGAAAAATATTATAAGAAACAACAATCTTACTTTTAAGTTGGGAAATACAACTAAAGTAGCATTGATATCAAACAAATCGCAATTTCATAACTTCAATGCTCTGTTGAATGAAAAGAAACCAAAAAAACCAGAATCATTGATCAGTGATGATATTTTGGCTAGGGCAGGTTTTGAGTTGAATGAACAAGGTAAACCAATAACAGAACAGCAAGAAACTGAACAAAAGCAAAAAGCTAGAGAACAAGAAGAAAAAGACAATGAACCACTTAATGAATTGGAAGAATCCATCAAAAAAAGAAAGGAGAAGAGAAAAAGACAAACACAAACCGATAAACAAATAGAAAAAGCCACTTCTTACTTTTATGTTGGGCTATTAGGTGCTGTAACTGGGTTGACTTTATATTTAGGTAGAGATTTCAACAGTGAAGAATTGCAAGGTGTTTATGGAAAAGAATACAAGGATGTAGGCAATGGATTTAACCCACCTACTTTAGTTTTTAAGAGAATTATTGCCAGATTTAATGCTTTGAAGGATAGTTTTAATAATCCACCTTTTGAAACTTTATTACCACCACCACCACCAGCTCCTTATCAAAGACCTTTGACCTTAGTTTTAGGATTAGAGGATTTATTGATTCACTCTGAATATGATTATAAGAACGGTTGGCAAACAAAGAAGAGACCTGGTGTAGATTTCTTCTTAGGTTACTTATCCCAATATTATGAAATTGTCATTTACTCCAGAGAAGCTAGTTTTACTATGGAGCCAGTTATTTTGAAGTTGGATCCAATCCAAGCCTTCATTGCCTACAACTTATTTAAGGAACATTGCTCATACAAAAACGGGGAATACGTCAAAGATTTATCCAAATTGAATAGAGACATAAAGAAGGTTGTTTCTTTGGACTTAAGCAGTACTTTGAACACTGATGAATTTGAAGACAATAAGATTTACATTAACAATTGGGAAGGTGATAGATCAAATAAGGATTTGTTGGATTACATTCCATTTTTGGAGTACTTGGTTACCCAAAATGTTTCTGATGTTAGACCAATCATCAAGACTTTCAATAACAAAACTACTTTAGCTCAAGATTTCAACAAAAGAATTGATGTTTTAAGGGAGAAATTCTATGATGAACAAAGTAAAAAATCAGCTTCAGGTATTATGAAAATTGTAGGAATGGGTGCTCCATCTGCCAGTGGTGTAGGAGCTAAGTTCCCATTAGATTTCATAAGAGAAGAAGGATTGAAAAATTATAAAGCCTTTAAACAATTAGTTGAAGAAGAAAAAGAAAAAATCATGTGGAAGCAAGAAAGAATGAAGCAAACATTTACTTTATCTCAATACTTGACTGGTCAAATATCTCAAGAAGATATTATGAAACAACAAATGGCCAAAGATGCTGAGTTAGAAGAAGAATATAAGGCTTTCAAGAAAGCTGAACAAGCTAAAGTTGAAAACTAATTTCACCTAATGTTACTATGTATATAAATGTAAATATTGAATAGAGAGATTGTAGCCAAGTGTTTATCTTATCTTTTGGCTGTATATATAAATAAGCTAAATTGCATTAACAAACTTTAATGAACTTTTTTTTCTATTTCGCCATATCATGATTTCAATTAGTCTTGAATACTTTATTTTTCAGATTTCCCTGGGGAATAGGATATGCTTCTTCTTTTTTTTTTCTCTTCTTTTCTTAATATATAGGTTATAAAGTTTACGTGTCAGATGACAAAACCATACGATTAACCCCCCTAGAATAAACTACTGTTGTTGATTAATGGACGTGCAACTTTTTGGAGCTATCTTGGGAGCTTCAGCAGTCACTAAAGCTTGGGTTTCTTTAGTTTTTATAACTACAATGGTAGATTATTTAAAGATAGTTGATGTTGAAAGGCATATAATCTTCTTGAATCCTGAAGACATACTTAAAAGACCATTTGATACCTTACTTTCTTTTTCTTATGTTGGGGAACTATCAATTTCTAATGCAGTCAGTCTTTATAATACTTTAATGGTTCTGGGACAATTAGACACGGCTTATATGAGAAGTGGGCGTGATTACATAATCAAGTTATGCTGTTTGCTGATGTATGTGTTTTTTATTTTTTATGTCAGCAAATATACCTTTGAAATTCTTATAGATAAACTCAATTGCACATCATTAAAAATCATTGTTGAATCACTCAAAAACATGTTTAGGGTTCTTTCTCTATGGAATGTGATGACATTAAATTTAATGTATTATGGATGCAAATTCCAAGGAATGCCAAATTTCAATGGATTGTTCAATATTCATCCAGTTTTTCTATTTCTTTTCAGCTTATCGCCTGTCGCATTTTCGCCATTTTGGCCATTAACCTTTATTTTGTTTTTACCAGGCCACCTTTTTTTTTACATAGATCAAATTCTTTCCAAGTTGAATAAAGACCTTCCATTGCCGAGTAAAATACCTCAACAAAGGTTGGCAAACTATGTAATTTTAGCAATGACAATGTGCATGGGTTCAAGTCAATATGTTGGCCAACTTCATAAAGAAAAAATAAAATAAAAAGTTAACAGTAATGTATGTATGTATTTTAGAAGCCCTTTCTTATTTGTATGTTTTATTTTAAATTTAATATATTTGTTCCGCAAATAATAAATATTGTAATAGAATCAGTTGGAATAAGAATCCTTGAAATGTTTGCAAACTTCTTGGTACTTTGCAACATCATATTCTAAGCTATGAATCATATGATCAAAGTCATTGATATTCTTGTTAGTCTTGAAGTATTTTTGTTTCTTGACAAGAGTAGAATCAGTCTCGCAGATATTCTTTGTTAGTTGGCTAATGCTATAGTTTAAATGAAATCTTTGAAAAAAATCCATACCACTACCAATAAGCGGTCTTTTAATAACATCCTTCAAAGACTTGACTTTGATTTTTTTGTTGACTTTTTTCTTATCTTCACTGTTAACACTGATCTTTCTCTTGACATTTTTAGGCAACATGGCAGGTGGTTGTAAGTGCCTATTATTTCTTAAAATAGTAAATTTTTTTGGTTTTGGTGATTCAGCATCTTTGAAATCTGTTTCATTGTTGCTTTTGTCATTTTTTTCTATAGTAACCAAGTCTTTGTTCAGAATATCTTTCACAGAGGATGATAGATGAAACTGACTTAGTGAGTTGTTTGTATCAATCGCACTGGGAGACTTAAATGACAATTCGGAACTTGACTTATTGGTTTTGTTTCCATTAGCAATAAACGAAGAGTTCAAAAACTCATTTGAGTACTGAATGTTATAATTTTGTTGATAAGTTGAATGATTGTTTTGATCAAAGAACTTGGCGGTATTTTTAGTAGATTGATTGGCTAAAGTGTTATCTAGAGTGGTTAAAAATGGAAGATTCTCCATATCCCCATCTGTGTTACTATCATTATCTTGGAAATCATAATCACTTTGAAAAGTCTTTAAGTGTATTTTATCTTCTGATTTTTTTGGTACTGTTGAGCTACCAGCATTATTTTGATCAAAAATTATAGATATTCTTTGTTGATTATCAATATCTGTTGGTTTGAAAAAAATGTCATTATCCATATTACAAAGTAGATAAATGCTAATACTCAGACTAATAGGGTATATAAGTGTAGTTCTTTGGAAAAAAAAAAATGTATCAGAATCTACTAACTCTTACTACAGATCTTGATATGTCTTATTCCAAAATCTTTAGGTAACTAGATAAATGGATCTGTTCTTACAGGGATTATTTATAACATTTCTCTATAATCAGCAGCTTATTGAGCATAAATCAAAAAAAAAAAAATATATATATTTAAAAAATGCTAGAGAACGAAATCTCCATGCCCTATACAGAAAAAAAGAAATTTTCGTTTGGTGAAATAATTAATAATAAAAAAATAAAATAAAAAAAACAGTCATATGTTGGAAAGTTGTCATATAATCATAGTGATTTATTGAGTAAAAAAAAAACAATGTATTAACAATATTCAATGATAGAGAGTCATTCCGTCAGACTACTATATCAGTTATTATTCTGAAAATTTCATATTGTTAGTGATACAATCATCTATAAAGTTCTTATCCGTAATTCTTATCTATTATTCAATAACATTATTTTTAAGAAAGTAGCAATAAAACTTTTTGATGTTGTCTTTTCTCTCTTTTTCTCTTTTATAAAGCTGTGCTAAAATGTATAATTAGATTTATAATTTGATTCTTACAGCCTTAACGTTAACATAGCCAGCTAAGGCTTCAGCACCCATTTCTTTACCGTAACCACTTTGCTTGTAACCACCAAATGGAACAGAAACGTTGAAGTCATTGTAGTCGTTAACCCATACCATACCAGATTTGATCTTCTTGGCAACATGTAAAGCAGTACTTAAGTCAGTGGTTTCGATACCAGCACCCAAACCAAAATCAGAGTCATTGACTAACTTAATGGCTTCTTCAGCAGTGTCAAATCTACCAACAGTCAAAACAGGACCAAAGATTTCTTCCTTGACAATCTTCATGTCTTCCTTGGTATCAATGAAGACAGTTGGCTTGATGAAATAACCGTTGGAACCATCACCAATGGATTCACCACCAGTTAAAACAGTAGCACCTTCTTCTTTACCAATTTTGATATAGTCCAAAATAGTTTGGTATTGGGCTTTGTTTTGGATGGAACCTTGGTAGTTTTCTGGGTCAAATGGAGAACCAATCTTGATTTGAGATTCAATGTAGGACTTGAATTCCTTTAAGAATTCGTCGTAAATTCCATTTTGTACGTATAATCTAGAACCAGAAGAACAAATTTGACCAGCATTTTTGAAGATACCATTAACGATGTTTGGAATGGACTTCTTTAAATCAGCATCAGCAAATAGAATGTGACCGGACTTACCACCTAATTCCATAGTGACGTGCTTCAAGTTAGACTTAGTGGCCTTAGTGGCAACAGCCTTACCAATGGAAGTGGAACCAGTGAATGAGATTTTATCTAACTTTTCAGATTCAGCTAAAATATCACCAACAATAGAACCTGGACCTGGAACAATAGAAACAACACCGGCTGGTAAACCAACTTCTTGACAGGCTTTACCAAACATTAATGCTGTTAAACAGGTGGAGGAGGCTGGCTTGACAATGATGGTGTTACCGGCAAACAAACAAGGAACCAACTTCCAGGACATGATTAAGAATGGGAAATTCCAAGGAATGATAGCACCAACAACACCTAATGGTTCTTTAACAGTGTAGTTAATGTGACTATCACCAGTTTCAATGAATCTACCGTCCATGTTGTAAGAAGAAGCAGACTTGAAGTATTGAGCAGCAACTTGAATATCACCCTTGGCTAAGTTGTAAGCCTTACCATTATCCATACACTCAATAGAAGCTATTAAGTCAAGGTTCTTTTCTAAGTAGTCACCGATTTTGTATAAGTATTCAGCTCTTGAATATGGATCCAAAGCAGCCCATTGCTCAGGTTTTTTGTGGAAGGTATCGTGGGAAACGTCAATGGCATACTTGACATCTTCAGCAGTACAACTTTCAACATCTAAGACGTGCTTACCAGTAGATGGATCTTCGACTTTCAACTTCTTTTCTGGGTTTGAAGACTTCCAGAATTCATTGTTTATGAACAAACCAGTTGGTTGGTCATAAGTAATACCGTTTGGAGTAGTAACCTTTACAGATTCAGCTTTGATAGCAGTGGACATTGTATAAATTTGATTTAATTTGAATGTGTTTTTTATATTCAATGGTTTAATTGAATTAGTTATGGTTTTTTTAAACATCTCTTTAGTTAAATGATAGTTACTAATAACCTAATCTTTATAATATAAAATTATGAAATAAACTTGAAGTTTCCAATACTTTGTTTATATACAAACAAATTCATTAAAAGGAAAAGAAAAAATAATAATCTTCAAATTTATTTAACACACCCTCACTGTATATCATTTAACGATGAATAGTATGTGAATCAACAGCGATTAATCGGAGTAGATGAATGACCAATATGCTTAATCTACCAAATTAGGTGTTAAATAATTATTCAGCATATTTTGCGTATAACCTAATAATTAAAATTTTACTAAACGTCAACGAACCGGTGTTACTATTAGATAATTCCATTGATCCACTTCACCCTCTTATTTTTTTTTTTTTTTTTGCAAATACAACAGTTTATCTATTGCTTGTGCTAATATTTCTAAACAAAAATAAGGCCTTTTAGAAATTATAACAGTAATCTAAAACGTTGTTTAAAATGAATTTCTAGAAGGGTTATTTTTTTTAAAGGGAAATTTCAACAAGAGGGGGGATTTAATTAAAATTATTGGTTTGTTACCGTTTCGGAAAAGTGTTTACCGATGTAGGTTAATTCAAACACGGTTCATATTCGGTTTGTAAGGTTAATTAAAAAATCCACATTTGCGAATAAAAAAGTAAGCATAATAATGTTGATAAAGTTAGCTGTGATTAAGATTTAAAGCAATTTACTTTATTCACATTCATATTACTTCTTTCAAGCATGAAATGTGTGTTTTTTTTAATAAAAAAAAATGTTATTTTGCCGTTCTTAAACCGAGGGGTTTAAAAAATATACCCCCAAACGCATTTATTGATTCATTCGATTAACACTGTCTTTTTCATCAAATCTACCCTATGTTAAAAAAAAACATCAACAGTTTTTTTATTTTTATTTCAATATATTTCAAAATGACACTTTTAGTACTTACTCCTCTGTGCCAAATCAAATTTAATGAATATAAAATAATGAATAAAGTGGGTGGTTAAAATTTATTTATAAAGAGGGTTATTTGTTGAGTACTTTTTCACTTGTATCCATGTTTTTTAGTTTTGCTGTTCTTATTCATTCATAAACGAAAATATTCAAACACATATGTATGTATTTTTTTTTTGAATGAGATAAAAAAAAACTATCTAGTTTATGGCAAAAAATGAGGCATCATATTTGTTACAGAATTATCTGTACTACCTATTTGACCAACTAGTAAAACATTGATTCACGAAAAAATATTCATTTTAATTGTTAGTAAACTGTTTAATCATTTACTGCTTAAATTTTTTTATAGAGACATACATACTTTTGTAATAGTATTATTATTTGTTTTTTTTTTTGGTTACTTATAGTTATTTATCTTTCCTTTCGTTAACTTTCTACTTCTTAACTTGAATCAATTCCATTTAAATATAACATAGCTATGACTCTTGATGAACCTTGAATATTTAAAAAAAAAAAAAAATTCACACGTAAGGTAGTTTTTTTTTTTCTACTGGCTGAAAAATATATCAGTTACGGAGTTCATCACCGTAGACCGGCCCGACTCATATGTTCTTCTTTATAAGGAACAGTTAAAAATAAGAAATAGCCTGAATTAATCCCCATAGATAAAAACCACAAAAATAATAATAATAAAAAAAGGTTCTTATAAACAAATACCAGTGCAATCAGAGTTATTACAAACTTTGAATCATATTATATCCTATGGTCTTATGCTTCATCACCAGAAACTCAATTTTCATTCTGATTAATAAGTACTCAGCAAGAATCTTAAGGTTATAGTATCTTGGATCAACTTTTTTGTTTTTAAAACTTTCACCTAATCTTAAAAATGACATGTTATTGTGGAAGTTAAAAAACTCCGTTTCTTTTAAGAATATGTCGTTTGTTTCCATGTAAGTTTTCAAATTGAAAAAAAACTTTATTTGAATAACATTAGACTTTAACTTTGAAATACTGTAGTCAAAATCTGAGTCGTTGCGATTCAATCCATAACAAAGCAAAAATTTTAAAGTATCATTGCTATCATCACAATTATCTCCATTGAGTGAAAAATATTGACTTTTGAATAAAAAGTCTTCAGTATCCAACAAGCAGTTTTTTGAAAAGGTTGATACAGCAAGATAGTTTTGTTTTTTAACATTTTCTATTAAGTTGCTTAAAAAGAAAAAAATTAAAAAGCTTTTATTATCAACTATCGGCGTGTTGCACCAAAGATAGTTTTTGTTCATTGTACTTTTGTAAAAGTCCATATTCATAGCACTGCTATTATTGTATTGAATTTCTAGTAATTTTCCAACATCTGATTTGTTAACAAAATAACAATTTCGTAAGCTCAAAAACTCAAGTTTCTTTTCAAAAAGCAAACATATGAATGTTTCGAAAAAGTTATAAAAAGTCAATCCAAATGTGTATTTATCCAACTTCAAATTAAAACTGTTGATACCTGTATCGGACAGAAATTTGAAATCATCATTTCTATTTTTTAAGTAATCTTTGACAAAGTTTAAATCCGGGCTATTTACTAGACTTGTATTTTTTAAAAAGATAAGATCTTCAGATATACTCAAATGATCCAAAATCAAAATTTTCAGGTTCTTGAAGTACTTTAAAATATGAATGATGTAACCTATTGGGATGTCTCTGTTGTCCTTATATTTTTGCAAGTGTTGATTGATCAATGGGTGTTTTATTTTGCTTAATTGATTGTTGATATTAATCACGCTGCCTATATCCACAAATGACCTTTTTGTGTTGTTTATTTTTCTCTTCTTAAAACAGAACCTGTTAAAAAGTTTTTCAACGTTGCTAGATATCGGGCTTTTATCAAACTTCATCTTCTTTATTGGATTTGTGTGTTTGTCAGTATTTGTAGTCACTAATGATGTAGTACTTATAGCTCTTTTTCTCATATTATGTTGCATTTCTAATAAGTTTCTCCCATAAATCTTGCTGTCCTTCATTCTCCAATCTCTCCAAGTAGCCAAACTCATATCATCTTGATTGTTTTTTATAGACATGCCAATTTTCTCAGCATACAGTTTAAACAGCTCCGAGCCTGATTTTATACCTGATAGATCAATACTCTCTATTATGCAATCTAAATGTTTGGAATTGTGTTTTTTCATCATATCGCATTTGATTGTATTTAAAAATTGAGATAATCGGTACGTACTCTCAATGTATATGTTTTTATAAACATGTTTGGTTACAATTTTGCTAATTTGCTTGTTCAAAAACATAAGATTATTAAACAAGATTTCATTATCCTTTTCAACATCAAAATTGGAGATTATCTTTTCCAATACAATATCATTACTAAACAGTTTTTTCTTGATGCTATCCGTATACTTCTTATCTACGACTTCCTCATTGTTGCTGGTAGCCGAAACAGGCCTTGAAATATTCAGTGAGGTTATGAATTCCTTAAATTTCTTTTTACCATTCAAACCTGTTGGTTTATTTTTCTTACTTTCAACGTTTTTTTTTGATCTCACTCCATGCTTGTATTTCATTGAAGAAATGATATTTTCCACATGCTTAATTTCTTCTTTATTGCTATTGGTGTATTTAATCTTATAATAATTGCAATTTGAATCTTTACCTGTAACAAAATTGACGTTATTGTAATTACTCTTTGTAAGTAACTTTGTGTTAAAATTCACATATTTTCCTAACAAAACTTGTTCACTCGGCATTGTGTTTTTGGTAATACAAAATCAAACTTTCTAATTGGGAAATTAATTAATTAAATCTTGATAGATTACAAATATAAAATCAAATAATCCCTCTTTATATATGGTCGTTGTTTTAATTAAATCATTCAAAATTATAACCTTAATATAGAGGGATTTTATTAATACACTCCTATTAAAAAAGAACGAAAAAAAGCCCTCGTTATCATCTCACCAATACATCCAGTATATCGCCCTCCTGTTTTCCAATGCCAAAGATAAGAACCACCTTCCTATTTGGGAAAAAAACGACTTATTTCCCAAAAAAAATATGTATCGACCAAAACGGTGAGCTTGATATCTTTTTTGGTGTTTTAAAAAAAACGCGGCTAAAACTCCTTCTTAAACTTTAATAACGCTAGTTATTAATGTCAGATCCTCTATTATTTTGTTATTGGTAAATAACCACGTTTTTTGTATTTCTTCGGAGTTAATTTAAGTTTTTAGCTCTTGGCTCAAATTTCTAGGCCACGTTTTTATTAGGGTGAAATTAATTACTCCGAAATGTTCCAAAATCCCATCATAATTTGTGCAATTAACAGCTAATTAATGATGCACATGGGAGGCCAAAAAAATATATAGGAGAGAAAACGGTATATTCGGATTATAATATTTATAGCGTAAAAAATAATGAAAAATAGGGGGGGTAAAATAAGGATATATATTGGGAATTTTAAAAAGACTGAAAATTTAAAATTAGATGTTTTGTTCAGCTTTCAGTAACGAAACCAAAGAATTTTAAACCGATATATTGGTATAACAAACTTTACAGAATGAAATTTGGAAAAACATATATCAATCATCAAATTCCTGAATGGAGTGATTCATATATCAACTACAAGCAATTGAAAAATATCATCAACCAGATTGTTGCCTTGCAAAAAGATTCTGATTTTACAACTTTACAAAATGATCTTAATTCTGATTACAACAAATTGATTTCAAATTTTTTAATCAAGTTGCAAATGGACATAGAAGTTGTCGACAAGCTATCTACTAAAAAATTCAATGAGTATAACTCTAGATTGAAAAGAATATTCAATAATTCTACTATAAAACAATTGTACAAACACAAAATTGACCCAACTGATCATCATTCAAATATAGATATTAATCATCAATTCCATAATTTTCAAAATAATAATGGTTTACATACAGACCAAGTGGATAATGAATCTTTAGTTTACACCTTTGATAAGAGCATTGATAAGAACTTGATCGATAAGGAAGAATTAGATGAAATTTTATCAATGTTGATGGAATCAAAATCTAATTTCAGAAATCTAAAGTTTTTTAACGATTTGAATGATAGAGCTGTTAAGAAGATCTTAAAAAAATTTGATAAAAAATGTTCAACAATGGAACGAATTAATTTCTATGAGAGAAACGTCAGTTCAATGGAATTTGTTCATATTAACACTGAAATAGATGATTGTTTAGAAATGAACAATAACCTTATAAAGATAGTTTACGATTATATCACAGAATTTGTTGAAAACTCATCTTCTTTGTTTTACTTAAACAAAAGTGCTGAATCTTCAGATAACGAATTAAACGTGAGTAAAAAACAAACTAGCAACATCTTAATTGATTTGGTAAAAAAAGATGATGCTGAGAACTTGATCAATGAATTGATTTATACTTATAGATCTCTGGTTTTGATACCATCAAAAACTTTAATTAGCTTGTTGAATAAAGCATCTATCTTACAATGTTTCAAGTGCATAGATAAGTTACTGGAAATTATTCCATCTTTGGCTGACTCTTCAGATTTAAATAAGAGAAACTTCTTTCATCATCATATAATAGCTTTGGGGAAAACCAGAGAACAAGAAAAGGCTATTGATAAAATAGAAGTAAACTCAGGTGTATTCTATTCTGCTGTTGATACACCAAAAGATCTACACTTCATTGAACCTTTTAAACCTATTGAGCCTTATTTGGTAGACTCTAAAGGTCCTGACGGTATCAATTCCTTGGATAAGCCTATATCTTTAGAATACATTTTGTCCAAACTACCACCTCACCTAAGACCTTCTTTATTAAAAAAGGATATTCACGAAAGAACACCATTGCACTATGCCGCTCAGTATGGTTTAGTTGAAACGACAAAAATCATTATTGAAGCTTTGAAAAAATGGAATGTCTGGGATTCCAATGTTTCTATTGATGATTTGACTGCCTGGTCGGACAAAGATGGGTTGACTCCTTTACACTTGGCTGTTTTAGGACATCATCCAATAACTGTAAAGACTCTATGGAGCCACGTCAATCCAGCTGTTTTCTGTCAGAATCCTAAGTTATTGCATGTTGCAGTCAACTTAAATGATCCATCTTTGATCAAGGTTTTATTGAGCATAAAGGGAATTGACATCAATTATAGAAACGCTGAAAAAAATAACGAAACAGCCATTTACATTGCTGCAAAATTGAATTTGAAGAATGCCGCCGAATGCTTATTGAGCTTTTCTGATATCAATGTTGAATTAAAAGAATCTATGTATGGGTTCACACCATTATTCATTGCTGCTATTGAAGGATTTAAGGAAATGGTTGAACTATTGATTTACAAAGGAAAGGCTAGCATCAGAGCCTTAGATGATTCTGGATTTGCCCCTGTTGAACATGCTGCATTGAGAGGATTTTTGGAAATTGGTGATTTATTGAAAATAGATGATGACTTTGGAATCAATAATCCTGTCATGACTAAGGAAGTAAGATCTCAATCTCCATTTGGTAAAAAGTCCCAAAATAACAGTACTGCCAGCTTGACAAATGCTTTATTAACCACCAGACCATTTTATAAAAAAAACATATCTGGTAATATAAGCTCTTCTAATTCAAGTGTTAAAGATGATAATATTTTGAAGCCAGATAGAAATATTGTTTCCAATGTTAAAACTGATGAATTGTTAACTAGTGTTAATGATTCAAGAAAAAAATCTAAAAAGCTAACCAAGAAGGAATTGATTGAAGAGCTAGATGGATCCAACTCTAATGAAAACTCATTACCTCCTATTGACAAAAAGTCTTTAATGTATTCAAATATTTCAAATTCTCAAGTATGTGGTGAAAACAGCACCACAGTTGTTAAATCTGTTGGAAATAATTCATTGAATCCTGATGAAAGTTTTATTTCTATTACATTGGGCTCAAATGATACATCTAAGCCTGTACAAGCCATTAAGCTTAACAAGATACCGTTTTCCAAAATGGGCACAACACAGCTAGATACAGCATTGTCATTGTCAATCACTTGTAATGCTTCTAAAGACAAAACACCTGTTTTGATTGATTTACCTGTAGATGAAACTTCCAATGCTATTAACTTTAAACTAGACTTCAATAAAGATTCTGATTATGTGATATACTTTGATTTAGTGCCTACACATCAACGCACTGCCAATGATAGTTTTGAAAGTAAAGATAGCTTTTCTCCTGAAGAAACAAGAAAACCTAGTATTCATTCTAATCGCTCATTTAATCAAAGACCAAGACTTGCAGCAAGAGCATCAAGTGCAAGCAATGGATTGTCTACTTCAAGCGGTAACACTACAGTAAAAAACAACAAAAAGATTTTGGGTAGAGCTGTGGCATTACTGGATTCAGCAAAGACTAGAGTTGGATTGAATAGAAGATCTTTGGAGGATACAATCACTGTTCCTATTATATCTTCTTCCTCTGGCATGGAGGTTTTGGGATCAATCACAATGGAAGTATTAATTATCCAGCCATTTGTTATTGATTACAAACAAAGTTCAATTTCAAATGAAAAAAACAGATTGACAAATGATAGTTATTGGAAAAAATTGGTTACTACAAGAATTGTTGGACATAGAGGTTCAGGTAAGAACATTAAAAAAAATTCCTTACAGTTGGGTGAAAATACCATGGAGTCATTTATTTCAGCATCATCATTAGGTGCTTCTTATGTGGAATTTGATGTGCAATTAACCAAGGATCATGTTCCTGTAATTTATCACGATTTTTTGGTTGCCGAAAGTGGTGTTGATATACCAATGCATGAATTGACTTTAGAACAATTTTTGAATTTAAGTGAAACTCACAAAACAGATAAAACACATAAAGATGACTTTGAATTGAATGGAAAATATTATTCTTCTGAAGAATCAAGAAAAATGGGATTAACCAAAACTTTCAAGACTTTAAACTTCAAGGGTAATAGTAGAGGATCTTCTATTGCTTCTAGCTTTTTAACCTTGGAGGAAGTGTTCAAAAAATTACCTCCAAATGTAGGCTTCAACATTGAATGTAAGTATCCGATGCCAGATGAAGCAACCAAAGAGGAAATGGGCCAAATTGTAGTTGAGATGAATTTCTGGATTGATACAGTTTTGGATGTTGTTTTCAAACATTGCAAAGATAGAGATATAATATTTTCTTCATTCCATCCTGATATTTGTATGATGCTTTCTTTGAAACAACCACATTTTCCGATTTTGTTTTTAACCGAAGGTGGTTCTTCAGAAATGTTTGATTACAGATGCCTATCTTTAAAAAATGGTATAAACTTTGCTAATAAATGGAACTTGCTGGGATTGGTAACCGCAGCAAAACCTATAGTAATGGCGCCAAGGTTAGCACAAGTGGTTAAGTCCAGTGGTTTAGTATTGTTTACTTATGGTGTACAAAATAACGACCCAGATATAGCGAAGAAGGAATTAAGAGCAGGGGTTGATGCAGTCATTGTTGACAATGTTTTAGCGATTAGAAAAGAATTAACCAAAGATTACTTTGAAGAATTTGATGAAAAATTTGAAGATTAATATAAAAAAAGAATTTCAAAATAAAATAATTATCACAAGAATGGCTAGTTTAAAGAATATCATTTATATACATATTAATGTCTAATTACAATAATGTCTCACCTAATGAACATCTAACAATGGAACATCCTATAGCAACTGTTTTTAAAATTTCATGTTCATCTGCACCTAAACTTGGGTTAACTTCAACAACATCTAGAGCAACAACATTACCAGTTTCACATATTCTTTCACATAAAAACAAAGCTTCTCTATTGTTCAAACCGTAATCAACCTTTGTACCGGTACATTTAACAGAAGCCTCTGGGTCAATGGCATCAACATCATAAGAAATCATGATTGGGCAATCCTTGTTTCCTTGAGAAACATGTTCAAGAGCTTGTTCAACTACAGAGTTGATACCAAATCTATCAACATGATACATAGAAAAGGCCTTTATGTTGTTATCTTTCAAGATTTTTTTTTCACCTTCATCAACATCTCTCAACCCAATATAAGCGATTTTGTTAGTCTTCAATAAGTTTTCTGGAATCCACTTGAAAGATTCTGGCCAGTCTTGTCTGTCCATGTTGGCCAAGAAAGAAACAGGACAACCATGTAAATTACCAGATTCTGTGGTGTTTACTGTATTGATATCGGCATGTGCATCAATCCAAATGATACCGGCATCTGGATGTCTGGATAACAACCCAGCGATGGAACCTATAGCGATCGAATGATCACCTCCCAAAGTCAATTGAAATTCATCTTTTTTGATTTCGTTTTTACAAGCATTGTAGATTTTTTCATTGGCTAAAGAAACCAAATCAGCTCTCTTAATCTTAGGTTTTAATTCCTTTTCTTTTAAATCTGCTTCGGATTTTAACTTTTCCAAATCTAGATTTTTTAAAGGATCGATTATTTCTGTCTTCCAATTAAGTGTTTCTTCTATTTGTTCTTTTAAACCGTGTTTTAACATATATTCTGGTCCTAAATCAACTCCACCATGTGGTTGACCTCCGTTAAATGGAGCTAGAACGATTTTACATGTTCTGTTTTCGGAGTTATTTAGATGTTTGAAGTGAATTGAATTTTGCATTATTAAAAAAAAAAAGACGGGTTTAATTAATTGTATTGGTGATTATTTTTTCAAATATATATTTTCTCGTAATAATAACATGTTTTAAATAAAAAACAACTTCATGTTAAAGTTGATATTCAATCTCCTTATTTATATGTTTAAAAATCGCCAGGTGTTAAGATAACAAAGATTTCAAGATATCACTTTTTTTTTTTTTTTTTAAATTATTCAAAAAAGTGTTCTTTAAGTGAAAGAGTTGGATAAGCTCTTGCACTTAACGGATAGTCAGGCTGGCCTATGACCTTTCCGGAGGCTTTACTCCGACTCCCCCTTTAATTCGTCTTTTTTTTAATGTTTTTTTCTATGAAGAAAAATATGAGCCAGATAACGCTACACGGCTTTTCGGAGTTATTTGTATCTCTACTTTTGTCTTCTTTAGATGTGATGCATACTTATATCCGAAGCGGGCATAAGAAGCACATTACCCTAAGAGATCGTAAAACTTCTTATATGCCTCTTCCAAATCAACCATCATCTTATCAAGATCATCTCTCTCTAAGTTGAGACCAGATTCTTGTTTGTTCATAAATACCAACCAATCTACTAGTTTTCCTCTGCTACTTTCAAAGCTGCCCATATTCTCAATTACCTTTTCTTTGTTAAACTTTTCGTTTTTATCAATAAATACTTTATTCAGATTTAGGACTAATCTCGACATCAATGGATGAAGCTTTTGTTTGTTAGCATAATTTAAGTTCAAAGCATCCATCAACGTTATGAAGTTTCCCGTAACCTCAGAAATCAATTTGGCATTGTTATTAATCATTAGAGGTTCTTTGTTCTTTGAGTCTTCTTCATTTAGCAAATGAAACATATTTCTAGGCATATCCAAATTAGCTTTTGTATTGGTTTGCAGTTGATTCATGTATCTAATACCTTTATAACACTTGAAATTTAACTCATACTCTTTTGTAAAAGTTAAAAACACGAATGTTGGGTCATTTTCAAATATTTCTTCAATCAAAACTTGGATTTTGTTAATGTAACTACTCAGATCTGTTTTATATCTCTGTTCGCTACACACCTTATATTCTTTATCTTCATCAAATACTATAAACAGATAATCTAATAAAGTTACGTTTATGTATAGTTCTTTCTTCAGTTGCCGTAGATGCTTTTCCAAGGCTGTAAAATTATGCTCATATTTAAAAACTACTTGGTCTGCTTTCTTGTACTGTTGTTTGATCATGATATCGTTTGGTTTCTATGGTCTTCTTTCGATTGTAAGTACGTAGTCTTTCTTTACTGAGATAAAAAAGCACTATAAAGCTGTTTTTAAAGCAACGAAAAAATGAATCCCCCTAGTATAAAAAAAAAGCGCACACATGGGAATGTCCAATACTCTACTGTTAATCCTATATGCTTTATTAGCACAATCATCAATATATATAAACAAAATCAGCTAGAATATCATAGGGACTTGCTTCAATTCACCATTCTTCATTTCATGCTCTATTCCAAAGTTGCTGCTTAAGAAGTTCAAGTCATAGGGGATGATCATTGGGGGAAGAGATGGATAGTCCAGGTAGTAAGAGCTACCCGCACTACCGTCGATATCCTTTTTAGAATAGATTTTCTTGATTCCACCAAAGTTATCGTAAAACTCTTTGGCATTTTTAGCTATACTCAATTCTTCTAATATGTGTTTTTCAATGTACTTCACCTGTGTGGGATTCCAATAGGATATGATGATTGGTTGGGTAATATCAAAGCTCTTAACACCACCTGAACACTTGAATTTTAAGGTTAAAAAGTGTGTTATGTTGAAATAACAACCTCCTCGAGTGGATAATGACCCATGAGTCCCTAAATTATCTTGATGATGGGTTCCATCAATACTCAAAACCGGTCTCACAAGTTTCATTTCAGGTATGTTTCTGTGCAGTTGATTGTTTCTCTTAGATTGTTTTATGTTTCCATATTGTCTGTGTCTGCCATTCATTGTATTGTCATAATTCATGTTTGGTAAATCTGCAGTGCCATATTCGTCATCATCACTGTATACTGTATCATTCGAATTTTGGTTGCCATCGTTTACCTCACTGAATAGTAACTCAGGAGCCATAATTGCATCTTCAAACTTTTTAAAATGTTTATCCATAAGCATCAATCTCATATTCATTCTGGTTTCAATGTCATTTCCAGTTACCATAGCATTTACTTCGTTTGTACTCGTAGCTAGTATATTTTCTTTTGTTTTGAAAGTTCCATCTTGTGTATCCAATACCTCCAGAACTTCTTTTATTTCCATAACCACATCTTTGATTTTCAATTTCTTATTTTTCTTTGATCCAATGAATATGGAAGGTCCTTGAGTGCTTGGAACGCCGTTTTCGTATATCAAATCACCATTGTTGTTATAAGCACTGTATGAGTTAGTCTTTTCTATTCTAGACATTTTCAAATCAACGCTGATAAAGTCATCCTTCCCAAAGCATGTGGTGTTAATCTTAAAATCAACATTCATTTTGTTATCTGGTGAGACTTCTTTGAAACTCAAAACAGGATATTTCCTCAATGTTGGATAAACATCAAATTTTTCAATTAAAACTGGAAACTCTAAAACACATTGACTATCCACAAACTTTTCATCATCTTTTTTCTTTGCCAAGTTAGTCAAGTTTTTAATTTTATGTCTAATCATATTATCATTGCTTCCATTTGTTCTATAATGACAAACAACTTCTATGGTACTAAATACCCTTCCAAAATGTTTGTTGTAATTAGTTTGTTTACATTTTTCTGGTATTCCTATAGTTATAGGGACTTTTAACCCTAAAACAGGACCTATACTTTGGTTATTTAAATTAAATTTCTTCTTAAAAATTTCTGTTTTAATGTTCTTTTGTCCAGTCTGTGTATCATCTTTTCCGTTCATACCGGTTGCTAGCAATTGTTCAGTTGTCTTAAAAGATACATCCAAATGGTCCATATTAAACACAAAATCTTGTGATCCAGTCTTGGGTGCCATTATTTGTAATTCAAATTCCACACGAGGTAAAGTTGCCGGAATTCCTGGGCATCCTCTGACCAAAGAATTATAGCTCGGTTTCACTGAGAGTATGGGATGGTATTTGTTTAAATTACGACTATTGCTGTGTTCATTCATCTTAACAGAAAAGAAAAAACGCTAAGAATCTTGTTGTCTGGTGCTACTTTAAATCTTTCAAAGGCAAACTCTTGTTTCTTCAATATGATCTTCTTTATTGATATCGAAATCATATTAAAGCTAGTTTGAAAAAAAAAAAAAAACAATTGTTTATAACTATATTTCCTATTACGGACAATTAAAAATATTACTAAATATCATTTAATTAAACAAAATTATTCACTATCATCATCCATAGCAGCTTCGGCTTCTCTTATACGTTGAGCATAGGCAGCATACTTGGCATCATCCAAAACAATCTTAGTATCGTTATCAGCAAAGTTGAATACACCCAAATCTTTAACATTTTCAAAGAAATCCAAAGTTTCGTTCTTGTTAAATCCTTGAGATATAGCGACATCAAGAAAGACAGAAGTAGGAATGAAGAAACTAGTTTTGAATTCTTTCTTTTTGCTTAAATCACCTAACAAACTCCATAATTTATTCAAGTTGGATTCATTCACATTATCTTGAACACCTAGCGCATCAACCTTCTTTTCATTGGCATATTTCATCTTACCCAAGTATTCTTTAGATGCAGCAATTAATCTTAAAGCTTCATCAACATCATCAAATGTGACTTCATGAGCCAATCTTATTTTAGCTAATGCTTGGGCTAATCTCACAATTGCCAGCAAGGTTCTTGGGGTGGCTTGACCAAATGAATCTTTTGTGTCCATGTTTTCCTTAGATTCTTGTCTCATTTTCACATAAGCTTCAACAACAGCATCATTGACTTCCTTTGTCATGACAGGTCTGTGTAACTTGGCAACAAAAATGTATTCCCTTAATGTAGCAGTATCAACAGGTTCAAAGTCTAATGGAGGTTGCTTATTATGAGTATGAACATAGGCAACATGTTGAGCCAATCTTTCATCATCTTCAATGGATGGAACATCTAGTAACAAGAAAATAATGTCAAATCTGGACAACAAAGCAGCAGGTAAGTTGATGTTTTGAAGTGGTGACAGATGAGGATTGTATCTACCATACGCAGGATTGGCAGCGGCCAAAATGGAAGCTCTGGCGTTCAAAGTGGTATTGATACCTGCTTTAGAAATAGAGATTGTTTGTTGTTCCATAACTTCATGAATAGCAGTTCTATCATTTTCATCCATCTTGTCAAATTCATCAATACAACAAATACCGTTATCAGATAATACTAAAGCACCACCTTCCAAGACCATTTCATCAGTTACTGGATCTTTCATGACAGCAGCAGTCAAACCAACACCAGAAGACCCTTTACCTGTGGTGTAAACACCTCTAGGCGAGATCTTGGTAATAGCTTTCAACAATTGGGACTTGGCAACACCGGGATCACCCATCAAACAGATATTAATATCACCTCTAATGGCCAAACCATCACCAACTTTTTTGTCATTACCACCAACTAGTAGTAATAACAATGATTTTTTAACATCTGTGTGACCGAAAATTTCTGGAGCAATGGATTTGGCCAATCTTTCATAAATAGGACCGTCATGGTTTTCTTGAATGAAATCGTATGCCAATGGGAAGTTATCTTTGATGTAATCGGTTGAGGTCAAAATTCTTAAAGTATTATCTCTTAAGGAAGATACAGGTTGCTCAGCAGTCTGCAAGTTTGGAGAAATACTGGTTTGTGACAACAACGACAGAGCTTCATATTCTTTCAATTTATCTAGCAGTTCATCTTGAGTTCTCTTTTGTTGAACTATACTTTGTGCCAATAGATAGGTTTCAGTCAGTAAACCAGACTTCAATGCTTTGTATCCTGTGTATGGCAAAGGCATGTATATACCAGTAATGTCACACATATCACCTGGAATCAATTTTCTAACAACACCATCACCATATAAATGTACTGTCAAGGTTCTTGGGATGTGGCCTATTGGAACTTGGTGAGATAATTCTTGAATTTTACACTCTTGGAACGGTTGGAACTTAGATGCTCTAGTGGCCAAGTGTAATTGCCCATGAATGTTTTCTCTGGTACATTGAACAGAAGCACATTGAGTTAAAGGCTTAAAAACTCTTGTATTTACTTCTTGGAAAACCTCAGCATCACAACGATCACAGAAATAAGCATTGACTTGTACGTTAGGCTTGACTTCACTAATTCTTGTTACAATACCTCTAACAGTTAAAAGGTTACCGATTTTGTCCCCTTTAACTTGTCTAACACTCAAAGGTTTGGATGTAGAGTGCAGAGAATCATTGGTTAATGGTTTAAAATACAAATCATATCTTCTTAATAATTTATCAGGGAAATAGTTCTCATCTCTTTTCATAAACTCTTTAAGACGTTGTTCCCTATCCAAATCAGTCTGGTATTGAGTATCCGGATTGTTATTTTCAATATTTTGTTCGTTAGACATTTCTTGCAGTTCTCTTTCTTCACGTTCAAAATTTTGTTGGTTTCTTAATCTTCTGTGAGATATAATAACGTCCAAAACATCGTCGTTAAAATCAGCTGGTTGAATAACCATATTGTTGTTCATTATATCATCAACAACTTGGGAGAAAACTTCTATAAAATGGTAGGCGTTTTTAGAAATGGCATCAGTTAAAGACCATTGCTTGGTGACACCAAAAGTTTGTTGATTGAATTTACTCATTTCGTTATTTTCATCAAGACCATAGTCTCCCATATGGGCATTGTCAACTTGATCTTTGATTTCAAAGTTTTTTATGTCATTTAGATCTATAAATAAATTTTTTGATCTTCTATTGGCTATATCTTTGATAAGTTTATAATATTTGGATTTATCAGATAAATCTTCATGATCAAAAGGATCAAATTCTTCACCCATTTCGTCATCATCTGGTAAATACAAAGGTTTGTCTCTAGACAATCTATTTGTGTTTGTTTGGCTGTCTTTGTATGTAAGTAAGAAAGATTTTATATCCTTCATCATCTTCCCATAGTCAATAGGAATTTCGGATGTAGTTGGTAAAGCTGCAGACATTGTGGCTATATTACGGTTATGTATGGTGTTTTTGAATATTTCTTTGTTTTCTTTTCAGTAAATAAATGCAAAAACAGATCATAAAAGTTACCCAAACAACCTAAAAAATGTATTCTTAAAAAACATGAATTGTAAACAAGAACAGGCTAGGCAGAGTATTATTTTAAAAATTAAAACAACAAACCCGACACCAAAATAAAGAAAACATGAACAAAAAATTCAGTTTAGCGACGAAGAAAAACTTTTTTTGGTTGTTACCTTTTGGGAAAGAGGAGTTTCCGTTTTGGGAAATGTAAATGCTGCACGGGGTAAACCATCGATTTCGGGTTTAAAAGGAGGGTGCTGTGTTAACTCCGATACTTTTCTGTAGCGTGGATCACGTGACTGAAAATTATTACAATCTTGCAGGCACACACAAAATCACCTTGTTCATTATCACATGGTGTAATATATAATGAAAAGCACTGTTTTGTCCTCAAAATGAAAAAAAAAAAAAAATTAATTAAACGACCAGATTGATAACCAATTCAATCTTTCGTGTTCGCTATTTAATTTACGTGTATGTCTACACACCAACAAGAATACTGACTAACACGTCAACACGAAATATACAAACAAAAAAGGATGCCTGATAAGAAAATATACACACGTTAAAGAAAATAACGTGCATCAGATATTATTTTTTTTGCACTCCCAAAATTGTATGCCCTTTAATTTTATGTATTCTAAGGAAATATTACTACTGTTATTTCGTTAAGGGTTATTTAACGTGTTAGCGGCTGTAATTATATACTCAAAATATTCTAGGCTGGGATTATGTCAAATAAGTAATACATTCTAATAATGTCGTAACCCCTTTAGACATTTCGTATATAAACAAAAAAACACACACATACAGCATCACATGATTTTTTTAAAAAAATCAACATGAGATAGGAATTATATATAACGAAAACACATCAGAAGATTTATACAGATGGATAAAAGTTGATACTGTTGATATTGCTTTTTTTTTTTAAAAACACTAGACTAATTATTTAATATTTTTAATAATATCCCCATCACCACGTATAAGTATCAAATTACATGTTCAAAACTAACCAATTATTAAGACACGCAGCATCTTTACCTAACTCGTCAAAAATGATACCAGCTACCAAGTGTCCTTTAAACAAAACCGCTAGAAATCTATATTTAACCTACATCACCATTGCAGTTTCCGCGCCCTTTCTCTACTCATACATATACACAGACAGAAACACATATAAGAAATTTTACATAGTAGACACAGAAAACGAAACGTGCAAGAACTACAGTAAAAAGAAGACCCAGCACAATGTGAGATATATCTTCTAGGCTGTGGGGATTAGCCACAACGGAAGGTGAATCTTTTCAGTTGTAGAAGATTAGCCGCAATGTGCGATATATCTTCTAGGCTGTGGGGATTAGCCTTAATGGAAGGCGTCTCCTTCAAACAGTGGGGTAGTAACCACTATATAATGTGTGTTCTTCAGCCTGTAAGACACATCTTAGCTATACAAAATTTAGCACATATTAATCATAATCGGATATAAGTAGATTACAACATATATATAAGCGAACAACAAACGCAACTCTACTCATCAAAAAAAAACATAACTAACAATCAGTGTTTTATTATTTGCAGGTAACCTTCTTGTAGCAACTGTTCAGCATCACTGTGTCTCATGAATATCTGGGAGTCTTTTATCAAATTAAATACCCCATATTCTGTCTGTACCATTCCACCATCTCTAATGACTCTTACTTCTATGTGCAAATCCTTTGGTGGCAGTAACCCATATGATCCTTTATGTTTAATTTCTAACTCTGGAAAGTTCATCACATAGTCGTCTATCACGTTTTTATATTCTTTCAAGTACTCTACTTCATTCATGTCTAGTTTATCAACAACACTCTGCAAACATTGATCCTGAGGGTTTTTTTCTTTTTCATTATAATTATCCAAATGTGTCAAATTATCCCACACAAACTCTTCTATGTTTTCTCGTCTGAAATTCTCATACCCTAGCAAGCATCTTTTGTTTCTATTTATTGTTAAAATCGTGGTGAAAAATTCACATTTGTTTATTTTGTCTCTCAAATTGCTATTCATGCTACTATCGTATGATACTTCATCGAATTTTTCAGACATTCGTGTCGCTTTAAGCCCAAGCTCAGACGTTTCATCGATGATATTATCTATAAGGTCTTTTGCATAATCATTCAGTCCGTATTTGGCGGCTTCATCACTGATGTTCTTGTTATTTTGTATAGATTTTTTCAGATTTCTTGATCTCTTTGCATCCTGAACCAATTTATTCCCCAAATCACCATACATTATCTTAAGATTATAGTATATATCTGTTTGGTTTATATAAACTTCGATGTTTTTTGAAAGAAAAATCAGCAATATTATAAGTCCATAGAACAACTGACGCGAAACGAGTACGGAGTAAAAAAAAAAAATTACTGCTTTACTCTCAATGTAAAGCATAGGAAAAAAACAGCTGTAAGAAACCAAAATTGAATGATAATTATACTGGAATAACTTGAGCTTCATTATAACATATTGTACATAACCATTGCGCATTATCAACAAGACATCTGTAACAGCAACCATGTCTTATTCGCTGAAAAGGAAAAAATCTTTCACTCCTACCCCAATACAAGCTTTTGAATTCTCAAGTTCTGAGGAAGACTTTGAACAAAACTCTCATTATATCAAAAATACGGAAATCGATGGATTCTCTTCTATGGATGATATTGATCATGTTGGTGAGCATTCGGGTAGTAAAGAAATCATAAACAACAACATTGATAAAATTCATAGACCTGACTTAAGTCTTAACAGTAGTCTTATAGGGAATGGAACAACAAACCAAATAGTCAACAAAAGCTATACACAAGCCATAAACAATACGAGTATAAACAACCAAAGCAATGTTAGAATTAATGATAGCTCTTTACAAACGTCACTTTTGAACTCTAACATAAGTTTATTAAGACCTGAAGACAAGGACGAGATGAAGCATAATAATAATGATAGAATCTTGGATGATCTGAAATTTGTTAAAGGTCGAGGACAACTTTTGAACAAAAAACATTCAACTTTATTAAAAAATAGAAAACAAAGATATGTGATAAGCAAAAAGAGAAAGATTGTCAACTCTGAGAGCTCGGAAAGTAATACAAATAGTTCTGGTAGTGAAGAGAATGATAGTATTCTGAATATAGGAGAGACTTTTGAGTTGAACAAAGATAAAAAGGAACAAGCTCAACAAGATTTTTTAAGTTCAAAACCTACAACTAGAGTTAATAATAACAATAAATACAAATCACAAAAAGCTGTATTATCGGAAATATTAGATCAAAACTTAGAAACCAAGAATTTGGACCATAGACAACGTGAGATTGTACTTTTTTCTCTAGGTCAAGCCAAAGACGAACTACTACTTAACAAATCTGGGAATGAAAGTGTTTCTGAAGCTGAAAATGAGACTGTTGAGGAAATAGTAGAACTACCGAGGGAAAAAAGTACCAATTTTTCAAAATATAAGGAGGATTTCGATGTTTTCGTTCATTCAGACGATATAGCGAGTAATGCCAAGGAGTTTGTACAGCTTATCAAAGCAGATGCAGATTTCTTATCTTTTATTGAAGTATATGAGAGAAGTGCTATTGATGAATACATAGAGAAATTAAATGATATGGTCGAGTTTGGCAATAGCGAAGTTCACTATTTGAAAGAAAAATTTCAACAAAAGTTATAGTTTTTGGTTGTTGTTGTTTTTTTTCAAGTAGCTTCTACTAAGCATATTTGTATTCAGCTTTGTATAACGTCTTATATAAGATACGAAATTTAAATACTTGAAGGAATGGATTTGCTTTACAGTTAAGTCTTATGTCCGACTCCTAGAGGTTAGCTCAAGAAAAAAAAAATTCATACGTTTATTTGGTTATTTGAAATTATGAATTTGTTAAAACATAACCAAATATATCTAACCATCTAGTAATAAACATTATGAAATTTGCTAATATCAATCTGCGGCGTAGATTTACATCATCTTCAAAAACTTTAAAGCCCAAAATAGCAGCACCAGCAGTTCCAACTTCTGCAAATGTTCATTTCCACCAATTAAGATGCACAATATACGATAGCGATGGTAATGTTGAGAAGTTCAATTCGTTGATTAACAAAGATGTTTTATGTGCAAAGTACAATTTGTTTTCTAGAGATCTTAGAAAACTTAATACAGTATCAGATTACCTTGGACAATTGGTGATAGATAAAGATAACGAAGAACATTTTGAAGTAAAGAATAAAAGAGCATTGAATATCAAGGAGGATAATGCGGAATATGAGATTGACCCAAGTCATAGTGGTGTAGATATTTTGATTCATGCTATGAGAAAAAGGCATCTTAAGAAGAAATTGCAAAGTAGCAAGAATGTCAAGAAAATAGGAGTTCCGGAAGAACATGGCAATGCTTTGGTTCCAAGCTTCTTAAACAACAATTCTTTAGCATTGGCGAAGATAGATGTTAAGCATGAAATTAAAACATTAGCCAAGAAATGGATTTCAGATGAGGATAAGAAAACAGTTTTTAAAAAGAAAGATGAAACAAAAAAATCGGAAAAGTTGGATGACGAGATTGAAAAACATCAACAAGAAGCAAGACAAATATTGTCAAACATAAAAGATTCTTTTATTACTGGTGGTATTTTAGATAGTAACACATCTGCTACTATTCCGTCTTTGTTGATAAGAGAAGACAAAATTATAGTCACAATGCTGGAGTTTCGTTGTTTGATAGAAAAAGATTCAGTGGTTGTATTTGATAGTCACTATTTCAGAGAAATTAGAAAGTATACTTCTTTGCTAGAGAAAATGCTGAGAACTGAAGATTACATTATAAGTAGAGATGACAGTAACTTAACGGATCAAAAGGGATCGTTATCTTTGACAAGAGATGAAATCAAAAGAAACTTAAATAAACTAAACTACCTGTACTCCTTGCATGAAAACTTTAGAAATGAAATGAGCATCAAGTTGAGAGATGAGGGTATTTTTAGTAGCTATAAAACACCTTATGAGTTTCGTGCTTTGGAAGCTGTTTTGAATATGGTAATAAAGGCCTTGAACGGTGAACTTAAATACCACGTCACAAGAGCAAATGATGTTTTGAACGCTTTAGAATACAGTATAGACAAGGAAAACTTGAAGAATTTATTACTTGTAGATAAAAGACTTAACAAGTTTCATCAAAAGGCAAACTTGTGTACGAAATTATTAGAGGAGATACTAGAAGAAGAAGGTAGCATCAAAGATATGCATCTACACATTCCTGTTGGCAAGAGACAATTATTAAAAGAAAAGGAAACGTTGGAATTAGAGATGTTACTAGAAAACTACCATACACAAATTGATGAAATAGTTCAAATGTGTGAAAAAAATGTCAACTCCATCAAGACTACTGAGGAAATCATCAATATAGTCTTGGATTCCAACAGAAATCAATTGCTTCTTTTGAGTCTGAGGTTCTCTTCTGTTCTTTTGTCCATTGGTGCGGGTATCTTTATTGCTTCTTTGTATGGTATGAATTTAGAAAACTTCATAGAACATTCAGATACTGGCTTTGAGGGAATAATCATGCTTAGTGCATTCACCATATTACTTGTTTTGACTTTGATATTGAAGAAGGTTGAAAAAGTTGAGAAGATGAACTTGACTAAGTTGATGAGACCATCCAATCCAACCAATCCAGAAAAGTGATAAGTATCTTGTTGTATGAACTGTTTAAACTTGTATTTCACTTCATGCCTGAGAAGTCACGTTTTTATGGCATGATTATAATCTCCGGATATGACCCTTAGTGAAATCTTCTTATTTTCCCATTTTTTAAAAAATCAAGAAAAAGAGGTGCAAAATCTACATTTGCAGCCATTATATAAACCTTGTATTTTAAATTCATTAACTATCAAGAAATAGATTCATTTCCAACCAGAAATTTGAAAACCATTATTAAACCTATACATATAATACTTTTACCATGATTGCACTTGAAAAGATCTTTTCTTTCCAGGTTTTTTTTATATTTCTTCGAGAAACCTTTGAGATTTCGATCATTGTAGCTATTCTTCTATCAATAGTAAAGCAGACTCTATATCCACCAACTGAAAACAATTCTGACTTAAAATCAGCCTCTGGTGACAATCAAAGCATAGATAGACTTATAATAGACTCACAAAACTCTAGCGAAAGCGAAGAACCTATTTTGGACCAATCTAAAACGGACCAACTATATGTAACCCTAAAAAGAAAAATCATCTTTGGAGCACTGGGAGGGTTATTTGTGTGTTTTATCATTGGTTTAATAATTATTTCCATATTCTATACCTTAGGTCATGATCTATGGCAAAAGAACGAACACATATTTGAAGCTTTAATGTCTATTTTTGCAGCCGTTATCATAAGTTTTATGTCGGTTATATTCTTAAGAATAGGAAAGCTACAGGACAAAATCCGGATGAAAATGGCTGGATCCATATACAAATTATCAAAAAACAGTATCAATAATCTTAAAGTATTGGAGCATGATTCCGAAGATAGAGTGCATCAACTTACATTTAAGGAAAAATTCATATTGTTTTCAGAAAAACATGCTATTTTCTTTTTACCTTTTATTACTAGTTTAAGAGAAGGTTTGGAGGCTGTGGTCTTCTTAGGTGGTGTTGGTGTAGATTCGCCAGTTTCATCTTTGCCTCTTTCAATGATTTTAGCCAGTTTGATTTCATTTTCCATAGGTAGATTTTTCTACAAGTCATCTACTTCATTTTCATTAAGAATATGTTTGATTATTGCATCAACTTTACTATATGTCTTGGCAGCAGGATTAATGAGCAAAGGGGTTTGGCAAATAGATGTTCAAAGATATGTAAACAAGTGTGATGGTCAGGATATGACTGAACTAGGTAATGGACCTGGTTCTTATGATATTGTAGATAGCGTTTGGCATGTAAATTGGGGTGGAGAGAAAGATGGATTTTGGGTTATTTTAACTGCTTTGTTTGGTTGGACAAACTCAGCTACCTACGGTTCAGTCATAAGTTACAACATGTTTTGGTTGGCTATAATATGTATGTTCAAAGCAATGCATACTGTTGAAAAAAGAGGTTATCTACCATTCATACCTATCTCTTTACAAAAAGGAAAAATACAAAAAAGAATACAGTTCTTAAAGCATAAACTACATGTTCAAGAATTTGATGAAGAAGGTATACAACAACCACTGCTGGTTCAGCAATCAGATTAAGTAGTTTTAAAATTCAAAATCATAAAGAAAAAGACCTTTTTAATTTTTTATTACTTTCTTTTTTTTTTTTCTTTTTATATATGAATAAATTATAATTTAGACTAAGACGGCAACCAAGTCACCAGCTTCAACCATATCACCACTTTTATGTAAAATCTTTAATACTTTCAAGTTATCATTAGGACATGAAACAGCCATTTCTGTCTTCATAGCTTCAATGATAACTAATCTGTCACCTACATTAACTTCTGAATCTATTTCAGCAATGACTTTCCATAATTTTCCAGTAAATTCAGAGTAAACCAGTACAGCATCTTCAGGGTACTCTTCAACAACCTCTTTGACTTGATCACCGCTGTTAGCCAATTCTTTCTCGGAAGCAGCAATGATATTTGCAAACTCTTCAGACTTTTCACCATCTTGTGAGGCTTTAAATGCATCAATGGATTCTTTGTTTTCATCCAACCAATCACAGTACAACTTATGGTCAAATACAGCTTCTTCAAAGTCAACCTTGAAGGTACCAGCATCAAAGTCTGTGGTATTTTTTTCCAATTCTTCTTCAGAAACCAAGTAAAATTCAACAGTGTCAAATGGAGTCAATAACCATGGGGTTTCGGAGTGTGCATTCAACATCAACTTGTCCCAAATTGGAATTGTTCTACCAACCAATTGATAACCACCTGGTGAATCCATTGCATAAATACACATGTACATACCACCCAGTCCAACAACACCATTCTTAGTGTAAACTCTTGACGGATTGTACTTTGAACCAATAAATCTTTGTCTAGGATCTAATGGAACGGCACATGGTGCACCTAAATAGACGTCACCTAAACCTAAAACCATAAATGAAGCACTGTAAAGCATATCCTTGACTACATCTCTGTGAACACCGTTAACGTCGGCAATAAAGTCAACATTATTTGGTAACCATGGAGCAGTTGGTCTAATAGTCTCTTGATATCTGGTGACACACTCTAAAGTCTTGGAATCTTCAAAAGCCATTGGTAATCTAAACTTTTTTGTTTTCAAAGACCAGGTCTTATCAAATGTGATCTCAGATTCGTATTTTGTTAATACTTTTAATAATTCAGATTGAGATATCTTATAACCATCAAATTCAATTAAAACGGATCTAACACCTTGAGACATTTCAACAATACCAACAGTCTTTTCTTCTTCAACCTTAGCTATCAATCTGTTGATTCTGTAAGAAGAGTTCAAGTTCATTTCTAATTCACCATACTCAACAAGAATGTATCTATCCCCAGATTGTCTAAAGGTAACCTTTGGTTTATATTGATCTTTGCCTGGAATTACTTTTAAAACAGGATCTTGTGGTTTATCTAAGATTATGTCTTTGGATAAGGTGACCAAGGCTTTAGGATCTAAATCTTCAAAGACGGCATCGTGAGATTCTTTCAATTTTCTAGCTGATTCATAAGTCAATGGAACAAATTTAACAGAATCACCAGGTTTAACTTGACCAACTTTCCATAATTCACCTTCTGGAATAACAGCTTGACATACAAAACCACCTAAAGAAGGTCCATCAGAAGGTCCGATGATAACAGGGAAATCACCAGTAAAACAAACAGCCCCTACGGAGTAAACATAATCATGTTGGTTAGAAGGATGTAAACCACCTTCACCACCATTTTGTCTTGCCCATTTGGGTTTAGGACCAATTAATCTCACACCAAATCTATTGGAGTTGTAGTGGATTTTCCATTCATCAGAAAAGAACTCTTCAATAGATTCTTGTGTGAAAAAATCTGGAGAGCCGTGTGGACCACAAGTTACACCAATAGTCCATTTCTTGTTATCAGATATAGCAGGAATTAGTTCTAATGGAGCTACTTTGGGTTCGTACTTAGGACCAGCCAATTTGGAGGAAGGTAAAGATGGGTCATTTAAGAATAAAATATCACCAACTTTTAGTACTCTACCGTTGTATCCACCCATATTACCCAAGGCAAAGGTAGATCTAGAACCCAAATATTCAGGAATATCTAAACCATTTCTAATTGCCAGGTAAGCTCTACAACCTTTGGTTAACTTACCAATGGATACTACATCATTTTTTCTAATGTAAACAGGTTTGTTTTGTTCTGCTACTTGGTCATTGACAGTAAATTCAGCTTCACCACCAGTTAGAGAAATCAAAGAATCAGTCAAAAATCTAAATTTAGGACCATTCAATGTAATTTCGATTGCAGGAGCAGTGTAATCATTACCAACAATTCTGTTTGCCAATCTGTGAGAGTATGAGTCCATAGGACCTGAAGGCGGAACACCAACTCTCCAATAACCGGTTCTACCAGGGTAATCTTGAACTGTTGTGTATGCACCAGGAGCAATAACCTCAATAGCCTTTGCCTCGTAATCATAAGAGTCCAAAATTTTAGTGTGCATTTTCGCTTCAGCAAACATTTCAGATGAAGCAACAGATCTCAAATAGTCAATATTGGTAATACAACCATAAACAGAAGTCTCATTCAAAGCTTTGTTTAAATTAGCTAAACATTCTTTTCTGTCTTTACCATAAACAATAATTTTTGCTAAAGTAGGATCATATTCAGCGGAAACATCAGTACCTTTCTTGGCCCAACCATCAATTCTAGCCCATTCAGGGAAATGAACTTCAGTTAATTGACCAGGAGATGGTCTGAAACCCTTTGCAGGATTTTCGGCATATAATCTGGCTTCCATGGAAGCACCAATAGGTGTAATTTTGGATCTATCAAAAGAAGGAGGTTGATCAGCAGCGATTCTTAACATCCATTCAACCAAATCCAAATTAGTGACCAATTCAGTAACAGGATGTTCAACTTGCAATCTAGCATTTACTTCTAAAAAGTAAAATTCATCTCTGACTGAATCATATATGTATTCAACAGTACCAGCACATTTATAGTGTAAAACAGAAGCTAAAGATTCAGCAGCATCAATCATCTTTTGTCTAGTTGCAGCCGGTAAATTTGGAGCAGGAGTTTCCTCAATAATCTTTTGATTTCTTCTTTGTAAAGAACAATCTCTTTCACCAATGGCAATTGCATTACCGTAACCATCACCTAACATTTGGATTTCAATGTGTCTTGCATTCTCAACAAATCTTTCTAAAAAGACACCACCATCACCAAAGAAAGATTTTCCTTGATGTTGAACAGTTTCAAAAACATTTTCAATATCTTTAGGATCATCAACTTTTTGTAAACCAATACCACCTCCACCAGCAGTGGATTTAACCATTATTGGATAACCCAATTGTTCAGCAATAATCTTGGCTTCGGTTGCAGTAGAAACCAGTCCAGAACCTGGAACCAATGGAACTTTGGCTTTTTCAGCAATTTCTCTAGCGGAGTGCTTTAAACCCAACTTTCTGATAGCATCACCAGAAGGACCAACAAATACAATACCTTCTTTTCCACATCTATCACTAAAATCAGCGTTTTCAGATAAGAAACCGTACCCAGGAATGATGGCTTCCGATTTTGTATCTTTTGCAGCCTTAATGATTTTTTCAACGTTAATGTATGTGTCAGCAGCAGAATCCCCATGCAAAGGTACTTTGACGTCTGCTAAAGTAACATGCTCAGCGTATTTATCCAAATCTGAATAAACTGCAACAGATGTGATACCCAACTTTTTTAAAGTTTTGATGATTCTGACAGCAATCTCACCTCTATTAGCAACAAGAACTGTATTAAATGGTTTATCAAATTTGTCAACCGTTTCTGGAATTTGGTTTTTAGCAACCTTGAACGTTTCTGGTTCTAAAGACTTTACATAAGCTTTAAATCCACCAAAGCTAGTGATATCAACAGAACCCTTTTGTTTATAACCATTTTCTTCACAAATAAAACCTTTAACTGATGTGCCATCTTCAAGTAGCAAGGTACCTAATCCCAAAGGTTCTGGAATATAACTTAAAAATTGACCAACGTGTTCTTTAGGAACTGCGTAAACTTCAATTTCAATCTTTGAACCGTTATCATCAACTTTGCACAAACCAGGCTTTAAAATTGGCCCATTCTTAGGCAGAGCATACAATCTGTATTGAGCAGCAGTTTTTGTGGCAGATAAGAATTGAGCATTGCATCTTTCAAGTTGCCAATGTAAAGGAAGACCTTTCAAATGAGCGCCGACAACAGCAATAGGAACATAAGAATCTTTAGGTGGTAATGGAGGGCCTTGAATAGTATCTAATTCTTGTGACAATGGAGTTTTGATATTTAACCCAGAAGTTCTAGCTTCGTTGAAGTGAGCTTTGAAATATTTGGATGCAAATTCAAGTAAGGCATAATCGGAAAAAGTAGGACCTATAAATGTTACACCTTGTGGTAAACCATCGCTATTTCTAAAGCCAGAAGGTACAGCTAAGGCGGCAAGATCGGCTAAATTAACAAAGTTAGTCCATGTACCTTGAATAGAATTAACCTTTATAGGCTCTTCCACTAAATCCTGTAAAGTCGGATTTAAAGGACAAGTAGGAACAGCTAAAACTTGAACACCAGTTTCTTCAAAGGTCTTTTTGATTTCTTGTAAATAACCTTGTCTCTTGTATTCATAATGGAAGGCATCAGCAGCATCGAATTTTTCAGCAGACTTGATGATTTGAAGAACAGTAGGGTCTAAAGTATCTTTTGGTGGATCAGTCTTTAAAAAATCTCTTACAGCATCATATCTTTCAGCAACCCAAGCACCTTCATATAAACACTTGGCTAGATTTAAAAATGGGGTAAAATCAATTTCTTGAGTTTTAAATCCTGCCTTTTCAACTGATTTAATAGCGTTTTGAAATAAGGGCAAATTATCGGCTTCTTGATCATAAAATGGAACTTCTTTTGGAATACCAACAATTGTTGTAGAAGGATCAAATTTCAAAAGCGGATTTTCAGGCATTTGTCTAGAGTATTCATCATTTTCAGGATCAAAGGATGTCATGGTTTTGAAAACAACCTCAGCATCTTTTAAACAATGAGCAAAAATAGAAACTGTATCCAATGATTTACAAGCAGGAACAACGCCTGAACATGAAAAAACACCTCTAGTAGGTTTCAACCCAATCAAATTGTTCAAGGCTGCAGGTACTCTACCGGAACCAGCGGTATCGGTACCCAAAGAGATTGGAACAATTCCTCTTCCAACAACATTTGCGGATCCAGCGGAAGATCCACCAGAAACATGTTTATCCGAAAACACAGATGTTGGTTTACCATAAGGAGATCTGCAACCGACTAAACCAGTAGCAAATTGATCTAAGTTGGTTTTACCCATAACAATACAACCTTGATCTCTCAACAGAGAAACGGTCTTTGAGTCCTTTGAAGGTTTGTATTCAAAAGAAGGACAAGCGGCTGTTGTAGGCAAAAATTCAAAATCGATGTTATCTTTAACAGCAATAGGAACACCAAACAGAGGTAAAGATTGGTAATCTGGAAGACTGTATAAATACTCGATTTGAGACGATAATATCTCTGGAGTAGCTAATGAGATCCAGGCAGGATCGCCATTGGCGTACGTCTTTTGACTTTTCAAAATGTTTTGTAATAATTCAGTAGTAGTTTCTTTAGAATGATTCTTTTCAGAATAATGCTTTAAATAAGCATCTATGGTCCAAAAGCTAGTATCAGGCATATTTGGATAGATCTATGTGTGTGTGGTTGACCTTTTTTCTTTATTTTTTATACTTTATTTTTCAAATATTCATAGAATCAAGAAAAAGAACTGAAAAAAAACTCCAATCATTCACTTGTTGCTATTATATACTATTAGTACAAATTTTCAGCTGTAAAATCTATTCAGTTTTAAGGCATCTGTGCAGAGTGAACATTCACAAGCGAGTTTGTATATTTTCAGATAACAGATTTGATGCCATTTGAAAATAATTTTTTTGCGGTCGTTATTTGCCGAAGAAAAAAATGCGCAAAATATTAGAAATCGCCAAAGCAGAATAAACAGCAAGGGCAATTGTTTACTTCCGAAGTGTCAAAAATGCGCACTTTTATCACCGTTTTTTTTTTTCTTGTTCCTTTTCAAATTGCCTAAAGTGGGATTATGAGATCACAGTTGCTGTATATATTATTTGCGAAGGAGGCAAAACAGTATCTATGAAATCATATATACTTATCGGGCTTAGTAGGAAATACCAAGATAGGGAAATACGCTTGGGAGTGCAGAAATAAAAGATTTGATGGCGTGTTCTAATTATTCAAAAGAGGGAATTTAAAAAAGAAATCCTTGATATCTTTAAAATCGGGCAAATGTCGCAGGCTGTTATACAGGAAACAAAAACAGAGGCAAAATGTTTCCGTATCGGAGTTAAGGCTTTTAATTTAAGATTTTAGGGAATTTATTTTGGAAACAGTGCCAACAACCTCCTTAATGGTGTTTGTCAGGGCAAAATACTGTTATAATGGATATATAAGAGTAAACTGGTATTTTATTAAGAAATTAGCACTTAATTAAAAGGAAGGGGGGAGAAATCTTGCAGTAGGGTAATCACTTTTTCAATTTATGCCGAGATGTAAAGTGCCATTTTCTATTTGATCATTTTAAGGTTTTTACATTTTTTTTTTTTGTCTAGCAACTGCTCATAATTGGCTGAACCAAATTCAGATGTAATAAATAGGGCAAGGAAACAGCGTATGTTGGGGAAACATTTGTATCCTAAGATATCGGCTTTAGTGAAAACCACTTTTGGCTTTTTGGCTGAGTATCGGAAAAACAAAATTTTTTGAAATAAGAAAATTTTTTTTTTTACAAGTCTTCTATTTCCGAATTACTTGAAAATATATATAATTTCTACTAATTAGAATATATATTCATTTAATAAAAAACACCTCCCTGAAAACCCCGATAATATCATCAATATGTTTAACTATTTGATCAAAAGAACTGTCTATAACCCTCAAAACAAATCATTAATACAAAGAAGATTTTTGTCTGATGTTATGAAAAAATCTATACAAGGAGCCGTTGAATCTGCCCCAGTTGTTTTATTCATGAAAGGAACTCCAGAATTTCCAGCTTGTAGATTTTCCAAACTTACTATAGAACTACTCTCACAACAAGGAGTTGATCCATCTAAATTTGTTGCCTTCAATGTTCTTGAAGATCCTGAATTAAGAAATGGTATCAAGGAATTTTCTGAATGGCCAACAATTCCTCAATTGTACGTCAACAAGGATTTTGTTGGTGGTTGTGATATTATCACTGAAATGTCTAAAAATGGGGAATTGGCTGACCTTTTAGAAAAGGAAAATGTTTTGGTTCCTCAATAAGTTATATTCTGTACAAAATAACGATAATAATAAACAGCATAGATTCTAGTTATTTATATAGCATTTGAATAAATATATTATTATTCTTTAACTAAATAATAAAAATAGAATTCCAACAAGACTGATTTTGTCTTTTTTTTGTTAAGTTTTATTTTCCTATATATATGTTACATAAAATATTATAAGATGGTATAATATTTTGTTTTAATTTGTTTTTTCCCAATATGTTTTTTATATTTTATTTTATTCTATATGTTCAATGTTTAAACATTGTTAGCAGTAGAGCTAGCAGTGTTTAACCAGTCACTGACAGTGTCAGCATCTAAGGAACTACCAAAGGTGGTGCTGTCGTCTAACTTAACAATTTGAATACTGGAGTCAGAGCTGAAGATAACAGCAGCCTTCATGGTACCACTTGTTGGTCTGTCAAAGTAATCAGAAGAACCTGAACCACCATAAGATGAACCGTTATCACCTTGACCATCGTGGATATGTGAGATCAATTTGTCTTCACCAGATGATAGAACTTCGAATAAATCTAATTCACCACAACCGGTAGACCAACAAGAACATTCAGCGTTACCGTATTGTAAAGTTCTTGGAATCTTGGCGTTTAGTAACCAAACAGCTGGCATATCGTTGTTAACACTACTAGTGGTAGTAGAGGTTGGCATACCGAATTCAAAGACAAAGATCTTTTCAGCACCTCCGAAACCTTCATAAGCTGGAATATCACTTCTGTAGTAACCACAATCGTTGCCTGAACATTCAGTACCAGAGAAGACAACAAATTCAACATTTGATTCAACGGTGGTATCAGACAAAGCAACAGAAGAGGAAGAACCACCAGAGGCATCACTGTTGGCGTAAGATAAAGAGTTACCAAAACAGGAAGACCACTTACCAGATCCAGATCCACCGTAGTAGTTCATGAAGACAACATTGTCGGCAGAAGAGCCGGCTTCGTAGTAAGAGTCTCTGCTCCAAGCAGATGAAGAAGTGGATGAGGAAGAGCTTGAGGAGGTGGATGAAGTGGAAGAGGCACTTGAAGATGAAGAAACTTCACTGGTAGTGGAAGAAGCAACATATTCACTAGAAGATGAAGCTTGACTGGAGGTAGAAGGAGCAACATATTCACTTGAAGATGAAGCTTGACTGGAGGTAGAAGGAGCAACATATTCACTTGAGGATGATGAAGTGGAAGCAACGGCAGCCACAGAAGAACTGGATGCTTGGTAAGCACTAGAGCTGGAAGAGCTAGTGGCCAAGAATTCATCTTCACCAAGCAAAGAGTTACTGGTTGGAGCAACAGTTGTGGTTTCAATGGTGGAAGAAGTGGAGTCAACAGCACCAGGAGCGGCAGCAACTGAGGTAGCAGCAACAGTAGTTGTGGCTGGTTCAGAGATGGTGTTACCGTTTTGATCAACGTAAACAGTGGAGTAAACATCGACAACATCAACAACCAAGGCTCTTTCTTGTAATTGTTTTTTTGGAACCTTGGCTTCTCTCTTGTGAGCGTGACCATGGTGTTCTCTCTTCTTGGAAGAAGAAGAACCAGATGGATAGTATACACCAAATTGCTTCAAGTTGATTGGACCTCTGAAATGAACAGATAATTGCTCGTCTAATGGAGAGTTGGTACCAGAAAATGAGTATGAGGATTGAGAACATTCACAAGAAGATTCATCCATACTGGTGACATCCATGTAAGAACCAGAGTAACCGATATTTTCATACTTGACTCCGGAAACACTGTTACAGTAGTAGTTACCACCACTTTCGGTACAGTCGGCTTCGACTTGATTTAATTGGGAGAATAAAGTTGATAAAATGAATAAGGTTGAAATTAACTGAGTGTTATATTGAACCATAATGATAATTTGTTTTTTGTTGTTGTTTTTTTTAATAAATGATTAATAATATGTTTTGTATTATTACTCGTTTGGTATTTTGTTGTTGTTGTTTTTTTTTTCTAAGGAATGACTAAGTTGGATAATGTTACTTAATATATTTGGTATTAATTAATTATTTTTTAAAAGATAATAGTAATGTTTTTGATTTACTAATTTTCAAAAAATATTTAAGAAATGTATATTAAAATTTTGATTTATGGAATTTAATGGTAGATTTTTGCTATTAGCAGTATTACTGTATGAATATAATTATATATATTATTATTTCTAAGCAAGCTGTAAATTTTTTTTATTATAAATTAAACTGGTTTTCTATATGTTCTATTTTTAAAGAAACCGACTGAAAAGTACAGCAACGAATGTCTGTTTTTAATTATTAAGAAAAATTTCTACTTATAGAGTATTTTTTTAAAAAAAATAATATTAAAAAGGCTTTTCACTAGTTTTTTTTCAACTATGTCGAGTCCATGTTTCAAATAAAACAGCACCTTCACTGTTGTTTTTTTTTAACCCTAATTATTTATTGTCAAAAAAGTGAAGAATAATTTCCTAATTGGGAAATACCGTTAGCTATAGTATCCCAAAGTAGTAAGAGATAATCATTCATCAATTCGAATTGCTTAGAAATATCCGCACAAAAAATTTAACACAGCAATGAAAGTCCCTTTTTTTTTTTTTGCATAACCCTCTTTTTTTTTTTTTTTAAAAAAAAAACACGTGTACTTTACTTCAGCCAGAGATCAATTACATGTCCTATTTTGGAAATGTGATTGCCTAGATCTTTTTAAAAAAGCCTTTTCAACGACCCTTTCAATTTTGCTCTCTTTTTTTGTTTGTTGTCACTTGAGATATAATCTTGTGATTTGGAGATCTCGTGATTTCTTGTTTCGTTTAGGGATCAAGCAGTCATTTTTAAATTTTTGTTGCTTAAATGCAGTTTTTTAAGAGGATTTAGACCTAAATTATCTCCGATATGAACCTGTGTTGGTTCTGACCTGAGTTATCTCCGATACAAAGCTGTGTTGATTCTGACCTGAGTTATCTCCGATACAAAGCTGTGTTGATTCAGACCTGAGTTATCTCCGATATTGACTTTCTCCTCATATACCCGAATATGAAAAAATATCAAGAAAAAAAAAATTACTCCAAAAGGCACTTACGTGTTTCTTCAAGAAGGAAAAAACAACAACATATATCAACATTGAAAGTTAAAGATAACATTTCCCAACCTGTAAAAACATACACACAACTATCACATTAAGAAAGAACATTCACACACGCTGCATACTTTTTGGTTTTGAGTATTTCTTCTAATATTTTAATTTTCGTTCAATTTTTTACTCTTTTTTACATATTCATTTCACATATAAACATTTAAACTATGGCTGGTGTTAACAAACAAACTAATCCTAAAATCAGAAAAGCTAATCAAAAGTTTGAAAAGCAAAACAAAGATGTTAGAAAACATGGTAAGTCCAAAGTAAAAAAATCTAATCAAGCCGACAAGCCTGCTTTATCAAAGTTCTGGATTTATTTACTAGCTTTCTTAATCGTTGGTGGTGGTCTGCTTGAGATTTTGGCTTTATTATTCTAAGCAACTATAGAAATGACAAATTCTTTTTGTATAAACACTTATATATGGGGTTTTTATAGATAATTTCCAGTGAAAGTAACTCTAGGTTCAATAATAAGGGAATGCATGGACAGCTTTTATTGCTTATAAAACACAACTATAAAAATATATTAATTTATTTTATTTTATTTTTTACTATTAACATAAGTTTGAATAAGACATTAATATATATAAACATTTCAAGCCTTTTGATTAACTTTAAATTTAGGCCTTAATGGCAGCTTTGTCATCCTTCTTTTCTTTGAAAATATTGGTTTCGGCTTCATGTCTTTCTTTTCTTGGGCCACTAAACCACTTTTTGAAGTCAAGTACGGATTTTAAGGACCATACCTTGACTCTGAAGTAGTAGTAACAAACACACATAGCAACAAAGTTGAAAAGAATGTAAGCCCATAGCAATCCAAAGTTTCTCCATCTTTGGTCCCAATGTACACCGAAATGTTCAACGACTTGATCTTCACTGTTATATGGACAGTAGTTACAAACATCAGTAGAACTTGGATTATCAATATAACCAGGGTAGTCCTTGGCATATGGATCTAAAAATTCACCACAGTTTTGGCCACTAGGAGGAATGATTTTCAAAAACTCAGTTGGTAAACACTTAATTTCCTTTCCATGAACTAATGGTAAAGTCATGGATTGAACAACGTAGGTAAGTGGAGAAACCTTGTACATGAAAGTCCAGAAACCAGGCATTTTATTCTTAGGTTGTAAAATACCACAGAACAACATCATCATGGCAAACAAATTGGAATTGATCATAGAAGCAGATGGGATATCTGGTGACATGTAAATGATCCATGCACCATATGAAATGAAGTACAATGGGAATTGAACAACATAAATCAAAAACCAGTAACCAGCATGGCTGGCAGCACCATTGCCTCTCATTGGCCAGTAGTAGCAAATAAAACAGAAGAAGATACACAAAGCGGACCAAGCTGTTTCAACCAAAGTGTGAGAAATCAACAAAGCAGACCAATGGAATGTAGAAGAGTCACTTTCTCTAACTTCATATAAGACTCTGGCATCATAAGCAAATACATGCATTTGATTGATCATAGCCAATGCAATAATTAGCATAACAAAGGTTGAAGAGAAAGCTTGTGTACCATCTTGAACATAGTTGTGTTTACCAGTCCAAACATAAGATAAACCAACAAATAGAGCACATACAACACATTCAAAAAACTTTGCTCTTAAGTAAACAGGTGCTCTCCAGAATTGAATATTGGTTCTCCACATAACAGTCTTAAATTGACTTAGTAAAGGAGCAGCATATTTAGTTAACAATTCTGGATCTTCAGTTTGGGCTTTGCTAGTTAAGGAATTATTCAAAGCGTCTAATTCTTCGATAGCAGCATAGTGTTCAGGAGATTCTCTCCAAGTTTTAGCCCAATCTTTACCAACACTATTACCAACAACAACATCTAACATCCATTCAGCAGGGTTTTCAGACTTATCGCATAATAGGCCAGATTCTCTTTCTAAGTATGATAACATAGTTCTAGAGTTCTTACCAATATCACCAAAGTATACCATTTCACCCCCTCTTTTCAATAACAATAATCTATCAAATTCTTCAAATAATGTAGCAGAAGGTTGATGAACAGTACATAAAATAGACATACCAGAATCAGCCAATGCCTTCAAGAATTGGATAATGTTCCAAGAAGAATTAGAGTCTAAACCAGAAGTAGGTTCATCTAAAAATAGCAGTAAAGAAGGCTTAGCAACTAATTCAACACCAATAGATAGTTTCTTTCTTTGTTCGACATTCAAACCTCTACCAATTTTACCAACAACAGCATTTTCATAGTTTTGCATACCCAATAATTTAATGATTTTGTCAACATACTCCATTTTTTCAGCATGTGAAACTGACGCATTTTGTCTTAAGTCAGCAGCAAACTGTAAAGATTCTTTGACAGTCAATTCAGTCATGTGGTTATCAGCTTGAGTGACAAACCCACAAGATCTTTTGAAAGATTGTGGTAATGGTTTATTATTAACCAACAAATCACCAGTAATAGTAACACCTTTGATTCTTTGAGATAGTGTAGTTAACAAAACAGTCTTACCTGCACCAGATGAACCCATAAGAGCAGTCATTTTACCAGGCTTGACATAACCGTAAACGTTATCTAATAATCTTCTTGATCCACCATCATACTTTACATCAACATTCAAATTTTTCCAAGAGAAAATATCTTTATTAGCAATGACTTCGTCCAAATCAACATTATCACCATTTAAGGCAGTCATCATTTCTTCTCTAGTAGCAACCTTGGAATCAGCATTATCACCAAAGTTTGGCATGAAACCTCTTTTGAAAAGTAACAAATCACCACCACCTTCTAAAGGCTTTAAGTATTCTGCTAAAATAACATTCAATACGATGTAACCAAAAGTCCAAACCAAGTTAACACCCCAAGATTGCCAAGCATCCGGGTAGTATCTAGAGTGGTATTGTTGTTTAACATAAGCATCTCCACTGACAAACAATTGACCAGGAACCGCACCAGCAGCGTTACATATTTGGTTGGCTAAAGACACGGACTTGTAATTAGGACCAGAAGGAATTAATTGAGAACACAGCATTTGTCTTCCGTGGAATTCTGTGGCAACAGCAGATTCAAATGCATAGTTGATAGGATTGATATATCTGATCCATCTTCCCCAATGATGCATTTGACCAGCAGGAATAAAGAAACCGGAATAGATACACAAAATTAGAATGGATAAACCACCAACAGCATGGGCAGTAGTACCATCTTTAGTCATAGCAGCACAACATTTAAATAAAAATGATGTACATTGTTGTAAAACAATCATATTCAATAAGTATTGGAAATAAGCTCCAGCATCCCACTTTAAAGATGGCATCCAATATGTTAGCAAAGACAATATGAATACGGCAAGCAACTTGATAGGGAATTCAGTAAAAATTTCTTGAAGAGCTTCGGCAGAAGTATGATACATGGAATATGATTTGTGTTTCATAATAATAGCTCTGTTAGCAAAAGAGGAAGAGATTTCAGCCAACGTTGTAACAGCACAGAAAAGCAAAACGAAGAAAATCAACCCACCTCTTGAATAAGCACCTTCAGTTGTTGATTGATCTCTAGGATCAATTCGATAAAACATAGAACCAATAATGAACCCTTTGAAAATAAAAGAAAGTAAATAAACTTTGGTATAAGTCATGTCACCTTTGACTCTGTGTACACCTCTAACCATACAGTTTTTAACTTGAGTCCAGTAATTTGTAGTATAAACAGAATGTAATGGTTCATTCTTTTGTTTTTTTTGTTTCATAGAGTCTTCCAATCTCTTTTGAGTTTGTTCAGGACTGTGTTTGGCAATATAATCATTAAAAGAATCTAAAGCAGCTTGGTATTGAGGAGAAGATTTCCAATAAGCTATAAATTCATCAACATTTTTAGGAATGGTAGATTCGTAACCAGGTTGGCATTCCAAATTTTTGTTTTCGAAATCTAGAGTAACAGAAGTCAAAAATTCAGCAGAAGTCATTCTATTAGGTTTGATGAAACCCATTTTTATGAAGTACTCACAAGCTTCTTCAGCAGGACCATAGTAAATTTGTTGACCATTGTATAAAACAGATACTTTATCCATTAAATCGTAGATTTTTTGACCGGCTTGATAAACACAAATGATTGCAGTGGTATTGGTCATGTTAGTAGCTGTTCTTATGGCTTGAGCAAATTCTAAAGCTGAAGAAGCATCCAAACCTAAAGTAGCATTATCCCAACAGTAAATGGAAGCAGACATACCCAGTGCTTCAACCAAAGATACTCTTTTTCTTTCACCACCAGAAACCCCTCTAACAACACCTGAACCAACAATTGTCTTGTAAGTGTGTTTTAAACCAAAAACTGTACACCACAAATCTCTCATTGTATCAACGTATTCTTGTTTGGAGATGTCATCAACTCTAGTTCTAGGTAACTTACACTTTATTGCAAAGTCTAATGTTTCTTTGACAGTAATTCTTGGGAAGTGGAAATCTAATTCAGGAACATAGATAACATAACCTTTGAAAGCCTTCATCATTTGTTGTTGATCTAAACCGTCGTAAGAAAAGTGACCATTAACTTCAACAAATTCAGAAATTTCACCTGCGATGGCTCTCATTGTAGAAGAAGCACCAGCACCTGGTCTACCAATAATCATTAACATTTCACCACTTTCAACAACACCAATAGCATCTTTGACTATGTATTTAGTGATTGGTTTATTTTTTCCTTGAATCAATCTTTTAGGCCAAGTGGCATATTCATGTAACATGGCATCTAAAGAAGGAGCAACAGCAGCAGAAGCATCAACACCAATAACATTTAAGCCATTGAAAGCAACACCTGTATCATTAGAAATAATACCTTGTTCCAACTTTTGAGTTCTTAAGTAGTCCAATACTTGTTGTAGATCAAAATCCAAGCCTTCTTTAATGACCAATGATTCCAATTGTTTTTTGGTTTTTGTAGATAAGACTCTGGCCAAAGATTCTATTTTTTCAACTCCATCTCCAGCGTTTTTGCTGTTGTTGGATAAGATCTTTGAAATTTGATGGGTTAGTTGAGCATTGTTTTGGTTTTCTAAGTCATCGAAGGAATTTATAGATTCAACCTCTTCAATATCTTCGTTGTTAAAATGAAGATCAGAGGAAGTTGAATGCTTTTCTTCCTTAATACTATTTGATTTGCTATACAAGGAATTAGACATTTTTATTGGTTTTGTAAAGATCTTTTGCTAGAAAAAGAAGCTATGAATATCAAGTATCCACTGCCTTTAAATATGATCAATAATGTTATTTCAAAAAAAATCTCTCAATCATTATAGTCATCACTGTTTAATAGATTAACGGAAGAATTACACAATACTGCTACACCCACTAGTATCATCTAAGTGCATATTTGGTAATAAAGTAAGCACCGGCTAATAGTAACAACCGTAGTATCTTAGATGCCTAAAGAAATGCTGTAGAAAATTTAACCCTTAGAAACCCCAAAAAAGAGAGATGCCAATTTATCCGATAATAATCCTCCAATTTTAATACCACGGATTTAAGTGGAAATTGCTTTCACAGTACCAATAGTAATGGAATCACCACGAAAAGAAAGTCATTTTTTTTCTTTTGCAAAGACAAGAGGGCAAATATTGTAAAATACGGCATTTGTCATGTGTGCAAGCACTATATTATCAGCATTGGCAGTTGTATTGAACTCTTCTATAGGCTCAATCTTGGTATAATTTCGGATAAATAGACGTGTTTTTTTCCTTTTAAATCCGTGTAATTAATTCAAATAAATCGGTTTAATTAATATCTTAAAGAGGGTTAAAAACCGGATTTAAAGGGTGTCTATTTTTTTTTGGCTTTTTCACTCCTGCACCTCTTTCTGTCTTTCTTTTGCCGTCTTTCCCCGCAAAATTTCCTAAAAAGGAAAATCTCAAACCCATTTGGATATTTTATATACGATTATTGATGAATCACGCTGGAATGCTTTTTTGCCTGGTATTCTGCTTATGTCCGATATACTTTAATGATTATCAACTGTTGTGCTTATGTCCGACTCACTCTAATATTTCTTCACACTTTGCTTATGTCCGATTCACTCCAACTCCGATTCGTATTTGCTCTTATCTCCTCTGGTCATCCTTTATTTATTTTTTTTTGGTTCCTATTATCCTCATTAATTGTTCAATAATAATATCGTGTTAATAAGTCTCCAAAAACTTTCATCCATAATGAGTCAAATACATCCTTCTAGTAGTTCCACGTTTAATTGTGGTAATTGCCATTCATTAATCAGAAACGAAGACTTTGACTCTTCATTTTTGTCATTGTCAAAACTCCAATTGGATTCAATCACACATCACCATAATAAAACATCTAACCATTTATTTTCAGATTCAAAAAACATAAGCAGTTTTACACAAGATTTTCAATCATCTAACGCATACAAAAAAAGAATAAGCAAACATAATCATAAACCTAAGTTGAAAGACAGTATCTATATCCTGTTAAATGAAAATGACAAATCCAATCAAACTTTGCCTGAGGTTACGGACTCTGTACTTCTAACTACTTCTGATGATCATACGATATCCAGAAAAATTAAAGCACTAGAACCTGTGTTTGAAATATTGAATGACAGTTTGGTAAATTTGGATTCTTTAAATGGTGACTTGCTTCCTAACATAAAGCATCCATTGTGCAAAGAATGCTGTACAATATTGAAAACCAAATTGAATGAAAAATTTAACCATCTTTTAATCGAAAAAGAAAAGTACCAAAATTTTTTGAAGAAATTGCAAATTTATAAAAACAAAGTGCTGGAAAATAGTAACAGAGGAAATGATACGCAGGAAAGTCTAAAGTCATTTTCATATTCTTTGTCTCCCAAAAAAAAAAACAACGATAGAAGATTAAGTATGCAAAGTTTTGAAAACAAGTCACCTGTGAAATCTTTGAAGAATGTTGATTTTCAAAGCGGTTTATCTAAAGCAGACATTAGTAATATGCAAGAAATCAAAAGAATCAACAAAGAAACTGATGAATTGATAGATAAAATAAAAGAAGCAAAACTAGAAAATGAAAGATTGGACCTTACATTAGCAAAAGAAAAATTGCTACAGAAAAAGAAAAAAAAAACTTTCTTGGTGAATGCCAATGTTCAGAATACCCAAAAATATCTACAGTATCAACACAACTTCGAGAAGTGGAACAATTTGAGTATGGATATTGAGAGGGTGCATGAAGATTTAGCTAAATTAAGAAATTTAAACATTTATAACACGGTATTCAATATAAGCACTGTTGAAGTGGATAAACATAGTTCTGCTTTGGATGCTTCATTTGATACAAAAAAGTTATCCAATGGTTTCAATAACTTTGGTAGCATAAATGAACTAAAGCTGGGTTGCTCTTGGAGAGAGACCAATGCAGCTTTAGGACAAGTCATTTTATGTTTGAGTAATTTATCTATACCAATATCCACAACCCAAACAGCAAGTCGAATAGACTCAAATATTGAATGGTTTCCATTGGGTTCTGTTTCTAGGCTGATAAAGCAAGGAATTGAATACAACATATTTTATGACCCTTCAGACAATAGCATCAAAAAGGAAAAGAAAGTTGACAACAGTATACATAACGCAGATAATGGTAATAATTGGAATTTTTTATTTTTCAAAAACAACAGTAATGTAGATGAAAGAAAAGAAATCAAGGTTAATAAATTGAAGAATTTCAATGAAGCAATGGTTATTATTCTTCAGTATATTAACACATTGTTAGGTTATTATAACGAAATGAAAGTAAAACTGCTAAACAAACCCGATACTGTAAAAATCACTGCTTGGAGTTTGCCCTATAGAATAGAAGATGATAAGATTAATAACTTATCAATCAAGTACACTGGGTCCGATGTCGAATGGGCATTGAGTTGTAAGTTTTTATTGATAAACCTTAAGTATTTGATGATTTATAGACATAAGTTGTATCAGCTGGAAAGTGAAGCTGCCTAGGTTTCAATGGGATATCCCCCAATGCACGGAGATAAGTCGATGAGACATTGAGATTCAACTGTATATATGCCCAGATAGATATTGCCCATAGCCCAACACAATCCTACACTATCACGTGCACAACTTATTGGAACAATGCGGCACGTTATCAAGTCTTAAATCCGTCTTATCAGCATCAGATCATGTGACCACTGCAAGCTTATCGGAGGGGTAAACAATTTTTCCGACAATTAAAAACCCCCCTATATATTGAGGCTTGCCTTTGAATTTTGCTTATCAGAATATTTAAACAAAGCTTTTTTTTTAAAAAAAAAACAAGCTGAATATGACTAAATCATAACCAAAAATAAAAACAAACTATTTGTGATGCATATTCAACATGCATTAAATGCACTTTCTCAATTTCCATTTTCATTTATCAACAAGGATTCTAGCTACTCGTTATCGTGTCCCATCAGTACCCCGTTATCGTGTTCGAACGATACAGTTATAGAAGATACCTGTTGTTTTGAATATCCAGGAGGAATATTCTTGCAAACGCAATTTTGGGATTACTTGCCGTCATTTTATGAGCCTAAAGAAGAGTTAGAGAAGTACTCAAAAAATTTCACATTGCATGGGTTATGGCCTGATAACTGTGACGGAAGCTATGCCCAATTCTGCGATTCTTCAAGAGATATCAATTACAACGTCACAGATATGCTATTAAATCAAGACTCTTATCAATCTGACAATTTACCTCTTTTGAATAGTAACGCAGGTGAACAATTGATAGAAGATATGAAAATGTGGTGGAAATCCAATAACGGAAATGACCAATCATTATGGGTTCATGAATACAACAAACACGGTACATGCATTAATACAATGAAACCTAGCTGTTATTCCAGATGGTTTGAAGATGACTCCATTACAGAAGAGGATAAAGATGAATATGAAAAACTAGTAAAAAGAGGAATTTATGACTACTTTGACATATCAATGAAACTGTTTAAGAAGTTAAACACATATGAAGCTTTGGCCAAACACTCTATTTTACCTTCGGAAACCAAAACATACACTAGAGATGAAATTTCCAAGGCTTTGAGTGACTCTTTTAATGAAAAGCAGGTCTTTTTCAAATGTGATAGATACAATAGTATAAATGAAATATGGTATTATCATTTATTATCAAAAGGTTCTCCTATTTTAAGCAATGACATTGGTGTATTTACAGCTATTGACAGCTTTAATCCTTACTCAGGCTGTTCTGCTGAAGGCATCCATTATTATCCAAAGGGGTATAAGCCACCATCTTATAAACCACCCAACTCACCAGGCAATGGCAACAAAAAAAAATTGGGAACAGGATCATTGAGAATATCTACAAAAAAAGGTTCTTTGTCTGGTTTCTTGACAAACAAGGGTGAATGGATGAGTAAAGGTACTGAGGCTAATTATGAGATTTACGATGCTGAGTTTGGAAATGTTAACTTAAAAACCAGAATAGGTTACTGTGGTGTTAATAAGAACAACAACTTCTTTGAGTGTAACAGTAAGTATAACAAAAACCCTACGCAGTTTAATTACGATGAATCTTCAGGCATTATCTCATATTCAGGAAAAGATATTTGGTACTCAACAGATTACCCTTCAGGTAGAGTTCAAAGCAACGTTATTTGGAAAGAAGATAACACTTCCAAAGAATACGAATACAAGCTAAAGTTTAACAAAAGATATTAAATCCTTTCATATATATTTATATGCTTAAATAATTTCCAATTTATAACTCAAAACCTCTCCGTCAGCTTTAAAATGTGTTCAGTATTGTTCAAATCAAATTTGGTTGGTGTTTCTCCATATTCAAAATCGGAAATGTCTGAAGCATCATTGCTGTAGTTCTCATCAAACCTCACTTTACTCTTGATCGAAGGGCTTATATTTGCTTTTGTTGAATATAACATCTGCTTGGTATCTGATAACCTATCGTTTAATAACTCTAGTCTACTGTTCAATCTCTTTGATACAGATCTTTCTGTTTCCAATCCGCTTTTTAAATTGTGCATTTCTTCATTTTGACTTTCAACTACTGTTACCAATTTGGAATACTTGTCCTCCAAATTTTTAATTAAATTATTCTGGTTATCTATCATTCTTGTTTGTCTTTCTATAGATCTTTCATATTCCCTCAATGAATCATACATCTGGTCTTTTTCTTGCTTGTATTTCATATCAGATAAGATCCTATTTTCTTTCTCAGCTTCAAGTCTTTTCAAATTCATATATTTATCTTTTTCATACTGTTCTCGTTCTTCTATTTCTTTGACTTTCTTCGCCATTCTCTCTTGCTGAATTCTATGCTTAAGTTCCAAATTTTCTAATTCCAAATCTCTTTTTTTATCGTCTAAATTGTCATTTATGTCATTAAAATGCTTTCCTCTTGAGTTTTGTGGTGTATACTGAATATTCTTCATATCATTCATATCTAATAGAGATCCATACCCATTAGATCTTCTCTTGTTGCTTTCTTTGTAAACATTAGGTAAATTGTAAATACTATCATCTCTTGAAGAGGTATCGTCGTTCATATATCCAAAAACGTTTCTACTAAACTTCTTATTATTCAATTCTATCAGATTTCTTCTTTTTGAATAGGTTTCATCATTTATATTATTAAGTCCATTGCCGAAAATATCATCAAATCTCAATGAGTCTGTTGTTGTTTTGTTTTGTAATTTCATTTTGTTCTTTTCATAATCCATTTTCATTCGTTCTAATGTCTCGTTTTCATTGTAATCTAAGCTAGAAACATCGTCATCATCGTCTAAATACTTTTTTCTGGTAATACTAGAAAAACTGCTTTTCATTGGAGAATCAAAATACAATCTATCTTCGTGGTCATAGGGTAGATCTTTGTGGTTTCTGCTTGATCTCATGATCCCGGCAGTTTCGTCATCTTCGTCGTGATCCTTCTTAAATGTATTAAAAACCGATGAAAATATCATAGTTCAAGTCCTTCTTTTGGTTAATGGTCCAAAAAATTTCACTGCCTTTTCTGTGCTTCATTTATTGAAAACACAAGAAATTAAAAAACATATATATTATGAACAAATACACGGTAAAACTTTTAATACGCGTAAGCAAAAAATATATATATATTGATTTTTAAAATATTGTATATATAAACTACTTCAAGAATGTCTCTAAACCGTCCTTGATACCATCATCAAACAGGATCTCGTGACCGGAGTTCCATAGCTGGCCCATTTCAGGATCAGCTATTATATAGTTGTTGATGATTTCGTAGATGTACTGTTTAAATACTATCTTCAACGCTATATCGTTTTGTTTCTTATTATGTTTGACTATCTTGAACGAATCAGTTATCAAGTCCATGTATTGCTCGATGTATTGGTCTATTTTATGATACTTTTCGCAATCACCATTATTGTCTTCATTTACACTTTCCAAAAATTCTATCCATAATGAAGCTATAGGCTTGAAATTCTTGACATGAATTTCAAGCTTATCTAGCATGTAAAATTCGTATTTAGGCAATAGCTTGTAGATTGACGAAATGGCTAATAAATTAAGTTTTCTTTCCTTGGAATTATAAATTCTTAAAGATATACATTGATACCATTTATTTATCAAAGTTTGGAAAACTTCGCTGAAAGATTGTTCTTTGTATACGCTGGATTGGTAAATAATTTCGATTCTATCATTCTCATATTTTGGTATAGAAAATGTCATGTGGTACTTGTTTAATTCAGATAAGAATAAATCTTGGTTGACAAAGAACAATCTTGATATAATGTGGAAACATTTATCCTCCATATCATCATCAGCACTTTCTTTCAAAAATATTTTCTTGAATAGAGCTTGATAAACACCGGTTTCTACAAACCAATTTAATACCTGGGTTTTCAATTCTGATTCATCTTTTTCAAAGCTTATTTTTATTAATAAATGATCCCAAGTGTTGTACATGGATTCAAATAAATCATCTCTGATGTTGACCAATTGTGAACACATCTTAGAACAAACGTATTTGAACTCTTGTAAGTTGATAAAAGTATCTGTAGGTAGAACCACTGCAAATAATCTAAAGATATTCAGTAATACAGGCATCAAATCTGTGTTATTTTCCAAAGAAAGCATGAAATTCTTTAAAAATACACCACCAATCAAAGACATACCCTTGTTGTAGTATTCTGGAAGAGCACTTTGCAATGGGAAACAATCCAAAACTTCTTGAAGCAGATCGTAGGCATCTTCTCCCAATAAATTGTATCTCTCCAAATTGACACTTGAAGAATCAATACCTTGCGAAATCATAGGGAAAGCCAAGTCCCAAGTAATATAAGATTTTTCATTCAATGATCTTATGATGGATGTTGTTAAACGCATTAATTGTTGAGCTACTATTAAAGTGCTTTGGTTTTGAACATTGTCTTCCCACAAATTTGGTAAACTTTTCAAAACATTTACTATATTTTCATCTTCAACTAGCGGTCTATTTTCAGACAAGACTGTTTGAATACTCTTCAAAGCATTAATTTTGGTATGAGGCAATGAAACAGTTGGTAAGACTTTTACCACTATAGCTTCAATCAATGGAGATATAAAGTTTTTGAAGTTTTCTTTTTCAAAAGTGGAGCTTGAAACAACATCTGTTATGCTTTGTAAAACAGAAGATGAAACTACAGAATTCTCACCATATATCTGTAAGGACTTTAATAAGAACGCATAAACAGGCTGTCTGACTTCGTTTTTATCCAAATTTTCAGACCACTGCGAAATAATAGAACAAATTCTTCTAATCATAACAATTTTATAGATGTCTTCAATTTGCTTAGAATTATTATCAAAAGGAACCAGCGGAAATAGCACATTGCATATAATGTTATCAATATCTGCTTTGGAAGACAGCTTCTCTACGCTTGATTCAAACATAGTGTAGAGGGCATCCAACCCTAAGTAGTCGTTAGTAGATGATGGGTCAACTGAGTTTAATCTGTCCATTAAAATAGCCTCTGTGTTTTCCTTGTAAAAAGATAAAATAGTACAGAAGAAAATTTCACCAGCTTTTCTTATATTGAAACTTGGATCTGAAGATAAATCTTCATTGGCCCATTCTTCTGGATCTTCAATAATAAGCTCTAAGTCATGTTGGGTTAATTTCAAGTAATATTGCTCTAATGAATTAATCGATTGTAAAACAAAATCTGGATTGGAAAAAATGTTGGTATTCAAATTGGCTTTAATTTCTTTCATTCTTTCCATATCGCTCTTATATTTGGTTAGAGTAATTTTATTATCTGGGGAACAATATTGGACAATAGGTTTCAATAGCTGGAAGAAGTATACACCAATTTTATAAAATATTTCATGAACTTCTGCTAATTCAGATTCATTATCTGTAACATAAATAAATTCACCATTTGAATTTAAAAATTGTATGATTTGGATAATTAATGAGTCTACAACTTCCGCTTTGAATAATAGCAATTTGTAAATATCATTATCCCAAGCACCTTTAAATCTCATCAAAGTCTTTAAGAACCCAATTGTAATCTTTTTCAAAATTGGATACTTGCTAAGACTTTGATTGAAAAAGCCTTTGTTTTTGATTAGATCAAAGAAATGTCTAGTCATCATATCAAAGCATTGATTACAACTTTCATTTACATATGGCTGTTTAAAACCATCTGTAATAACAACTCTTAAAACTTTTGAACAGATGTAGGAAATATTCATAGCTTCAAGCATATCGTCTTCGTTTAAGGAATCCTGTTCTAGGTTGCTGATCCAAATTTGTGAGAAATTGGTATAAATTTGGTACAATATATTGAAAAACATTTCAGACTTTTCTTGGAACACAATTTTACATTTTCCTATTCTGGCATTTGCAACAATCTTTACAATTTGATTCAAAATTAACAAAACGTTGTATAACTTGATTTTCTCAACTGAGTTTAATGGGTTATTTTGAATGTTCATGTATATGCTTGTTAAAACCTGATTAAAATCATCCAACATACTCTCCCATTGGTTTGGAAAATCTTGTCTAACCATCACTCTAATTGCTAAAGCATTTTGCATACACAAGTTTTTGTTGTATTCATCTAAATTATTCAAAATTTTAGATCTGATTTCTAATTTCACGTCCATTGGTATTGTCTTCCATTTTTGTTCAACTATTCTTTTAAAATTAATGACTGCTAACCATCTGATGTTTATATCATTCGATAAATCTAGATATACATCTTGGTAAGCCTTGTGTAGAGTACCATCAACTAGGTAATAGTCATTCCAAATTTTCAATTGTTCTTCAGCTTTTTTGGCAAGTTCTGGATTAACATTTGCTCCTGCTGCCTGTCTTAAGCATTCAACTAGCGTTATATCATCTAAATAGATGTTGGGTTGAGAAGACATCGTTAAGTTGGTGTTTCAAAGCTTCAAATCCTACCTTGAATATGTTTATGGTGCTAAAACGAATAGTTTCAAATTGGTAAAGGGAGCTTTTCTTATGCTGTTTTCAATTATTTTTTTTTTGGCCTATATAAGCGATGAACTGAACAAATATTTCAGAGTGCTACCATGTAAGGAAAGACAGCTACAAGAACGTGAAAAAAAAAGAAACGTTTTAATCAATTGAAATTTCAAATATTAGGTTCTATAAAGTGGAAAACATGGAGTTTTTATTATGAAGTATCAAACATAATCAATATGAAGATTGTTGTTTTTTTATTATTATATCATGTATATATTATTGGTCTTTCCAACGGTGTTCTTCGCTAACACCTACCCACTCGTTATCAACATAGCCTAGTTCTTTCTTGACTTTCAAAATAGTATTTTCATCACCCATATTCTTACCAATGTTATCGGAAATTTTTATACAGAATTCATTATCTATTCTCATGATCTTAATGACAATATTCAATGGTTCGGATTTTATTTTATAATCGGAAGATTTGGTTTTAAAATCATTGGTGAAGTAAGTACCAATACCAAAGTTACATTTCAGTTTTTTTTCATAACAGTATTGATTCAAATCAATGCATTTCTCAACATTCAAACTATCAGAGTAACAAATGGATTTGCTGTAAGGCGCGTAGCCTAATTTGTTCAAATAATGGTTACTAATCTTATCGGTGTAGGTCTTTGGATCACCAGAGTCTTGTCTAACACCTATGTAATAATCAGTCAAAGGCTTCTCAAAGTTTTTCAAGAAAATGTCAGTACCAAAAGTGTCTGTTAATGCTAAACCAGCATTTTGAGGACCAAAGGTACTGATCCAGTACTCCATGGCAATTTTGTTTGAGTTAGAGTAATTTTTCTTCAAAGATGCTATACCCATGAACCATTCATGAGCAACGGTACCAATAGGTTTCAAGTTATAATTTTTGGCTAATAATACATTGGAAGTACCTAACAATAAGGTGCCAAATTTGTCAGGGTTAGAATCTCTGGCTTTCAAAATACCATTGATAATAATATCGTGAGTTTTGAAATCTCTTCTACGTCTGGTACCGAATTCACTGAATACAATCCCATTTTGGAACAAGGTTGTGGCCTTGTTGTAACTCTGTTCTAATTGACCTTCATAATCCCAATCAGTGTCAACGAATTTAAAGTAAGACTCAGATACCAAGGCTAAAATATAAATTTCATACAAGATGGTAACTTCCCATTTACCTTTGATTTTAATATCTATGTCATACAGTCCCTTGAAGGAAGGATCGCTGGATAAAGTTTTTGTTAAGAAAATTTCATTATCCGGAGTTAACTTGAAATCGTTGCTAATGAAATCAATATAGTTCTTAGGTAAGAAAGCAACAGTATTTTTTAGGTAGTCAACCTCGTTTTGAGTAAATCTCAAAGTAGATAACAGCTTAAATTGTTCTTCCAACCAGTTTATAGCCTCCAAAGAAAATTTTTTATCGTTAAAAGATCTGTTATTGAACTTATATTCAACATCCGAGTTTGGAAAGTTTTCGTGGATAGCTGCTTGCATGGTGATCTTGTACAGATCTGTATCCAAGAATGATGTGATTGAGCGATTAGACATTGTGATTATATTGTTTTGAAGTTGGGTTTGATCAATACAACTAGAAATCATTCGAAATCATTGTAGAAACAAACAAAAAAACAAAATTGTGTAATTTTCCTTCTTTTTTAAAATCTGATTACTACCGTATGAATTGATAAAACATAAGGTATACGATTTGAATATATTCCATATAGTGGGTGTAAAAAATAAAAATTTTTCACATGGCTTGAAATATGACATGTTAAGTCCGGAGAGCAAAACGAGGACTTAAGAATGGGCTTAATGTAATGAGTATTCAATATAGGAAATTATATAAGAAGCAGGGTAGCTAGAGAAAAGAGAGTTTAAATCCGATCACTTCAACATCTTCAATACAGTATCAAAAACGGTATCAACCATGGTATTGCTATTAACACTGTTGAACAATGGCAGGAATGTATGATTGTTCAATCTCATTCTACTATCAAGCACAGTGTCAGTGTCAATAATCATTTCTAACTCTTTTTTATTCTTTTTATTTGTATCGGAAACAAATTCAGTGACTGTATTAGCTGTGTTCAATGGTTTCAATAAATCATAATCATCTTCTTGTTTTATAACAACTCCGTTATTATTACTATTACTGATGTTATCTGATATGATACCTATTCTGGAATTAATATCTATAAAGTTGAAGTTATTGAAATTGTTCCACTTCATACAAGATATCCAAGAATCGTGTTCCTTTTTCAAAATTATATTGTTCAAGTCCTTATCAAAGAAATATATCATACTCTTTCTGGACAAGATGTTATTAACTACAAGTGTAATGTCACCAGTTAATGGGTTTATGGATATTAATCTTTTCATGTTCTTCAATTCAAGACCATTCTTTAGTACCAGAGATTTGTTGGTATTGCTAGTGGTAGAATCTTGAGATATCAACGACTTCTTGAATTCATCATACATATCAAATCCATTAGTGATTTCATTTTTAATCAAGTCATAAGTCAATAGCCCGATCTTTGTCATTATGACTATATTCCCATTGACCTTATTTAGTTGCATGGTTTGGATGTTAGAGTCCAATTGCAAAAACTTCAATATGGAATTCATATTGATAGCATCTAAGAAGTATAATCTATCACCTAAACTTTGTAAAACCAAAGATTTATCCAAACTCTCAATGACAAAATTATTTTCAGTGATCAAATTGTTGTTGCTTGATTTGTAATTGATCAAACCAAACTTCCAACATAAGTTCTCATCAATAACATTGTTTGGTATTTCCAATACTGCCCATTTCTTTACACCACCGTATTTATCAGTAGTAAAAATATGTTTGTTTAAATGACTGTTTGAATTGGTACTTGAGATATGAATGTCAACTATTTCAATATCTCCTAATAGCTGATTGTTTTCAACACCATGAGGAGATATTATCTTTGTTTGCAAAATCCAATCATTAGATTCAGTATTGATGCTTTTCTTCCAAAACTTCAAAGTATATGAGATTTCGTTGTTTGCTTTTTTTTGAGTGTTTGCAAAAACAGAGTTTTGTTGAGATTTTAATGATTCCAAAGTGATCAAGAATTCGTACTTGATGTTGTTATGTTCTATTTGGAAGTTTTCAATTTTCAAAATTTCAGGTTCTATAATGTCCTCGTGTTCATTTCTAATCTTACCAATTTCAACAGACTTTGATAATTGTATGTATTTCAAGCTTTCATTTTTGTTCAAGTCATATGTGTTGATACCATTACAGTGTGGGAAGTATAAGATTTCTGGAGAGCTGATAGAGTTTGTAAATGATCTTATAGTAATATCATTGTTGTAACCGTTGGCATTGGTTGAAGTCTTTTGTTTGATAGCACTTCTAGGTCTAATATTTTCACCTTTTAGGTTTTTTATCAGATAATCACTTTCAAAGTTAATCAATGGACCATTAACACTCAATTTAGATTTGAAATCAGATTTATTCAAAAGTAAAAATTCTAAATCCATGTTTGTTAGGTTATCTACGTGTTGCAATAAGACAGAAATGTAGTTTTCTTTAAAGTCAGGCTCAACAATACTTACAATAACACCGTTCAATCTAGGTATAAAGTTTTTCTTGATTGAACCTTGAGACAAATCCCAATAAACAAATACCTTTTCCCAACCACCAGAGAATAATTGAGTAGAGTTTGAATTGAAACTCAAAGATAAAACACTATCACAATGCCATTTCAAAAATTGGGTAGTTGTTGTCGAATCTGCTTGACTTAATGATATCAATTGAATGACACCACTTGCAAATCCAATGGCCAATTTAGATAAATCATTTGAAATTGTAGACTGGGTAATTATCTTAGAGTTTTTGGATATGGAATCAGATGTGTTGATTTCAATATCTGTGAAATTCAAAATAGGTTCTTCAATATCTATTTGATTAGTGGTGAATATGGAGCAATCCACAGTATTGTATGTAGCTTGTGAATTATTTTTCTTACTTTTTTTGCTTTCCTTTTGTCTCTTGATATCGTTTTCAGATTTTTTTATGATTAACAAGTTGCTTTTATTGTTGGACCAAGAATAAGTGATAAGCTGTTCTTTGGCTATGGTTTTCTTTATAACAATCTTAACAGAATCTTCCTCATTTATTCTGGTACCAATGTAAAAATTGCTTTTACTATCATCTTCTAATAATACTATGTTGTCGTTCAAAACTTGTGTTATTAATAAGTTTTTGTTGTCATTATTAATGAATTCTATATCCAAGGCTTTGATGTCAGTATCATAATCAATTCTTCTGTCTAATGGAACATATACTATTTTCCCATTTTTTGAGACTAACTCAATAAAGTTTATTTGGTCAATATTGATAACATTAGAATAGATGATGGTATTTTCGACAAAAGAAGAATTCAAAAATATTTGTTCAAGAACCTTATTATTATTGAATTTTATAGTCTTCATGCATTGTCTTGTATTAATACAATAAAGTCTGATCATGTTGTTGAATGGAATGATAGAATAATCTCTATCTGAGTCGGTGTAGAAATTAAAACTGTTGTTTAATAAGTCATACTTAGAGGTATATTCAATATCATTGTGATTGTAGATAAAAGGTGTTTGTAATTTACCACCTGATACTAAAGAAACTGAGTAGTTTTCAATAGAGCTTGACATAATTATTCAAATATTAGATGAATTGTCTCTATATTTTGGTTATTATCAATGTGTTGAAAATTAACTTTCTTTGGTTGTTGAACTGTATATTTAAATAAAGGCGTATATTGCTTACTAGTACGTTATACTTTTTTTAAAAAAATATGTATCGATGTTAGTAGCATGAAACTTTCCCAATAGGGTAAGTGAAAAATTGACAAAAAAAGAAAAAAAGAAATTTACAAAATATTGCCTCTTTGGGAAAATACGGTAATTTACCCCGACACTCAGCTTATTTCCGATGCACAAATCCAATTTCGGCAATATTTCCCTTTTGGGAAAGCACCACTACTTACCCCGACACTCAACTTATTTCCAATTTTGAAAAAAAAAAAAAATGCTTCTTTCGTCAAAACAGAGGGCAGAAAAAAAAAAAAAAGAAACTTTGAAAAGTTATGTATTAAACACTCTCTTATTGAATCAATTAGCCTATTAAGTAGTGAACAGCACAACAACCATATATAATCGTATCAAACGGAATTATATAAATTCATACACATAAAAACATAATAAAATGATCATACCAGTTAGATGCTTTTCATGCGGTAAAGTAGTAGGAGACAAATGGGAAAAATACCTAAACTTATTAGAAAAAGAAGAAGATGAACATGGTGAAATAATGGACGAAGGTAAAGCCTTAACAGAACTAGGTCTAAAAAGATATTGTTGTAGAAGAATGGTTTTAACCCATGTCGACTTGATTGAAAAGTTCTTGAGATACAATCCATTAGAAAGAAGAGATTAGGGTATCATTATATAAAGTTTATTTTTTATTAATTCTCTCATATATTAACATGTTGTTCATCTTGTTGATGGCTAATTCCAATAGATCCTTTTTCTTTTGTAACTCAATGTGCTTGTTGATGTTACTGTCTTGTTTAGCAAACATTTCTACATCTTCATTGCTCAATTTGTTGATTTCCTTATCTAATTCTATAGGGAAGTTATAGAAGAAGTCACTCAACAACTCAATGTTCAAAAATAATACTGCTGTTGATATCAATTTTTCATTGATTGCCTTCAAGTATATTTCTGGACACTTGTCCATGCTTTTTTGATCTTTACATTGTTTTCCAGATATGAATTTCAATCTAAACTTTAAGAGTTTTTCTCTATTTTCCAAGTTTATGAAATTCGTTCCTAACTGTAGCATGGTTGTGGAAAATCCACCATCATATCTATTATTTGAGCTTTCGTCAACTATTCTATGTTTTTCTTGCTTAATAAATTGTATTAGTTGATGGATTTGTTTGTTTCCCATGCTCTCATTGATTATACTTTTCAACTCATTTTTTTTATTATTGACTTGTTTTAATTCTTCCTTTAATAACAGCACAGAGTTGTTTTTAGAGTCATCCCATTCTCTTTTTTCTATGTCCACTTCATATTTAAATGGCTTGATACAGTTTTCTACTTGATCGGCTGTAGTGTAATATTTTTTATTCAAAACCTTTATAGCAATTTCATTAACCAAGGAATATAAAAAGCCTTCTGTTTTGAATGATTCTGGCTGTAATACAAAGAGGATATTGTTTATTTCACTCATTATAGAGTTTGTTATAATAGATGTAGAAATTCTTCCAATACCTAATTTAGTTAAAGTAGAGCTAGCAAGTTCTACGTTTTTGTGCCAGTATTGATCAGATGAACTTTCTTCATTAATAATAATATTTTTTAGGTTTTCGTTTTCCAAATCTTTCCAATAATTTGTTGATAAGATTTTCAACACCTCTTGATCTAATTCTTGTCTCAATACTGATTTTAATTCATTTCTACCAAATAATTCTTGTAGTTCTTTAACAGAAAGCTTTAAAATATCAATTTGGGAAGATAAATGTGTTCTTGGGGTTAATTGTCTGTCATTATACTCTACTTTAAATCTGTATCTAGTATTATCTAATTCTTGTTGTAATTTAATAAAAGTTGGCTTCAATTCCTTTGACATTGTGGTTTCCAAAATCTTAATCAATTTCTTTCTTAGCTTTTTGTTGGAATATTGACAACTTTCAAAGTATGGTTTGAATTTTTTGAAGTAATCCAATTCACTTGATTTACTATTGATAACACCTACATAACCCATTTTCAAAGGATAATTCTTATTTAAAAGAATATCTCTAGCCAGCTCTGGTTTAACTAAATCTATTTTAGTGATAACACCTAATGTTCTTTCTCCCTTTGGATCAGCTTTTCTTGCTGCTTGCAATGATGTACTATTGGCTAAATCTACATCCGCTGAAGAAATTGCTAAAATGATATTTGGTTGTTGTAGATACTTATCACATAAATTTCTGATTTTGCTTTTCAACTCAATAGGTTGGTTAATGCTTTCTACTTGAATGTATCCAGGTAAATCTATCAACTGTAGATCAGGTACTTTAGGTGACTTTATAATCAATTCAATAGGTTCTTCGCTTATAAAGTCTGTGGAAGGAACCTGTAAGTTCAAATCTATCAACAATCTCTTGACTTGATTAAAGTCAGAAATATTGAATTGTCTTAATTGTGGAATATCAATCAAATATTCTGAATTATCTACTGACATTATTTTCTTTTTAAATATAGATTTGCTGCTTGTTGTTACAGGCATGTTTTCTTCAATGTCTTCTTCCGATGTGTTGATTAAAGTTAGTTCAATAGGTCTTCTTGTTACCATATTAGCACCTTTTGGTAAAAAATCCTTACCAACAATGCTTTCTAATACAGATGACTTACCACTACTTTGAGATCCTATAACAACTATAGAAGGCAGGTTAATAGTGGAACCCATTGATGATGATATCTTGTTTAAAATAGATCTAATTTCTATCATTTGTCTTGTTAAGGATACCATATCATCACCGGTGGTATCTATTAACTCTTCCTCATCATCATCTTCTTCTTCATTTTCTTTAGTGTCTTCTTCGGATTCTTGGGGTCCAGACATTGAAGCCAGAAGTGTGGCCCCAACTACCACATCGTCGTTATTGCCATTGTTGTTATTGTTATTCCCTTCATCATTGGTTTTGCCAAACAACTCAATATCACCAAAAACTTCTTCAAACCAATCACTTGACTTTCCCCAAAATTCTTTTATTTTGTTTCCACCTTCTTCTAATTTGTACAATACATAGGAGCTTATAGCGGCTACGCCACCAGTAAAATAAGCAGGCAGTCTTAAAGTCCGACCTAATATACTGACAAATCCGGATTTGTGTCTCTGTATATTTCTATTTACCATCAAAAAATTAGAATTTAGCAGCATTGGTACATTATTTAGTTTTTTGTTCAACGCAAAATATGGTGTAGTCTTATAACTCGACTTTTGAAAGTTTCTTGTTATAGTTAATACATTGTTGTTTAGAAATGAAACATATGTCTTTGCTTTTATTATAGAATGATTAGATAAATTGAATCTATTCATACCATATTTGGGTAGCATTGGTTAATCAAACTTTTAATGGGCAGTTATGTATGCTTTTTGGTATTACATTCTACATTTTAAAATAATAATATGAGTTTATAAATTCCCTTTTCATAAAATGGGGGAGAAAAAAGAAGAAAAAGAAAAGAAAAAATCTCGAATATTCAAAATCACGTTAATTAAATTTAATGGTGGTGATAAGTCCGAAAGGTAGTCTTTGCCTATAAGTTGTGAGGAAGAAGATTCCATTTTACGTGACGAGACATATGCTTCTACGGTTGAATTCTGTCATGGGAGAGTTGGATGCATTGGAGAGTGAAGGAACAGCGCATTGTACAACCTAATAAGAAGCTGGTTTCTACGAAAACATCGGTTTGTTTAAAATTTGGAGTTTGTGAACAGGGGACATAATCTGGGTTATATAGCTACTGCACTCTTATTTGGTGAAATACATATGCCTTCATACATTTGGCAATATGGCATTGCAAGAAAGGAGCACTTGTTTGTATTTTTTTGTTTACACCTGATCACGTGGTCATTTCTAATTTTTACTATAAAGAATCTAAAATTTGTTTATAGTAAACTAGCATGTATTTTATATTATCAAAATGAATGGTTTTAAAAAGTTAATGTGTTTTCAAGGCAGTATTATAGTAAAGATTTGACATTTATTTTGTAACCTATCGCATACATGTGTTAAATATCTTCTTTTATAAAGATATTGTGCTTAAATTTAATCTAAATGTTTACATTTAAAAAATTTTTGAGGTTATTTTGCTTTAAAAGTGATAACTTTAAAAAACATATTAAAAAACTTTTTTAATGTAAACACAACATTGAAATGTACTATTTCTTAAAAAAATTTGGTTAATACAGCTAACAAGAAACGCTTGTTTTCCAATAGTGTATAGCTTTTAAGGATGTAAACGCTACCCCACGGATGTCAATAAGCCCCTAAAAGTTTGTTATATTATACATTCTTTGCAGCCAAAATCAGTTTCAAGTTTGATCAGCCTCAGCAAAAATAAACAAACCGTGTTATTTCCCCCTACTTATCAAGATGAGATCCTTTTTAAGGTGTAATCTTATTGTTTTTACTCAGGTAAACTATCTTTTGCTTAAATTTTTGCAGTTTTAGGAAATACCAAAAACCCGCGTATACATCTCATTTATCATTTATTTGTTATTTTTACCTATTTAGGGAAAAAACGTTAAAAAATAGAAAAACAGAACATTTGATTACTTCCTATCAACAAATCGAATTTCAATGGAATTCTAACGAAAATAGGATATATTTCTGAAAAGTATAAATAGTTAACATACAACAACAAGATTTTTCATAATTTTTTTTTTCAGGTATCATCTTTGGATCAAGTTGTTGTAGTAATTACAGGGCTAGGTTTATATTCACTATTGTTTCTATATTAGTAATGAATAATATAACAGATTTTTAATTAATATAGTTCTAATATAGAGAAAGAAGTTGACAAAAACCGTAAAAAAAACAACAACAATTATAAAATAGAAATGCCAGCTAAAGCCGCTTCCGCCGTACCAAAAAAGCCATATAAAGACGTTATCGTCGAAGCCTTAAAGGACTCTAAGTCCAGAACTGGTTTATCTAGACAAGCTTTAAAGAAATACTTCACTGAAAAGTTACCTGAATTCTCTAATAGTCACTTAAACGCTGCCATCAAGAACGGTGTTAGCGCAGGTTTATTTGATCAAAAGTCTCCATCTGCCAAGGTTAAGTTAACTGCTGCTGCCAAGAAGCCAGCCGCTAAGAAGGTTGCTAAGAAGCCAACTGCTACTGCTGCCAAGAAGGTTACCAAGAAGCCAGCTGCTAAGAAGGCTGCTCCAAAGAAAAAACCAGTCACTACTACTAAGAAAGTCGTCAAGAAGGTTACTAAAAAGCCTGCTGCCAAGAAGACTGCTAAGAAGTAAACAAACTAATAACATAAAAAAAAAAAAAGAACAATTATTAAATAGGATTAAAAATTTTTAAAACAAATATCATTTATTAGAACTTTTTTCTTCTTTTTCATTACAGTTTGATACATATTGTTTATATATATTCAATTGTTAATAATAATATTTAGGTAGGGTTTCGTAGATGAAACGTTTTTGAAAAAAAACAACAAATGCGTGGGGGGTTTTTTACCCTTATGATCACGAGATCTAAATCAATTGCTTTTCCTAATTGGGAAAAAGCTCAATTGATTAAATGTTGATCACGTGAAATACTATTTATAAGGTTTTTTAAACAATCAGTACAGGTTATGCTAACAGAAGACACATTAAGCATTGAAAAAAAAAAACAAACAAACTCATGCTATACTTCAACAGCTCTAAACAGTCTCAGTTCAATAAGAATCAGCCGAAGAAAGCATGAATTTCGTGATTTATAGCAAGAAAAGTCGATATTTGCCTATTTTTACAGTAACTTTGGCTGAAAACGTTTCATTCCACTGGGGAAACTGCAGTATCCATATATCCATCAAACCAATTCACCTGAGAATTGACTAAACACTGCCAATCTAAGCAATATACCACTACCCATACCTGTGGTAGCTTCAATACCACTGCCATTTTTAAAATAATGTGTGAAAAAATTTCTTTTTTTTTTTTCACTAATTTTTGGTCCTGTTTTTTTTTTGGCGTAACTATATTGTAGGGTCTCTAGAGAGTCATAAGTACATTTCACGGTTATAGTTAGGAGTGAGAAAGCAACCAAAACGAATCGATATTATTGATATAGAATTAAGCTTTGAGGCTTCTTTTTTTTTTTTTTTTTGTAGATTGACTTAACAAATTGAAGTTTTTGGTATACTTTTGTTAATAAGCTTCAGTGACCAGATCATATAGTGACTTTCAGATCAAAAAAGAAAAAACATAATCCTACAAATTAATGATCTGTTAACATTTCATATCAAATACTAAAACACTGCTATAATTCCTAAAACTAAACAGTAATGTCTAAAAAAAGAGATTATGATGGGAATTTTATAGATCAACCTATCAACACACCTAGTGATATAGCTGATGATTTGTTCTTATTAAATTCAGATCAAAATAACTTTTTTTCCGACCCTTTAGATTCCCTTATAGATATCGAGCAGTTGAATGCTGTGTCTGAGTTTATAGTTCCAAATTTAAGAATTCTTCATAAGTTATCTTGTCTTTCATTAAGAATAATTAACACAATATTTGATAAAACACAGTCTACTAAGGATAAAGAATCGCTATTAACTCTATTATATGGCATAAAAGATGAATACATGGACCAGCAAATTGAAGAAGAAGACTTTGTAGATTCCAATAAAAATTTTTATGAACTGATAACGTTATTCATGAAATTGATGTTTGGGCATTTCAAAAAAAGAGTCTATAACAATAACAACATAGAAACATATTATGATATAGATCTACTAAAGAAGAAGGATATCTTCTTGTCCTTTGGCGATGTTTTTGAGATATTTGATCAATATGAATTTTATAATGATCTTATACTGCTTCCAACTCCGCTGCTGTACAATCAATTTTTATTCTTTCTTCATAACAAAATAAAAAATAACAATGACTATATGGATGATAACAATTTTGATGAAAATATGTTTAGCAAATACAACGACATAGATTTTGAAAACCAGATTAAACAGAAATACTTTAATGATGATAACTCATATGATCATAAATTCAATGAATTATTTCCTGTTCTTCCTAACAATGATGATAATAATTTGCATTCATATGAGCAGTTTTCCTACAATAAGGTTTTATCGATTCCTTTGAAAGTTCAGTATCATATGTTTCAATTATTACAAAAAATTAACTTATGTTTATTTTTATTGATATCTTTGAAATTATCACCTCATGATTTGACTGTTGCAAATAACTTTATATTTGAAGCTATGAACGGAAGTATTCAACCTATAAGGAATTCTAAGAAATTGAAAAATACTGCAACACCAACCCTTGAAATTAATAGAAATGTAATCAATTCTGATATGGATTTGAGCTCAGCAACAGGGCCATTTAGATTTTTTGAACTCAACACCAAAAAATTGATTATGTCTAGTGGAATGTTCAATGCAGAACTCTATGATAAGGTAGACGACAGAGCCATCATTTCAGATGGAGATTCTTATCAGATTTACATGGATGAATACCAGTATAGGTTATATAACTCTATGCATGATGGGAACTCAGTAAGAGCTATTAAAAAATTAATGAAGAGTCATATTAATATACTCGTTGAATTTAAAACACAAATATTCATTTACGAGTTAGTAAGAAATAAATTGAATTACGGAATAAATGATAGGTTTGATGAGGAAACTGCAACAGTCCTAAAAAAGACTTTTGACTTTGACAATATTAAGCAAAGATTGCTATACTTGAAAAAGAAAAACCCGCAAGATCAAGATTCCATGAATAACATCGAACAAACTTTAATTGACAAATTACAAATCAGATATTCAAACATTTACAAGAAAATCATAACTACCAACAGTTCAGACAAGGAAACTAGCATCAGTGATTTGATAAAGCACTATGATTGGTTTGATTTTGTTTTGTTGTTCATTCAATTTATGCGAATGAATTTTTTGCAGTTGAATAGAACTTTGAAAGAAGATTCGAATATCTTGAAGGATAGTGATAATACCATCTTCAAACTGGATTTGTTTGATACAATAAAACAAAAGGACCAAAGCACATTTGTCAGCCAAAGCACAGCAAACAGTGTTGGTTCAACTCCCAGAGGATACATTTCAAATCCTACAACACCTAAAATAATGAAAAATGGAAATTTAATTGAACATACACCATCGACTACATCGAATTCTCCCTTGATGACAAATAACAACGGAAGCAATATGTTACAACAAGATTTATCAGATATTTTACAATTAGAATCTAATAGTAGTAATAAAAAAGTGATGATAAATAAAGTAACAACAACAAGAAAGACTTGGACCAAGGAAGAAGAAAGTGCATTGCTACAGGGTTTGAAAATATGCGGACCAGCATGGGCCATGATATTAGAATTGTATGGAACAGCAGGTATCATTAACGAAAATTTAAAAAACAGAAATTATTTGCAATTAAAAGATAAGGCACGTAATTGGAAAATATGGTTTTTAAGCAAAGAAATCAAAACTTTGCCTCCATATTTGAGCAAGGTTACTGGTGGTGTTGAAAGATGCTCGGCAAATGGATATAAAAAGAAGATGTCAAACGCAGAACCCAAAAAATCAAAGCAAAACAAGAAAAAAAACATTACGATTGTTAGTAAATTGGAAAAATTCCTGTATACTGACGAAGATGTAGCAACTGCAAGTGAAATTAAAGAAAGATGCAACACCTCATACATTGTGAAACACGGAATTGATGTGGACGCTTTTAATGATGAGTTATCTGCTGAAATTAAAGAAATAAAGGAGAACCTTGGTTAAAAGCAGGAATGGGTGTAGTTTTATAAAGTTTAATTGATATATATGTTCAGCTTCTAACTTTTAATAGCATAAAAAAACAAAACGAAAGAAGACACCACTATAATTGTAAGAATAGCTACTGTTTTTGTTTCAAAACAACTTGATTGAGTATTGATGAAATAGCTCCGATACACGACGATGAGTAGCTAATATGCCACTTTAGTGTGTATTTATCTATAATTCTAGTGGAAGATTGCCTATAAACGTGAAAAGGTTGTAAATTATCACTTTTAGTATTTGTTACAAGACTGCTAAACCCACATTTTAACTTCACAAAGTAGCTTTGTATTACATTACAGATTCACTATATTGCACGTGACCACTAAGCTTGTGATTATTACCTATTTAGGAAATTTGAAAAAATACCTCAAAATCAGGTTTAATCAATTCACGATATTAAGTTCTACGATCATACAACAAAGCACAGTTTCGTACAAACAAAAGCAATGGTTCCAGCTATAAAGATTAAAGCATTGCACTAGGTTTTTTTTTTGCTAGTCAAAAAAAAAAAAGAAGAAGAAGAAGCATTCACTGGCCAAAAGCAGACAGTACAATCTAGTGGCTGCTAGTAAAATAAGCCAAGCAAAAAAAAAAAGCTTATTTTCTCCATAAACAATTGTATCCAAGATAGGCCAATCTACCTGCTCGACTGAAATAGCAAACTTCACAGTCAAACTAACTTTTCAATCCATTCAACTTCTTCAATTTCGCAACTTTGCCAGAAAAACAACGGATTTAACTGTGTTTATATATATATTTCTTAAGACCTTTTTAACGCTGGGGTTTTTTAACTACTATAGATTCTACAACGCTTTTTTAATAAGGCTTTCTTAGCTTCTTTTTTTTTTTTAATATTTCTTTTATAACTAGTTTTAAATTTAAAATAAAGCCAAATAAGTATTATTAAAATACACATATTCTAACCAAGAAGAAGCATATATCGAACCAAAAACAATTAGTTTTGATAATATCAAATAAATACTACATAAATGTCTAATGTTGTTACACAAGAGTCATTTTTTGAGTTAGAAGAACGGATAAACAAAGCAAGAGACGATACAAAACAACTGTATGCTCAAATAAACTACATAAAAGCTAAGAACCAAGACTCCGACTTAATTTCAATGGCCAAAAATGTGCCTTCACTTAATGACAGTTTTGATATTAGCAAAAATACGTTCACCTCGCTTACAAATTTAAAGAAGATAAGAACCTTAAAAGGGCACCACAACAAAATTGTAGACACCAAATGGTCAAAAGATTCATCAACAATTTTGAGTGCTAGTCAAGACGGATTTATGCTGTTATGGGAGGCTAGCACAGGATTTAAAAAAAATGCAGTATTACTAGACAACCAATGGGTTTTGTCATGTGCTATATCACCTAATAATAAGCTTGTAGCTTCAGCAGGGTTAGATAATCATTGTACTATTTATAAAATACAACCAAATAGCATGGTGCAACAAAATATTGTGTCGATTTTCAAAGGCCATTCAGGCTACATATCCGAATGTGAATTTTTATCTGATAATGTTATTCTTACTGCTTCAGGTGATATGACTGCTTGCAAATGGGATATTACCAAGAGTGCCAAAGTCATGGAGTTTTCTGAGCACTTGGGAGATATTTTGGCTTTAGCAATTCCCAAAGAAAATAGCAATACCAATATTTTTGCTACTGCTGGCTCCGATGGTCATTGCTTAGTTTGGGATTCTAGACAGCAAGGTTCAGTACAAAAGTTTTTGGTGGGAAATACAGATGTAGGAACTTTACAGTTTTTTAGCAATAACAATGCTATTGCTACTGGCTCTGATGATGGGCTAGTAAGATTGTTTGATTTAAGAGCAGATTGTAAAATATCCGAATACTCTTTAATGGATAAACAAAATTCTTTGAAATACTTACTGCCTAGTAATTTTAATAGCAAAAAAGGTAATTACAATCATACATTAAATAGCGGCAGTAGTTACTCAGGTACCCCATTGTCAGCAGGTAGAAATAACGAAAAAAACTCTTTATTTAGCCAAGACAGCACTTATGATACAGAAGGTGTGGTATCCATAGATTTTAGTAAGTCAGGTAGATTGATGTATACTGTTTATTCCAATTATGGATGCATTATATGGGATACCTTAAAAGGTGAACTAGTGGGTTCATTGCAAGGTCATGATAATAAAATTAATAAAGTGAAAGCCAGTAATGATGGATACGGTGTATTGACCGGCTCTTGGGATGAAACTATTAATATCTGGACACCCGTCAGTATGTAATATAACTTCTTTTAAGGATAAATAACATTTTATTCACTTTCTTATTTTACAAAATCTTTTTGATGTTAATAATCTTAAATAATATATATAAAATGAAAACAAAAAAAAAAATAAGATACGCAAAAATCCTAACAACTTTATTCAATTGATAAAGTATGTTGTTGGATGAATTCATTCATACTTTTCAATAGACCTTCAGGCATACTGAAAAGATCAAATATAAATTCACCGTCTTCAGCGTTATTTTTGACATTCATTTCTGGAGTAGCATTATCAGTGATCATTTGAACTATAGCAATAACTTGTTCTTCATTTAATTTAGTCAAACCTAAGGCTAATTTTTCTAAATCTATCGAACCTTTCATAGCAACCTGCAAGGTGACTCTTTGCTTTTTATTCTTAGGTACTGTTTCTTCAACATTATTCATGGATGCACCTCTACCTCTTTTAGCAGGAGTCACAGCTGTATTATGTATGTTATTATTTTGAGTTACATTGTCGTTATTTATGTTATCTAAACCAGCATTTGTTAGGTCAGCATCATTATCTAAAACAGCTTGTGCATTGGCAGTATCTAAAACAGTAGGAGCAGAAGCAGGAATAGGACCAGATTCTTGTAACAGCAAATTCAACTTAGGTTTGGTCAAAGGAATATTAATTGTATGTTCAATGTCGTATTCAGGTAATCCGAAATGTAAGTCATGCTTAACTTTTCTTTCACCTGATTTTTCTGCTAAGAACAAAGATATGGACATTTCAAACCCACCCCAACCTTTTTCTTCTATTCTGAATGGTGCTTTTTTGATTGTTCTATTTGGGTTTACAAATGTTGGATGTAAATGGTATACTACTCTATCAAATATGTTACCTGGCATTTCGTTACCTTCAGCATCTAATAGAACTACTTCAATGGACCATCTGTGAACTGGAAATCCTTCTACAGGGGGTTCTTCTTCGATTTTGGATTGTTTAGTTTTAACTCTAACAGTTCTCTTAGTAGATTCAACCATTGTATCTGTAATCTTCTTGGTATACAAAATCTGTCTTTGGTTAGTATGTTTTCATTTTTGATTATCAAGATAAACAAAGCGTAGATTTACATGATGAAGGGAAAATTTTTTTTTTTTTTCTTTTCTTGAAAGACAAATGTACCACCGTGCCCAAAATAGAAAAAATATACATGGGCGGGTAATAATAGTAATTGGAGATAAAACGCTACACATTTCTGCTTGTTCCAAAATAATGAATATATAACTTCAAGGCTTTGGTTTAATTAATTGTAAGAGTATATGACAGCTGCTACCGGAAAGCTAATTGTTTTGATGTTTAGTCAGATTTGGAGAGAAACGATATATCTGAAAACAACATTTTATTGCTCATATATGTTCTTTTACAGTCAATGATATAACTCAAACAAAGCTTTCTATTATGTGCATCGATGGGAAAATTTGAGTATTCGTAGTTGAAAACTTCAAATCCTCTTTGCAAATTGTTACCTAGAGCTTCGTAATATATGTATATATATATTTAAAAAGTCAATACATTTTCAACTTGTATTGCTTACCCCATTTTATCGTTCATCAGTGCTGTGCTGTAAACCGGTTCAACTTGAGTTGTTAATAGCCGAAACTTTTCTTGCAAAAGCTAGAATATTCAACACTATCAATATGCTTATTCTAGGACTAAAATGTCTACTTTTGTTCACTAAAGTTGGGCCATAATACGCAGTATCAATTTTTTGTTTATTATTAGTTGTCATTTTTTTATAAATATGTTTAGGCATATACAGGTTGGTTATATAGCTAAAAACTTGTCTAATTTTTAAATCGTCTTTTAATAAAAAACTCACTTGATAATGTCATTCAATTCATATTATAAAACTAATAACACATAACTGAGCTAACTGCTTTCTCTACAAATATCAAATAATCAGGACTTAATCAATTCGATTTATTATTCTTTTTTTTTTTTTGAAAAATATTGATATTCTCTGTGTATAAATTAATCAAAGTGAAAAAAAACTAAAATGCATTTGTTGTATCAAAGACTTAACTTATTTTTTTTCTTTTGAAATAAGCATGTCTACTCACTTATTTATTTTTCACTCTCTTTCTCTAAGAACTCAGTCCACTTACCTACTATGCTGTTTTCATTAATTCCCTTTTCTCTTTTGACTTTATTGGCGTTCAAATTTTTTTCATCATACAACAAACCAACTTCCTTCTTTCTCAAGTCATCCCAATCCAAAAAGCTGGAGATCAGTTCCAATACTTCGTACTTTCTACCTTCACCTCTTGGTATAGTTACAAATGTTGCAAATAAATTGGATATCAATTCCTTGTCTATTTGTTCAGTAGATGTGGCTCTTTTTACTAATTGCAAACTATTTTGCAAATGTTGAGATATTTTAATATTTTCAGACTTCAAAGTCATGACTTCTTCGTACTTATCCTTCAACTGCTCTTTCAATTTCTTTAGCTCTGTTTCTATTTCCACGTATTCTCCTTTTTTGCTGTTCATGTTAGCGATGATATCGCTCTTTTCAGCAACTTCTTCATTCAGCTTAGTAATTTGATTATTCAGATCGTGTTCTTTTTGTGTGAACAAATTTGTCTTTTCTTCTAACTCTCTTTTCACATCTGTTTTATCATTCTCCAAAAATCTTATCTTTTCTTTTATGTATTGATTTTCAGTATCTTTTTCCTCAATGGTATGTTTCAATTCTTCAATTTCTTTTTTATAAAAATCCATGTCCTTTTTGTTATTGCTTAAGATCAATTGCAAGTCAACAACTTTTTCATTCAAATCTTTTCTGATTATATTCATAGCTTCGATTTCCCTTTCCAATGATCCAAGTTTTTTGTTATTGTCTGTATTACTGGAGTCTAACTGTTTCTTCAAATCTGTGTTCTCAGCTTTCAAAACGCTTATTTCTTGATTCATCTCTTTAATTTCTATATTTTCTTTTTTCAGGTTATCAAGCTTATTCTTCAATAATACGTTTTGTGACGAATATTCCTCTAGTTGTTCCTTGGTGGTTATAAGTTCTTGCTTCGAAGTCTTCATATCCTGGAATAATGACTTCATGCTTGAAATTTTATCCAATAAATTGTCATATTGCTCTTGAATATTATCTCTGTCCTCAGTCAGTCTTTCTATAATCTCATCTTTGCTTAAGTTCGCATACTCGTCTTCTTCTTCTTCTTCCTCCTCGGAACCCTCACCTTCTTCAGCTTCAACACCTTCAGGCTCGCCTTCTTCTATGTCTTCGTCTGGTACTTCACCAGATATGACTTCCTCCTGCTCTCCAGCTGTTTCTACGTTTTCAACATCTTTTTCCCCCTCTTCAACTACTGCTTCTTTATCAACCTGAATATCTTCCTCGTTATTTTCCACCTTAGTACTTTCTTCGTTCTCTACATCATCACTAATCTTTTGTAAAGAATCACTGTTGTCTGTGTTCGGTTTTTCTTCAGATTTTTCTTTCAATTGTTTCTGTTTATTATTAGATTTCTTCTTGGCCATTTTGATATCTTATTGTCTATGGTTACAGCCCCTTTTTTATACCTTGTTTAAGTGATTCATATACCAATTAGTAGTTTATTTATAACTAGAATTGTTGTTTTTTTTCGCTTATTCAAGCTGTCTGAAAAATCGCATCCGCTACAAGATTTTACAAACAAAACCCGACACGTTAAAAATTTTCATATCCGCTTCTTGCACTGTAATGTTTTTTTAAATAATAATCCTTAGTGATTTAAGCTGTAAAGACATTATATAAAACATATAACAAGGGTAAACCTGGAAATATAAAGAAAAAGATGTCTTCTAAAGGTAACAATATATCGAAATTTTTCAAGCCAAGAGGATCCACGAAAGAAACTGAGGAAATATCACTATTATCGTCTGAAGAAGAGGCTAAAACGACTACCAATAACAGCGGGAAGCTTGATTTGGATAGCTCCAGCGATGGTGAAGGTGAGGATATCCTTATAGGCAGTGCAAAAAAAGATGTTCCTGAAATAAAGAAAACATATTCGAATGTTCATGATTTGTTGAAAGATATAGAATCGGTTGATCTGGACAACGTGACTACCAAAGTTGTTGATTTTAAGTCGTTTGCTGGGAAGAGTCAAGACGCTGATCAAAGCAATTTATCTATATCCGATGATACCTTTGCTGAAGGTGCAGAAGACTGTTTATTAGGGTTGACTATTGTATTTACAGGTGTTTTACCAACATTGGAGAGGGAAGTGGCCGAAAATATTGCTAAAAAATATGGTGCAAGGGTTACCAAGTCCATTTCTGGAAAGACCTCTCTAGTTGTGCTAGGTGATGAAGCAGGTCCATCAAAAGTTGAAAAGATAAAGAAATTGAAAATAAAATGCATAAACGAAGAAGGTTTCAAACAATTGATTAATGGATCCCCTGAAACTGGCGGTTCTTCAGATTTGGCCAAAAAGGCTATGGAGAAGAGATTGAAAGATCAAGAAAAAATGGAAAGTGAAATTAAAAGGCAACTGAAAGAGCAAGAACAATTTGAAAAGATGAATAAGCAAAAAGAATTAGAAAGTAGAGCAAATGTTAAAGCAAATAGACAAGATCCATCAGAGTATTTGCTGAAGGTTGATGATGAATTGAAATTATGGACTGCCAAATATGCACCAAAATCTTTGAATGATATCTGTGGTAATAAAACATTGGTGACAAGATTACAAACATGGCTGAACAATTGGGACACAAATTACAAAACTAATTTTAAGTTTCCTGGTAAGGATGGTAATGGTATATTTAGAGCAGCTATGCTGAGTGGGCCCCCTGGTATTGGTAAAACCACTACAGCTCATTTAGTAGCCAAGAGTTTGGGATACGAGATTGTTGAAAAAAACGCTTCAGATGTACGTTCAAAGAACCAATTAAATGATAACATTAAAAGTTTGTTGGGTGGTACATCCGTCAACAGTTACTTTGAGCACAGTAAAGAAAAACTACAACAAAACAAAAACCTAAAAAAGTTTGTGCTTATTATGGACGAAGTCGATGGTATGAGTAGTGGTGATAGAGGTGGTGTAGGTGCATTAACTGCTTTTATAAGAAAAACAAAAACACCTATCATTTTGATTTGTAATGAAAGAAGAATACCTAAAATGAGACCTTTTGATAGAATATGTTTAGAGTTGAGTTTTAGAAGACCAGATGCCAGAGCAGTTACTCCTAGATTGATGGCTTTAGCTCAAAAAGAAAACTTTAAGCTGGATCCTTCAATTATTGAGCAACTTACTGCTATTTCTGGTGGTGACATAAGATTGATGATTAATATTTTGAATATGTCTTATCACAACAACAAGGGTATTAATAAAGATAATTTGAATGAACTGAAGGACTCTGCTAATAAGGATGTGTCAATTAAAATTTTTGATATAACTGCTCAATTGTTCAATGGATCCATTTATGGGGATATTGGTAGCAACAGATTTCCATTGTGGAAGAAAATGGAACTATACTTTTCTGAATACCAATTCACATCATTGATGATACAAGAAAACTACTTAAGTTGCAAACCTTCTAATATTTCTAAAGGTAAAACTCATTTACAAATAGTAAGTGAAGCAGCCGATGATATCTCGAATGCTGATATTTTAGATAGAAACATCAAAACAGGTGAGCAATTGTGGGGGTTATTGCCTGCACATGCTATAATGTCTTCTATTTCACCAGCATCAAAGGTTGCTGGTATTCCAGGGAGAATAAATTTTGCAGGATGGTTGGGTCAAAACTCCACTACTGGTAAGTTTGTGAGACTACTTCAAGATTTGTATTATCATTCCAAGATATGTACTTCAGGTAACAAAACCAATTTCCGTACAGAATACATACCTACACTAAAGCAAGTATTGCTTTTACCTATTTTAACTAAAGGTAGTGATTCTATAGAAGAAGTTATACAAAGACTAGATACTTATTATTTATCAAAAGATGATTGGGATACTGTTATGACTTTTTTGATAGGTCCTCAAGATACAACTTTGCAGTTAAAGAAGATACCTACCGCTGTGAAGTCTGCCTTTACAAGAAAATACAATGGTATGAAGCATCCTGTTTCATTATTCCACACAGCTACAGCAGTAACATCCAGTGGCCAGTCAAAGGTTCAAGCGGATTTGGAGGAAGCTATTGAAGTTAGTGATGTTGATGATGATGAAGATGAAAAGAAAGAAGAAGATGACTTGGAAACTTCTTTGAAAAAAGATAAACTATTGAGTATAGGTAAACCTAAAAAGAGACCAGCTGCTAAAACATCAGCACCAAAGACAACAAAAAAGAGAAAAGTATAGAGAAGCTTGGAAACATAATAAAGTGGTTTATGCTTATATATATAAAGTTTTCTATAAATAATAATCTTTCTTTTTTGTTTGCATTTTAAAAAACCATTTCTTCAAAAACACCATTAAATGCATTTTCAATCCATTTGTATAACTTTCTATAAACCATTTTGCTACCATTATGGAAGGCAATTCTATGATCAGAATCAGGGAAGACTTGCATATCGTAGTTAGAAATTTCTGCCAAATTAAATTTATCTAATAGCTTATATGTGTTTAAAGCATGAACATTGTCATCACCTGTTCCCGTCATGATCAAGAATCTCTCCACACCTTTAAAAGCTTGGTAATCGTTGATTTTGGCATTATTATATGAATCTTGAATATTAGGATCACCCAAGTATCTTTCTGTATAAATTGCGTCGTACAATTTCCAATCTGTTACAGGAGCAACAGCCATACCATATTTGAATGTTTCACCTTTGTCATATTCCAAAGTCTTTAAGGTAATGAAACCGCCATATGACCAACCCCATAGAGCAACGTTTTTTTCGTTGATGCAACTTTTGTGACTCTCTATGTATTTCTGAACAACTTCTTGAAAATCCTTAGGTTCATGAGTACCTATGTTGTTATTACTCCAATTTTTGAAGTTCCAACCTTTACCACCAGTGCCTCTAGGCTCAATTTCCAAAACAATGGTATTTAAACTAGAGCTTATTGAGCTTTCAAAAAAGGTAGAAAACTTAGAGTTAAATGTCATAGATCCAGGGGCACCATAAACATGAACTAATAGGTTAAACTTTTCATCAGTTCTATCCTTATAGCCAGGAGGCAAGTATTCTTTATAATGAATCTCGACTTCATCATCCAATACAAAACTTTTAAAATTAATTTCAGGCATGGCAAAGTTATCAGTATTTTCTTTTAACGATTCAGTATCACCCAATTTCAAAATATACATATCATCAGGCAATTCAAGATCTTCAGGGCTGATATTGTGGTTTTCCGGATCAACTATACCAATCACCACATCTTTTAAGTTACCAGCATATAATTCCGGTTCTGAAGGTCCCATTAGCTTTCTGTAAGCCCATCTGGTAGTCATTGATAATTCAATTTCATTGTAATCAAGCTCACAATTTTTTCTTTCCTTGCTAAAACAGAATTGCAAGTGGTCAGTTTCCATTGTGTCCATGTTAATGCTGCTTAAGTGCTTACTCATAGGGTGAGCGTAGTTGGACATAAAATACAATTTGTTGTTTTCATTGTCATAACCAGTGATTTCTAAAATGTCATAATCCCCCTCAGTTATGATTTTTATTTCATTTGGATTCTTTATTGATTCTGTATAATGTATGTGCTGAAATCCATTTTTATCAGGTGCCAAGTAGGCAAACCCAGTATTTTTTAAGATCAAATTTGTTTGTGATTTGGCATTGCTACGATCACCTTCTTTTTCGTATTTTCTTATGACCTGTATAGGTTTTTGTTTTTCAACAAATCCATTATAAGATGTTTTAAAATCGATTTCGTTTATTTCTTTGTTATCCCACATTTTAGCATTGGAGTTGTAAACGTACAAAGTAAAGTGCAATTTATTTGAATATCTGTCACTCGATCTGATAATAAAACTCAAACTTGTAATCCAATCAACAGCATAAATAATAGCATGTTTATCAGAATAGCTGGCAATTGGAAAGACTTCACCCGTTTTTAGGTCAACCAGATGGATTTCATATTTGGGTAAATTACCACCAGGTCTAGGATACTTCAAATCAATAAAGTTTTGGATCTTATCCTCTGATTTTTCTGGTATGTACTTGGGAAAAGTAAATAATTCAACATCTTGCTCAAATTGCTTAAAATACAAACTCTTAGTGTCATCTGGAGAAAACCAAACTGCATTATCCGTGGCAAGAACTTCTTCTTGGTATACCCAATCACAAACACCATTCAATATATGGAGTTTCTTACCATCATTGGTGACTTGTACAGGAGTTCCAAGTTGATTAATCTCTGTATTAATAGGCTGAATATACAGATTGTAATTTGTGTCTGTGTAGTATATGTATCTGTAGGCAGGAGAATATTTACAATTTACAATTTCTTTGCCCTCTGCAATAGGATACTGAACATTATTGATAATATCTCTGAACCAATACCTAGCAACCTTTGAGTGCCTAAAAATCTGGTTTATATTTGTGCTTACGATAGCATTTTGTAAGTCATAATTCACCTCAAAGGTATCTATTTTAAAATCTTCACCATCGTATTGGAATGTGGATTTTCCAAGAGGTGTATTGGTATCGGGATCAAATAATGTCGAGGCTATGATATCTACGTCGTTTTCAGAAATTATGTTGACAGTATAAAACAAACCTGGATCAACGACATAACGAACCATAGACTCCGGCTTTGGTCTTATAAACTTGAAAGATTGATAGTTCAAGCTAAAAGTATTATCGAATATGTCATCCAATTGGATCGGCTTTTTACCGTTGATATCTTTGGGTTTTGAAGAAATAAGATCATTGTTTGATGAACGTAATGCTCTATGATTTATGGTTGCAATAAGAATGCAGAGAATTATCAAAAAAAGAGCTATTCTAAGAACATTGAATAATTTATCTCCTAGTAGTTTATGCAAATGAGACAATTGCTTTTTGATTTTGAATTTAAGCATATCTTCAAATGAAAAATCCGAAGAATCAAGATTTTCTTGGTTTGGCGGTTCTTGAATCATGAAAGTATCATTTTCAAAAATTCCTTCAGATTCAACATCAGTGCATTCCATTTTCTAAATATTTTTCTCAATCAAATTAAAAATAATATTTTTAGAAACCTCAAATAGACTTGAGGTTTTTTTTTTTTTTCTGTCCTTTTTTTTTTTTTTTTTGAAATCAAGCACGTAATGATTACTAATACTACACTACCGCAATAAACAAATAATCTATAAATAATGAAAGGACTTAGCTGTTAATAGAAACAATAAATCGAATTTATTACCCTACTGAAAAAATCACTCAATTAATGAAATAGGAACAATCTAAAGAATATTTGTATTGAATTTTAAAATTTAAAAAAAAAAATAATAATTTAAAAAAGATATTTTCAAATTGGTGATATGCTTTTTTTTTTGGATAAGGCTACGGAATAATCACTTTTTCCGCCCTTTGTTAAATGTAAAAAATGAGTTAATTTTTCACTACTAAAAACTCCGATGATTATCAAACAGGCTTTTATACAACTAAAAGGGTATATTCTATGTTTTTGAATAATTTTGCTGTTTGATTAGATAGGTTTTCTTGGATGGTATGACTTCTTATCTAAGTTTTTTTTTGATTTTTTTTCTGCTGTAAATAGCTAGTGGCTAGTGTTTTGTTCAACTACTTCACTGTACTATTTGTATGACTTTATTGGTGATATGAAAGAGCTATATGATATTTTTTTTTTAACGCAAATTTCACGATGAATGTAGATATTTTGATGCTTGAAAGCATTCAATTCTTTCTATTAACATACATCGGATGTATTTATACCAAAGTTGTTCAAAATTATTATTTTTGATTATTGAGGGGGTTTTTTCCCGTGAGCTCATTATGGCGTTAATAGACTTATTTCAATATATACATTTTTACTTTTTTGGGACTGCAATGGTACTTTTTTTCTACATTTTATCTTTTAGTGGGCGAAACGATGAGCTAAGTGCATTTTTTTTGTACAGCCTTTGAGATTAATAAAGAGCTCACGTGACTTCATTGAAATAAGAACGTGCAGTGTTTAATTGATCAAGCACTTACTCAACAACTAATGGTTAGAAATAAAAACATATGTATTTAATTAAATTAAAAAAAAAGGGGTTTTTTGTTTAAATCTATCTAATATTATATAACATAAATTTAAGCAGTGGTGGATAAAGCAGCAATCTTGGCAGCAACTCTGGCCTTTCTTTCAGCGTTAGAAATCTTAGTTTGTCTGTACTTCTTAGATTCAGCAGCGTATTGTTCCTTGGTGAACTTCTTTTCGGTTGGAACAAAGGTTGGGTTTTCCTTGATGGCTTCGTGAGCATCAGCGTAGATGTCTTCTAAGGAATCAGCATCAATACCGTCAGCAATGTAAGACTTGAATAAGGTAGAGAATCTTTCTTCATCATCATCAGCTAATTCTTCCATGTATTCAGAGACGTGACCACCGTAGATGTAGTTTCTTAATAAATCAGAGTCTAATTCTTCGGATTCGAAGTCCCAACCTGGGAATCTAGATTCGGAGTGAGGAACGTATAAACCACCATCAGAAGCACCCTTTAAGGCACCGAAGATTCTGGCACCAGTGGTGGTTCTTTGTAAACCAACATCTAAGAAAACCTTTAATGGTCTTGGACCATCTTCAACGGCTTCGGTTAATTCGTATTCACCTTCGATTTCTTCAACACCTGGGTAAGTTTCATCTAAACCTAACTTTTGTAAGGCTCTTCTGGCAACTAATAAACCGGTGGCGTAAGCAGCAGACCAATTGGTTAAACCATGTTTAATACCGTACTTTGGTAATTCGTGAGAGTAAGCAGCAGCTAAAACGAAATCACCAGTGATAGTAGAGGAAACAATTTGGGTGATGATATCCTTGTTGGTGATTCTAACTACTAATCTGTACTTTGGAGAAGCGTACTTGGCCTTGTGTTGAGCAACTAATCTCTTTCTGGCGTAGTAATCAGTTTTACCTTCTCTTCTTCTTCTGAAAGGAGTTTGGTATCTGGAACTGTAAGCACTGGTCTTAACGTCTAATTGGAAACCCATTTTTGTATTATATGTGTTTTAATTGGTGGTTTTAACATCTTTTTTCTTTGTTACTAAACAAGTTTGAAAATTTATGATTTTTAATAATGTGTGGAAAAGAAAAAAAGAAAGAATTCAAATGTATTACCTTCGACAAAAAAAAAAGAAAGAAAAGGCTGTCATTTCTTATTTCTTGCTTTCAGAAAAAAGCTAAAATTGCCTATTTAGGTAATTTTGAGTATTAGATCCATATTTTTCTTTTACCACATCTGACGTTATGTGCATTTTCCCAAATAGGAAATTTTGGTACTTTTTTGCTACAAAAAAAAATTAGCCAAAAGACCATGAAAAATTAGGCACTTAAGTCCGAACGAAAAGGATTTTCTATAGGGATAGAAGTAAGCTATAATAGTTTTGAATTAAACAAGTAACAACAACAGGCAGCATATAGAATGTTTATGGTGATTTTCAGTCGTAAGACTGATATGGCATCTGCCTGATTTGTAGCATATCATTTTTTTTTTTAAAAGGAGCATTTTATTATATTCATTTATCTCCTGGTCTATATACAGAAAAAAAAAAAAGTTATCTATTTACACTATCATTCATCATATCTAACATTAACTGTTTTTACAGGTTGCAAAACCCTACCTTGACTATCAACGATCTTATTGCTCCAAATATTATCTTCTGGGTTGGAAACAGCACCGTTTTGTGCATAAGCAGCCTTAAAGAAAGTATAGTGTAATACAATCTCAGTATGTTCTTGCATTTGGGAGTCTCTGACAAATTCAGGATCTATAAAAAAGAAAACAGGCATATCAACTTCTTCTCCAGCATTTAGCTTTTGTTCTTCAAAACAGAAACATTGGATTTTGTTAAAGTATGGTGAACATTCTCCAGGTGTTATAGAATAAGTGGCCATACCAATAATATCCTTATCACTGTAGTTTCTAGCTTTGTAAAATGCCAACGCGGTTTCACCAGGCAATACATAAACTTCTTTTTGCTCTGGAGTCATCTTCCAAGGCAAAACATCTGAAGTTTCACAAGAAAACTTGACTTTTATTCTTTTATCTTGGTCAACTGGTTTCAATCTTGAAGGCTTCACTGTACTCTTATCAGTGATAGGCTGTCCACCGAACCCTGTTCTGGCACATAAAGCTCTGTATACAGGAACACTTACGTAACTCAATGCAAAAAAACATAAGATTGTACTGGTTGCGTAGTTTAATGCTGTCATACTTTTAAAAGATGAAAATCCATTTTTGCCTAATCTATGTTGATTTTTTAGTATAGAACTGTAACTGAAGTGGTTTTTTGTATAGGTGTTACGAAGATTAAAATGCTTTGCATTCCATCTTGATCTAATTATATTGAACATTTCTGTAGTGGTATTAAGTCTGTGGGTTTTATAAAATCAGTTGTTTTATTGAAGTTGACATATGTTTTATTTTAAAAAAAAAAAAATTGCTTCGTTCTCCGCCAATAGGTATATTGAAAACTATGAAATATCCTTCTAGTTATTTTTTTTTAAAATAACAACGTGATTAGAATTTAAAAACTGTAATTATTTATAAATACTTGAAACTATTAAGGATTAGTAAAGAAAACAGAAAGTCTAAATGCCCCAAAATTTAGCCAGTTTTGATTTATTTATTTATTTTTGGTTTCTATTAAGATGACGAAAGATCTGATGAAGTCTAGCAGTGTTAATATACCGCCTACAACTACTTCGAAACCAAAGACCAGTAATATACAAGAAGAAGCCATCAATGGTGACAAAATTCCGATCTCCAACTTGATTTTATCTCCTACAACCGAAGCGATGACAAGCAATAACAGAAGATTTTCCCTGGGAAACATTATGGACAATCAACTACCATTATCCGCAGTCTTTGATAACAACATCATAGGCTCTGAGTTGGGTAATGAGTTTTCTACATTGAATGAATTTATGAACTTATTAGATCCGAATCACGCCAATGCTGATGTTTTTAGTAACAATGGAAACAATACAATTTTAAATAACGATACTACATCTAACAAACAAAGACTGAAACCCATAAATGATGTAATAAATAACCAAACAACTTTTAACAAAAACTATACCAGTCACAACTTCCCAACGCTTACAACAGCAAATGATTACAAAGTCAATTCCAAAAGGTACAACGATCTGAGGAGCAAGAAGAGAGCTTCTTATACCGTGTCTGCCAAGGAAAAATTCTTTTTGACTGCAGCAGCACCTTCTGCTGTATTGCATGCACGTGAAAGACTAACTGAGGTTATCAAGGCCAAGTTGGATGCTGGATTGTTGAAACCTTATGATTATCGGAAGGGATATGATCGATTACATGACTTTTTGAGTTGCAGTGGAACAACAATAAAAAACAAACAAAGAATATATAAGGTTTTGAATGAGATAAGAGTGAAGTATACGGATATCATCAATAATTTGAAATCAGTTGAGCTAGTGTTGGTAGAGGAGTCCTTTGAAGTAATGCTGCTTTCATTGGAAAGAGTATTCAGCACTATAGCCACTCCTTCTTGTTGTTGGAGAAGAACAGGAGAAATATATAGAGGCAATCAAGAATTTGCTACTTTGGCAGGTTGTGATATAGAGGACTTAAGAGATGGGAAACTGACGATATATGAGCTTTTGGATGAAGAAAGTTATTGTAAATATTTTGAATTATTTGGAACAAGCTCATTGAATGTTAATCAAAAATCTGTTTTAACTCATTGTAATTTAAAAAATAGAAATGTCAATTGTTGCTTTAGCTTTACTATAAAAAGAGATGAATATAATATGCCTATGTGTATAATTGGAAATTTCCTACCCAGTGAGTAATACTATTTCAGACCATTTTTATTTAGGATGCTGGTCAATACTGTAGATGGTCCAAGATCAAATCTTTCCAAAACATAATCATTATCGTTTATGTATTTCTTTAAAGTTATATTGTTTTTGTAAAACGGAATTGTATTGAAACTGCTCTTTGTGAAATCCTCCATGGCATCCGATACTTTATAATTCAGCTTATTACTATAAGAATTGAACACAGGAATGTCCAGATGCTCAATATGGGAATGTTTGTTTTTCACTAGTTTTTTATAAATATAATCATTCAAAGGTTCTTCGATATGGCTCAAAAATTTGTTATTGTGGAATGCTATTTGTGAGTTATTAGGTAACTTGATTTTTTTTAAAATACTTTTATCATTTAACTTATCATCTTTGAAAAGCACTTCAAAATCAGAAGTCAATCCAGTAAGAACTATAGAATTCTTAGTATTATGCAAACTTAAAGTCAGTGAGCATTTTCCTGTCGACTTATTCAATTTAGGAATCAAAACATCTTCTATATAATTTGGCGATGTTTTCAAAATTTTTGGAGATATCAATAATGAATAGCTGGAAATCCAATCATCTCCTGTTATATCATGATCATCTTTATAGATATTCATTTGCTCAATCATCAAATCGTTTCTTTTGCTAGATATATCCATCAAATCTTCTATACCGATAAGTTTATTGCAAGACAAAAATTGCAACTCACCTAAAGAATGCCCAATAATAGCAGAATTGCTTAAATCTTTTTTACTTTTGTCGTCAAACTGTAGCAATAAATCTTGATACTTCAAGTTACTTAGTAAAGAAATCACTTGTGGTTGATAACATTCTTTGGCTAAACAATAGTCTTTGAACTTATTTTTGTATAGTTGAGAAATAGTAATGTCCTTAAAGGCTATATTTGCAATATCAAAAGTAGAGCCTTGTCCATGAAAGGTGAACAGTTTGAATGTTTTAGACATTGCTTATGTCTCTGTATGGTCTTACCAAATGCATCATTTTGTTGTTTTTCTTAAATTTCTAGTCATGTGACATACTCGTGATTTTCATCAGTAATTTTTTTTTTCTTCCAAGCGGTGAAGGACTGGTAACCCTGTTTAGACGCCTTACGGTTTAAAAAAATAAACAATTCACATGAAAACGTGACTAATTAGTCATGATAATCTCACACATTACAAAAATATGTATTAATAACAATATACATATAGGAAATAAGAGCATTTCTATATACTTAATCTTCTATACCATTCATTTTCTTGAAGAAACTCATCATTCCTTCAAACATCAAAAACATTAAACCACCACCTGGAGCTAATCTCATAACTTTTGGAGTCCAACCAGCAAACAAAGTTTTTATACCTTCAGTTTTAGCAATTTTGTAGATGCTAACGAATGAATTAGAGCTATAAAACAATTTGGCTTCTTCCGTAATGGCACCTTGAACTCTACTCTTGACAACATCAAATGGGATATTGACAGTAGAGGCTAAAAGACCACCAATAGTACCGGCTAAGAAATTGCTAAATAGCATTTTTTGGTCATATTTTGGATCTTGTTTGGTTAAAGATTTAGGAATGATGATAGATTTCAACCAAGGAATAGAACCAAAATAAGCAGCATTCCAAACAGATTGTCTTAAGGCACTAGCTTCTAAACCAGTAGAGAACAATTTGAAGTAACCTTCTTGTTTTATGATATAATTCAAACAATCTTTTGGAGCTTTGAATTTAGTCAATGGATCTTGTAATCTAACCTTGACCAATTCAAACGGAGTAATGACAAAACCTTCAATAATACCGGAGGTGATACCCGAGGCGATATTTACATTCACGGAATTTTCCTTGAAAAAAGTAGGATTCAGTTTATGATAGAACTTTTTGAACTCAGTAGTAGCACCGAACTTGATACTTCTCTTGAAACCTTCCATTGCCAAAGGAGATGAAATACCCTTGTAAGCAACACCTTTTTTGAAAATATCTTTCAATACAGTAAATGTTGATTGTTTAACAGCAGTACCTTTTTGCAATTGAATCAATGTTTTAGTCACATCTAGTGGATAAAATACTAAACATTCAGATATACCTGCAATGGTACCGGCGGTGATTGAATATAAAGGACTTAAACTTTTTTTTTCTGACATGTTTTAGATGTATGTATGGTTGTAACTTGGACTCGTTTTTTTCCTTTTTTTTTTTCTGGTGATATGAATCTATACTATTATTGATACTAAATGACTTAATATAAACTCTAGAAGATTGCAATTATACGATGATTGTGAGTCTTTGACGTTTCTTTTTTATTTTTTTCTTTTTTTCTTTTTTTTTTTTTATTAAAGAAATTGTTGTATAGGAGAATTAATAGCGAAGACTTTAAAGATTGTGAATATTGGTGTGAGGATATTACAATATAGGTGCGGTTTTTTTTTATTTTTCGCTTGTGGGAGATTCCTATAATGGTTGTTTTTGGTGTATTTTGTATGGGAACGAAATAACAAAGTCACACATTAATTCATGTAAACAAAAAAAAAAAACAAAAGAGCGCAGACAACATACAAGAAAACGTGACTTTAAAGGATTCAATATTTTACTGAGGTCATTCATATATTCAATAGACGAGCTACTTATAGTAAAGATTGATGATCTGTCAAAAGTTTACATTATTATCCGTAGAGCTCTTATACTGAGGGGGTTTAGAGACTGCTTCAGTGGAGTAAACGGGCGGGAGAAAAAAAAATTAAGTGAATTGAACTTTTCCAGCTATACAGGCTAAACTGACAAAACAAGCATACAACTTTCAAGAAACTACAAAATAAATATGTATTATCCAACCAGCCCATGGTAATCTGATTATGATAGAATCATTTCATCAATATAAATATCAACAAAAAAAATTCTAACAATCCATAAAACTCACCATATAAGAGCATTAAGAACGAATAACTTTTCTACTTTCATCTACCCATTAGACTTGACATTCATGGTTAAGTACTGAGAACTTTATGAACAACACGTTTTTAGAGTCTTGGGATTTATTCCGCACGATATTTACACAATATCTAGAATGGTTTTGAAAGTGACTTTCTTTATTTAATGTGTTAATATCAATATAATTTAAGATATTATAACTTATTATTGAATCTCATATTAAATTATGGAAAAAAAACGAAAATTTTGTTTAAATAGCAGTAAAAGAGTACTTTCCTAGAAGGAATCCTTATTTTCCTAATTTGGCTAAGTTGGATTAATTTTCCTTTTTTTGACGTGGAAAAAAAAAAAGAAACGTGTTTTGGATCTGTTTTGCACCATAATTCCTAAAGAGGAAAAAACGACATATTTAAAAAGTTACCCTGAATGTAATGGTATTCTATTTCTTATATCCGTATTTTTTGCTTGCCATGTCCACGTACATATTCATTATCGTAATCTGAACCTTTCCCCTTGGAAGATTTTATAATATGCAAAACTGAATTATATATAAAATTATCATAAAGATACAAAATCAATACATGACCAAAAATAAACCCAATTTTAACAACTCTTTATTTTAATCTCAATGGCAATCATATTGAGAATCAGGTTTTCTACCGAAATCAAAGATCTGAAATTAGACATAACTAATACAAACGTACAAGTAATTACACCAGCTTGGATCAGAAACATAATAAGAGATACTTTAAAGCAACGTAATGAAAACGATAACAACTACAATGTAGATGTTCCAATTAAGCTTATTAGAATGGGTAAGGTTCTTCGAGGAAAGATATACGGAAAATTTATAAAAGAAATCGAATACACGCAAAAACTTGAGAATGCGGACAAGCAATTATACCTAAATGCCATGATGGGTAGTAAAGAAGATTTTGTGAGTTATGAAGAAGAAGGGAAAAACGATCAACTTTACAAGTCTGGTTTAGAGTGGTTTGATCACTTACCAAAAAATAAAAACAAGAAAACTAACAAAAAACCACACAAACCAGGTATTAGTGTTGCTAATGGTAGTGTAATGATTAATATTCCAGGAGGATTATCTTCCAATCAGCATGAAAACTTGGATGATTCGGATAATCATGATAATGATGATCATGATGAAAATAATGATGATGAGGATATTGACATGGATGATGATGATGGAATTGAAGGCCAAAATGTCCAGGTCCAAGGTCTAGATAGACTCATAGACATGGGCTTTAGTCAGCAAGACATAAATGAATTAAGAGAGCAATTAAGACAAAGAATTAGATATGAGACTGGAAGTACTTTTGTTTCAAATGATTACCCAGATGAAACTAATAATCTAACAAGCCATATAAGTCAAGATGGGTTTGTTGACTTGGAAAATGATTTACTGCTGAATAAAAAGGATTATCAGGGCTTGAATGAAGAAGATGATTTCCAATTTACAGATGACGAAATTTTAAGTTCTTTGAGAAAAGAAAATGTAATGAGATCAATAGTGGAACAAGATGCACTAAATGACACCATACAAGATAATTCATTGAGTATTACTAGAAGTAGATGGGACCAAAGCAATAATAGTCAGGAACATTTAAATCTTAATCCGCATACTCCTCAATTAACTGAACAAGAAAGACTACTGCAATTAGAAGAACAATTCTTGCAAAGTGTACGTGAGGATATGAGTGTTGATGTTACTCTCATACAGAAAGTCACATCATTTAAAATGAACTTGACTCTCATGTTAGGGTTTTTACTGGGTATTAGCTTTGGAATATCCAACTTTTTCATTACATTTTTTTTAAAAGATAAACTCATACCACATGAATTGAGTATAAATATAATTATTGTTTTGATGGCAGGATTATTTATAGGTTTCAATAGAAGTTAAAAAGAAAAAAAAAATACACACAAACAGATCTAATTATATATGAAAATATCAATTAATGTCTTAACAAGATGTAAGCCTTTTCTTGTTTCAAATTACTCAAATCTCTATGGTTACCTTCCAATCTCAATAACAAACCACCGAATGAATAATATACAGCGATTCTATTCTTATTATTGCTAACTTCTTCAAATTTATAAGCAACACCGTGCATGACGTAGTCGTAACTGTCAGCTAATGATATTTCTCCGGCTCTTGGTGGTCTCCAGCTCAAAGGAGCATTATTACTATTTTTATTTTCTTCTTCGGCATCAGTCAAGGATGAGGCTAAAGCCAAAGATATTTTGTTTCCAGTGGACAATGGAAACAATTCAGTGTTGATATCCAAAGCTAAAGTCAATGGTTCTTGTTCACTGGATCCATCTTCATTGACGGAGGTGGCTTCTATTCTTGATACATTTCTATATTTACCGGTATCAACTTCACTAATATGGAAAATTCCTTCAAATAGTACAGACATTATTTTTATTATTGTTTGATTTTTGTATATGTATGGTACAAGAAATATATAAAGAAAATATAATAACAACCAAAAAAAAAAAAAGGGGGTATATTAATGTTTCTACTTTGATGTTTACAAGGTGAAGTTCAAAGTAGTTCTTATGTTTTAAGATTCAATAAAGTGTTAATTCAAAAAATTTTGCAATAAGTTAATAGAACCTCGAGCAGGAAAAAAAACAACAAGAAAAAAAAAAAGAAAAGAGTAGAATAAATCCGTAGAAACATTGACCAGAACAAGTAATTTTTGAAGTGTTCGGGTTTAATTATGAGTCACATGACCGTCAGTTTCAAAACACCAGAATGAAACTTGATGACACACAGTCACTGGACATAACTGATTTCTTATTCATAAAGTAAAATTATACCTATTAATTGAATATATATATGTGTACACGATTATGTTCTTTAATGTAAAACAGTAGCATTTCTCTTGGACTTGTAATCTTTGATGGCAGCTTTGATAGCATCTTCAGCCAACATAGAACAATGCAGTTTGATAGGAGGAAGACTTAGTTCCTTAGCAATATCTGTATTCTTAATTTTACCTACATCTTCCAAGTTTTTACCCTTAACCATTTCAGTGACGTAGGAGGAAGAAGCAATGGCTGAACCACAACCAAAGGTCTTGAACTTGACATCTTCAATAACACCTGTGGTTTCGTTTACTTTTATTTGTAGTTTCATAACATCCCCACAAGCAGGAGCACCTACTAGACCTGTTCCGACGTTAGTATCTTTTTGGTTCAAAGAACCTACGTTTCTAGGATTGGTATAATGATCGATGACTTTTGCGTGATATGATCTTGTTAAAATTGGTATAGATGTTTTTGGTTTAAATAGTAATCTAGATGTAGTTCTTAACGATAGCATTGTTGTTAATGTTTGTTTTGGAGGTTTTTTATTTGTATGCTTTTGATATCTTTTATGGTTGTCTTTTTAAATTAACGCAGTAGAAGCATTTTAAAGGTTCTGAAGTTGCGGAATCGGAGTGATAGTTGTAAAAAAGAAAGAAAATCGAGAAAAGGAGAAAAAAAATTTACACACTCATTTTTTTAATTTTTGGCTATTTGTTAAATCCATTCCGGCTGTTAGGTCCGCAGATTAGATAATATATGGGTTTAAATCCGAAAAACACACTTTTATTTTCTTTTGACGATCTAGAGCATAATATGCCGGATTACGGACATAAGACAGTGGGCTGCACGTGACACAGAGAGGAGATCATCAAAACTGGTACCGAGAAAAATCTTAAAGAGCTTAAAATTTCATCAAAAAAAAAAAAACCCCCTCTCCAGAAATGAAGTTTCCTGTTGGTGTTTTTTTCTTCTTTTTGACACATACACGAGGTTTGATACATGAAAGTACACGGTTGATTGATGTTTCTACTAGACACTTTCGGCTTTAGCCAACATTATGCTAAAGTCCTATCTTTATTACCAACCACTTAAAAAAAAAAAATGTCGTCAAACAAACATCATTGCCTTGCCATACCAGAAACCTCCATATAAGCAATTTCATCTAAGAGGAGGGGTAAAAGGACGAAGGGGGAGAAAAAAATGGGTTTATAAATTTGTCAAAAGAGGGGAAATACACAAGGGAAAAACCCCCCACTGCCAAGCTCAAACTAAGCTAGGTCCGACGTCTGTGCAAACAACTAAGGCCAATGGATACAACAAGCAACCTTCTCACCCGCTTTACTCCCCAAGCACCTGTACCAAGATCATGCTTAATCCCAACATATAAGAACCAATCATTGAATATCCTGTAATTCTCCTTTTTTTTCCTCTACGTTTTTTTTTTTAATCCGATAAGCGATAAGACCTAAAAAAACACACACTTGTATCATCCAAGTAATATTCACGTTTCACGGTCTCCTAGAAAAACCCCCATCTCTTGAAATACCATCCATGGACATTTCATACCGAACAAGGCCATATAATACTATTCATTTTATTGATTAAAAGGGAAATCCCCCCAAATATTCAAAAATCTAAAAAAAAAAAGACTCAAATATTACTAGGCAAAAAAAAATTCGTACTTTAATTTTCGTATTACTTGTTTTTTTCTTGCTCTACATATTCTCCCCTAGCGTAAGAAAAAAAAATATCTCATACGGTGTATGGCGTTAACAGTGCTTTGTTAATAGAATATTTTTAAATTGAAAGTTTTTAAAAATATAAATTTTATTGAAAAAGAACTTAAGAAAGTAGATATTGAACCTAGCAAACATTGTAATTAAACGCAGCATAATGAGAAATAGAAGTAAATCCATTACGTTGGCAGATCACAGCATAAGTGATACGTTAAAAACATTGAGACAATCGTCTAAACCCATAGACGAAAGTATCATCTCGGGACACTCAGATGAACAAATTTTGACCTTACCTAAGGTCAGAAAGTCAGAGATTGACGACTCCACAAGTGGTACTATACAGAGATCTCACTCCATAAACACAGCAAGTCAAGCCACTTCTAAGAGAAAATCGATTTTTTCCTCTATCTTTGGTAGTTCAAGCAATAATACCAGTAAGGCCTCCTCAAAGAAGAAAATCTCGGTTGATACAACCAGAAAATCTTCAAATAGTACACATGCACCAAGATCTAGTGAACCAAGTAATTTGAATACGCCCATTAGTGCAGCTATGGCCAATACTTCCTCAGAAGATGTTGCATCTGTGTATTCAAGTGTATCTGATAAATCTCAAAAAATAAATAATGCTAACAAAACTATGGAAGGGGACAGTCATCCGGCAAAGAAATTGGATACAAACGTGCATGCCTCGGCCAGTAAGGCTGATTCTAAGTTGAGTTTTGATGACAAATTGAAAACAGTAAATACCAAAAGAGTGGCATTCAAGGTTCAAACATTCACCATAGACCCTCCTCAACAAATACCCGGAAGAAACCCAAAAAAAGGTCTCAAACTACTGCCCTATGAATTGTCTTCCAATATTAACATTGATGAAGGTATAGCATCCGGAAATCATGAGAAAACACATGCATCAACAACACAACAACAAGACATTACACAAACAAAAGAGTACAGAATGATTGTAGAAAAATATACAAATCAAATCAAAGAATCCATGCAACACCAACAAAGCTCCTACGTAAGAGCTAAGAAACTAGAACAAGAATTAGAAAAGATAGAAAACGGATCTATTTCACATAATCCTTTAAAAGAATTATTAGGCACACCAACAAACAAGAGTGCTTCTCCAGGAAATGCAAGTTCAGGTTCAAAATCCCCTGTTCTTGCGTTGGCTGAGAGCATACAAAAAGTATTGCCAGTTCCCCAACAGCCATCTCCTTCATACTTGGATAAGCAAAAACACTTTCAGCACTTATCGGATCCCCTAGAAAAAAGACCAGAAGGCCCTATCAGACAAGCAAGTGAAGAAAACATTATTATTGATATGCCTATCCATAGACATCACTCCTTTGTTGATGAATTACCCACACATTCTAATTTGGGTGGAGATGTGGTGAATGCTGAAGACTTAGACGAAAGACAAAACTCGGGTTCTGATTCCTCCATTTCAACACCTTCATCCATGACAACTGTTGACAAGAATGTTTCTTTAGATAAGATCTACACCAGATGTTGTCATTTGAGAGAAATACTGCCAATCCCCATCACTTTAAAGCAATTGAAGAACAAGAAAAGTCCGCTTCAAATATTAAAGTTTTTGAATCCAAAACCTACATTAGTGGATATTTTAAGTTTTACTGATTTCATTCAATGTATAGATTTGAAAACATTGGTTTTTGACAACGTATCCCTGAATGATGCCATGGTAGCCATAATATTCAAGGCTGTGGCAAAGTTGATGTTGAAAAATCAATTGGAAAAGCTATCATTGAAAAATGTCATTATCAACAGAGAAAACTGGCTGTTGTTGTGTAAGATAATTAATTTATCTGGAGATGCTTTCCAATGTATAGATTTATCTCAAACTAAGGTAAGAAAGGATTTACAAGACAACAAAAATTACTTGAGAGCAGAAATGGATTGGGACTTGTTTTGGTTTGTCATTGAAAAGAAGAAAGAAAGGGAATCATTGATTAAAAATCATGCTGAAACTAAAGAATTCCAATTGATTTACTTCAATAGTGTTTCTCCTGGTGCCAAGTACTCATTGCCGCCACCTCCTCCTGAAGAGAAAGAAAAGGAAAAGGAGAAGATGAGAGAGTTAAAAAGACTGCTTAAAGAGCAACAAGCCAAGGAAAAGAGCCAAACTCCTCAGTAAGTCTTCATTTTCAAAAACAACTATATATCTGATTTTATAAACTGATACATCAATCACCAAGGATTCATTCATAATCGTCTCTAAATCACCAAAACCTAAGGCATACTTCTATGACTAAGGTTGAGCTTTTCAATATTTCTTACGCACTGTATAAAGGGAGCCGAAAAAAAAACATGTATATATTCATACAATTCAAATCTTGTAAAACGAAAAAAAGGACCTATGAATTTGTTGTTTTTTCTTACATTTTTGAAAAAAAAAACAACGTAGCCATAACGATATTCCATATCAAACAACCCATAACAACCAACTGTAGTTTTAGCAAAGATTCAAGGCTAGATATCTACTTTTTTTTTCATTTTTGATAGATTAGACGCATACATATATCATGGTTTTTACAAGATCAGGTAATATGAAAAGATACAACCATGGTTCATCTTCACATAACATGAAGAATGTTCCACCTTATAAAAGCATCACAGATTACATCATCCATAGAAATGTGATAGAAAATGAAGAATTTAAAGTATGGAAAGACCATTGGGTAACTATGTTCAGTTCCATAGCTATGTTCAAGCCTTTGGATTTCAAAGAAAAACATTACGATACTGTTCTTGAAAAATATGAAGATGAAAGCTATAAAAATGTTACTATTTCACCAACTCTTCAAAATGGGAAGTCTTTATACCTGAATCTGAATGATGATCAATACATATACAAGGTTGATATTAATTTTGAAGCTTTAAAGCAGAATGATTTGGATTTTTGGACATGTAAAAAAATTGGTTATATCAAGTCTAATGACCAAGTCCTGCAAATACAAGTTTTGGATCAGAACAGAGTGCTTGTGTTGACAAACACAGAGCTTCAGGTATACGACATTGAAAAGATAGAACCAAATGTTGATAGCTTTATAAAGTTATTGGAATTGCAAAAATACGAACAAATAGACAAGTCTATGTTTGGAACTTTGGAGAATAGTCATCTCTTTAAAATTGATGTTTTCATATTGAATTTTATCAAGATTGAAAACCAGAACAAATTATTGATGACCACAGGTGATGTTGTATCCGTAGAAAACACTCAGCCATCGATTCTTACAACTATTGATTTTGCTACAGATAAAAGTAATTCCGATAAGGTGGTATACCTAACGACGCTCATTGGAGATGATTTATTCTTTTCCTTTGAAGGGAATACTATTTATAAAAAACAAAAAGTTGTAACTGAAAACACACCTGAAGAATTGGTTTTAGATATTGCTTCATGGAACGATACAATTGCAGAATATGAAGAGGATAAATTAGAGGAAATTACTGCCATCAGTATCAGCAAAAGCAATTCTGCATTTTTGCTCACTTCCCACATAAATGGTGATATAAACGTATGGAACATACAAAACGGCAAGGTTATTGAAAAATCACAAAAAATCATCAAAGTCAGTCATTCATTGATCCAGAATAGAGAATTACTTGTTAACAAAATAACAAAGAAGGCTAACTCCGACAAGTACATTGAAAGCAATAATGGTAGGCTTTTCAATAAATACGACTACAACATAGTAGAAAATTTCCATTCCTCCAAGAGATTAAACCAATTGGATGAAAATGGAGTTGAGTGGATATACCCTTACATAAATAAAATAGAATGGATTTCCCCATTTGAATTTGTTTCTAGTTGTTCTCGTAGTGGATACATTTATCACTGGAATATTTTGCCTTTTATCAAACATGACCTTCAAGTTGCTAAGAAAGAAGACGACACCTTGGAAAAATGGACTAGTGAGGAGATTCAAGAGAATCTATTGGTCTTCAAGCAATCCAGTGGTGGACGAAGAAGAGATAGATCGCCTAAATACCTAGAAGAAGCATACATTAAAACCAGAATGATGCATTCTGTTGGATACTCGGAAGAACACAAAAAGTATTACATTGTGAATAATGATGGTTCCATAGTATTATATAATCCTTTGAATTGATTACAATGTAACGATATTATAAGACTCAAAAAAAAAAAATAATAAAAATGTTTATTATCACGTGATGTTTACATTTTGTAAAAATGTAAAAAAATATAAACGTATTAAATATGCTTTCAACCAGAGTTGAACTGATGACCTCCGCATTACTAGTGCGACGCTCTACCAACTAAGCTATGAAAGCTGTTATATTTTAATACATTTGAATTTAGTGTTTTACTGTACTTATGCTAGCAGAATATAAGCAGTTTTGGATTTATTTAGATGAATGATTTAAGAGGGAATAATAATAATAAAGCTCTAAGTTAGTTAAAGTATTGCTGTAATTAATCTTAAATAACAGTTTATTAAAATAGTCTATTGTTTTGTTCAATTTTCAAATGTTTAATCAACTTTCAAAGGTGTCCAAATTACCCTTTATTTTATCCTTGTTTTGACTTTGGTGAGTTGAGATCCAGCCCAAAAAAAAAAAAAAAAAGCCTTTGGTCTCTTGAAAATTCAGCATCACACCTTTGATCAAAGATTTTGATAGTTGAAATTAGTGTTGACAAATTCAATATTGTATTTTGCCAATCTCGTATGCTTTAATATTGGACGGATCAATTTTTGTTTATGAAGACCATATCATCAAAGGTAACAAAGAAATCCACCCATTAGGTTCTGCTACCCTTTTGGAAGCAAATAAAAAAAAAATTATGACCTAAATATAACAATTAATACAAAAAGTTTACAAAATACACTTAATCTACTCAAATATATCATCATAGTAACCCCGATTGGTTTACCACCTTTTATACCGTTTCAATTGATTAAACACCGTGAATATTGTACAAATTTCTTTTTTTCACAACGCTCCCAATTTTTTTCCATTTACGGATTTTTTGTTGTTTTTTTTTTTTTTTTTAAAAACACTCTTTGCTACTATACAAGGCTTAAAGAATTAGCAATATACTAAGAAAACCAAGGATTAATCTTTGCCAATAAAATGAGTGACGATAATAGCGATGGTAGCGGAACATATGAATTTAACTACGAAAATACATCCAAATCAAAAATGAGGTCTTTCAGAACAAATAACAAACTATCAAAGCTTCTTGAAAACACAGCTATAGCTGATGACATGGTCTCTCATGGGACAGAATACGATAATCTTAAGGCTAAAATGAGGGCTAAATATTTGACCTCAACTTCAATTGTCGATAGTAAACATGTAAGCTCTACTGTTAATCAGTTACAAGAGACTTTGGTAAAAACGAAAAATTTATTGAAAAGCTTTGAAAATAAAGAAACCAAATATTATAAGAGTCTAAGTGAAACAACCAAGGACATAAAAACTGCAGAGGAAGATGAATCTGATAAATCTTCAGAAGAAGTTTTTGAAGAAACAAAAGAAAATAGTCCAGAAGTAATAGATCTTGAATTAGACGACGAAATGATTGATGAAGTTATCGAGGAAGCTGAAAACGAAGAATCCGAAGAAAGTGAGTCTGTTTCTTCTGTTTTTATTGAAAATGAAGACCAAATATCTGAAAAAACAGCCAACTCCAATAAATACCAACTTAAGTTTGAAAGTGAATCTGAACATGAGGATGCCATAGAATTAGATGAATCCGATGTAGATAAATCTGAACAAAAATCTATATTTGGTCAAGTTTCTTCTATCTTTGATACTGAATCCAAATTTTCTAATAATAAAACTGAGTATAATGAGTCTTACGAAGAAAAAATGAAGTCCATACAAGCCAGTATTTCCAAAAAACTTGAAAAAGAAGCCAAAGAAAATGAAATATCTGATAAAAATAAAGAAATATCCAAGCTTATTGGTGTTGAAAAGGGATTAGATGAGAAAATAAAGGAACAGCATGATATTATATCATCCATTGAGCAGAAAATATTTGAAAAAGAAACCACTTTTCAAGGTTTAAAAGAGGACTATGTTCAGTATTTAAATGACTTGAAGTCTAAAGATTCTTTGATTTCTCAATATAGAAATTATTTTACTGCTACACAAGGAAAGCTAGATAATCTTGTTAATACTCTTGAGCACAAACTTGAAAATGGCAAAAATATTGTTAGTAAATTACAAAATACACACAACACCATTGATACCTACTTGGAATCATCAGCCAAAGTCCTGAATAATGTAAAAGAATGCAGAAAAATGTTTGTTGATCAAGACATAAGCAACTGGCATGCGCTATCTGAACAATCCAATACATTCTATCAAGGTGTTATGGCAAAATTGGAGAACCATGATTTCAGTCACTACACTCCGACTGAAAAATCTATCTTGCATAAGTTTGTTGAAGAATTTAAAGAACAAAAAAAAAGTATTGATAATAAAATTGGTGAAAAAGCTAAAGACTTTGAAGTAACACACCCTTCTTCCATCACTCATGATCATAAAGAATTTCAAAACAAGACGAATATAAAAGAAGAAGAATTTTTCCAGGGTAGAAATACTGAAAGTGATTTGAATACGGATGAATCTTCGAATAATGAACATAATGATGAGTCTTCTAACTTTGATTTGAAGCAGCATGATATAAATAGTGGTTCTGGAGAAGCCAATGATGCGAGTGTGGATGTATCAACAGATGAAGACGACTTATCTATTGAAAGTGCTGAAGAAAGTGAAGAAGAAGATGCCATAGCTAGATTCTACAAAGACAATAACATCAAAGAAGGAGAACTTTTGAAAACTGTTGTTTCTCAAGCCATATCCGCACCTATGGAAGTACCAGAAGCAGAAACTTTAACCACAAGACAAAATTCTATAAGATTGTACAATAAATTGACTGATAACATCAAGGATAAAATTTCAAGCACCATATCAAGCGTTAAAAGTAGTATACCAAACACATTCTCTTTAAAGAGAAAAAGACAAAGTGTAACTGAGATTGATTCCAACAACAATGAAGAAGAGTTGGATGAAAGTGATATAGAAAAGATTGAAAATACATTTATAAAGAGAGTTAAGCAATCCGATGGAAGATATAGAGTTGTTAAAACATACGTTAATGATATTAATAAAGGAGATTTAATCAAACATCCAGCTTTGTTGAATCCTGAAGACGAAGACGAACAAATTGAATACATCACATTAGTTAGAGAGAAACTTGTTACCAATCCAACTGATGAAGTCATTATTATATCTTCAGATGAAGACTGAGCATGTGTATATAGAGTACATTACTTGTATATAGAGTATATTACTTATACATCGATTAACTAGCTTTTTTTAAAAACCCTCATATAAGCAAAAAAAATTTTCATAAAACGCGTTCTTGGAAAGTGAAAATTTTCATATACTTATCGTTTGCAAATCATGGCATTGACAATGTAATAACAGCACCAAAAACCCCCATTACACACCTAATTACAATGAATAAAAGAGCTTTTAGTGCACCAGGTAAGGCCTTGTTGGTGGGAGGATATCTAGTTTTAGATCCTAAATATCAATCATATGTAGTAGCTTTATCAAGTCGTATGCATTCTGTAGTACAATTCAAGGAAAGTGAACAGTTTAAGGTGAAGGTATTATCTGCTCAATTTGACAACGATACTTGGGAGTATTTAGTTGAAAAAGATGAACAAGAAAATTTGATACCAAAGGAAATCAACGGTAAGAATAATCCATTTGTTGAGAAGACCATCTTCAATGTTCTCAATTATTTCAAGCATGCCAGTAAAGACACTAATTACGATGTAAGTATTGAGATATTTTCAGATTCAGGATTCCACTCTAAAGATGAAAGTGTAACTAAAAGCAATGACAAGAAAACTTTTAATTTTCATAAAAAAACCATTACCAAAGTACCTAAAACCGGTTTGGGATCATCTGCTTGTTTAGTAACAGTTCTGACAAGTGCACTAACATCTGTTTATTTAGGAGATGAATTTGATGTCAAAAATGAATCCGTTCTATCATTAGTTCATAACTTGGCTCAAGTTGCGCATTGTCAAGCACAAGGAAAAGTTGGAAGTGGATTTGATGTTGCTGCTGCTACTTTTGGCTCTATTTTATATCAAAGATTTTCTCCTGACCTAATCAATGAATTGCCAAACATCAAAGAAGTGAAAACAGATTACTCTGAAAGCTTGTACAAGTTAGTCAAAGACACAAACTGGAATTTCACGCATAAAAGAATACATCTACCTAAAGGATTAAAATTGGTTATGGGTGATGTAAAATCAGGTTCTGAAACAACAAAAATGGTTGCAAAAGTTAAGAAATGGTACCAGGATAATTTACCAAGAAGTGAAGAAGTTTACCACAAAATCAACCAGGGTAATATCAAGTTTATTGAATCGTTGGATACCTTAAATAAAACTAAGGATACTACTTTGATTGATCAAATTGACAATAAAGACATTGAGTCTGATGTTTTGTTAGAAGCACGTGCAGCCATTGAACAAATTAGAGAAAATTTCAGAATCATAACCAAAGAGGGTGATGTTGATGTTGAACCATTAGTTCAAACTGAATTGTTGAACAATGTATTGAATCAAAGTGGTGTTTTGACTGCAATGATCCCAGGTGCTGGTGGATATGACGCTATTGCCATAATTGTAACTGAAAACTGTGAAATACAAAAATCAAATGATGAAATATTTGAAAAAGTTACCTTCCTTGATTTGAAACAAGAAGATTTAGGTATTTTGGAAGAACACCCAGACTACTATGAAAATCTATTATAAATTTAATCCTAAGCATTATATATAAGTTTATTATCTGGTTCTTTTGTACTCGCCATTAACACATCTTTTAATAAACTTTTTTATTTGAGGAACGTTTGTGAATGCTGAATATTTAATTAGTCTGCTACTTTCCGGTTTGATAGCAGGCGGTCTTTCTCTAATGTATCTATTCTTTGGAGGCAAAATCACATCTGATCTTCTTACTGGGTTTTTTGATTTTGGCACAACATCTTCCATCAGCATTACAACTTGATCTCCATTACTAGCTTCGCTTTCATTCATCAAAAAATCTATACTGTGGATGTTTCTGTCAGCTGCTATGTCTTCGGTTTTGTTATTGAGTCTTGTAGATCTTCGTGTGCTTGTTGATATATCTTGGTCTTCTTTAAGTTTTTTTTCCTTATTTTTTTTGTTTAATTTCGTGTAATACAATGGTCTATCCTTGTTTCTCACTTCTTCAAGATCAACGATCCCTGTCTCACTGTATCCCTTTTTAAAAGATCTGAGCTTACAATATGTGTAGTAAGATTCAAATTCAAGTGGTTTTATCACCTTGCTCAAAAAATGTGTGCTTTGATTTATCATTTTCTTGTGTTTGGAAATTTTCTTAGAATTCTCATATATATTGTTGATTCTAGCTAGTGTATCGTCTGAATCACTCATCGTATTGCCAATTGTTTTTATATTTTTTTTTTGATATTTATATTCAAGCTGAATTCAGCTACTTCGTGGTTGAAATTTTGGCTTGACCTTAAGTATAACTAGCTCTAAATAATTGATTTATTCAAACTATGTTTTGTTTAAAACCCAAATTTTTAAAACTGTTATTTTATTTCATTTTTTTCATTCCTTCATAGTATTCCTTAAGAGCAAAATTGAGGAAAAATTTTCGTTTTTTACCCGCACACAGAGAGAAGATTACACGTGACTGCATTCCAGCATGTAAATAAACACGTGATCATGAATTAATCAATTACTAAAATACATAAATATAATTATAATACAACAGTACAGAATGGAATGTCAACTTCTTCACCGTTAGCATCATCTACACAAACTTCTAATACCAAGTTTTTGACATGAGAATCAATTGGCTTCTTGTTAACCATTTCAACTAAAGCAGGAATACTCAAGTCCAGTCTTTCCTTTAACTTTTTAGAGCCCCAGAAACTGGCATAGATTAATGAAACACCTTGAGATATCATAGTAACTTCTAATTGTAAATTTTCAAAGTAATCAATTAAACCTTGTAATGTCATGGTACCTGGCAATTCAAATCTATCCCAAATCTTGTCGTATTCGGTGTTGTTGTATTTGCCCTTTGGAGAAGCAATAGGATCAGAAAATGCTAAAAATGGTAAAGCTAAATTGACATATCCATTGGTGTATTTTTCAATATTGGTTTTTCCATCAACAACCTTGCATAGTTCCAAGTTGACTAAACCAGCAACCAAAGCAGTGGTGGTGGCAATGGCCGGAATAATTCTACCAGCAATAAATTTAGTCTTACTTTTATCAGCAGTTTCAATTCCATAATTCAAAGCTCTGTCATTGGAAGCAGCATTTATAAATTCAATGTGATGGTTAGTATCATCATCCTTTTCAAAGTCAACAACATTAAATTGAATGGTCTTTAAGCTTTCCTTTGTTGGTAACTTGTTGATTAATGAGGTCAAAGAATCTGGAGAAGATTCATCTTCAAATGATTTCTTTAATTGTTCAGCTTCTTCTTCAGTAGCGGCAATCTTGAAATCAGACTTTGGTTCGAATTCTGGAACTTCAGTGTTGTCAATGATGTTCTTGTATAAAGATTTATCAGAGGCGGCACCTAAAGCATCACCTTCAATACCATAAACAAATGCTCTTAAGTTAGCAGCACCAACGACAAACTCAAAGTGGTTGATGTTATCGATATCAAATACCAATGGCTTTGGAGCTCTCTTTCCACCAACCCAAAATGGTTCACCTTTACTGTTCTTAGCGTCTTTAGGGAAGTTAAATAGCAATTGCTTAATATCATCGTGGAAGGCCTTTTGGAATTGCAATCTAGCCCACTTGATACAGTCTTCGAAGTTTGTTGGCTTTTCTTCAACAAACTTGACTATGGAGTCAACAATAGCAACAGCATCGCCACCTTGACTGATTAGTTGATCAACAAAATTTTCTTGTGTTAAATACATGTTGACATTTTCTGGTGCATCAACAAAGTAACCTTGGAATAAAGATTTGGCCCAAGCGATAGTGTGATCAATTTTGTTTGGGAAAGATCTCAAGGTACATAAAGGAATAGCCTTTTCAGGTGGATCTCTTGAAGAAGAATATGACTCAGTTAAGTTTGGAATAACAACTTGAGTATTACCTTTAGTACCTAAAGTACCAGATTCTAGCAATGGTTTTTTGAAGAATACACAACGTCTATCAACATAAGTTCTAGCATCGATGTTATCTAGGGCATTGGTAACAATATCCAAGTTCTTCCAAAAGACTTCATCAAATACATCTTCAGTTTCTGGACCAACTTTTTGTATAGATGTTACAATTTTATCAGTCAAATGTTTATTCATTTCGATAACAGCCTTTGCAGCAACTTCTGATTTGTTTTTACCAACATCAGGACTTCTAAACAAAAATTGTCTGTTCAAATTGGATTTTTCAATGGAATCATTATCAGTGATAAATATTTTACCTTCAGGACCAGAACCCAAACCAGTCAATGCCCAATTCTTTAACATTTCACAACCAATAGCTCCTGAACCAACAAGGAAGACTTTTAAGTTGGCAATGGCTTGTTGGAAATTCAAACCAAAGACAGCAATTTGGTTGTCATATCTTGTATTCAAAGGCTTACAAGTTTCTTCGTTTCTTACGTATTTATCTTGTTCTGGCAATGATTCTAAAGAGTCAAAGTACATAAATTGCTTCAATGGAGTAAACTTACCTGAACAAGCCTTTAAGACTTCTTGTGCAACCATACCACCTACGAATGCTTGCATCCCTGGGATATCACCTCTAGCTTGGAAGGCAACTTCTTTTAATAAATCAGTATTTAAAGAAGCACCTTGTAAAATAGATGGGTATTGTTTTTCAACAGATTGTACGAGTTCTATGAATGTTTTGGCATCGGTTTCTGACATTGGTCTTGGGTAGCTACCAAACTTATTTTTGTATAAATCCAAAGCAATGTAGGCTAAATGTAATTGTTGAGGTCTATCGAATTTAGCGAAATCAGGGAAAAAGTATTCAGGATCGGCTAAGTTCTCCTTCAAAGACTTGAATGATATTTTGACAGGAACCTTGACTTCATGGAAAATACCACCTTTGATGTATTTAGAACTGTTGTCGATAGGCTTATCAATCTTGAATGCAAACGGACCTAATACAGTAACCTTGTATACTTCACCATCGTTTAAAGAAGGTATTCCTTCAACTTCAGTAAACTTCACATAACTTTCATCGTGTAAATTGTGTCTTGTGGCATCTAAAGTAGTAACGATACCATTAGAATCAATATCGGAAATCATACCACTCTTTAGTTCTTCACCATCAACATCAATAACTTGGAATTCTTCACCAAAATCAACAAATACATTGGCAAACAAACCATTAGTTTCTGTGCTAATAAAACATAAGTTGTTTTTGTGACAAAATTCATCAATTGTAACTTTATCTTCAAGAGTTATTAAATCAGAGGTCAATACAATGACTTGGTAGTTCAATAATTGATTTAAATCATCAACAATTTTATTATTAGGGAAAGTAACTGTTTTGATTGGAACGTAGTTATTCAATTCAACTAATTTCTTTTGAGATGAGACATCTCTTGGCACTCCTAAATCTGTATTTTCATTTAAAAAGAATTGAGAAGATAGATCAGTTAGTTCTGCATTAAACGGATCAAATAAGTCTAGTGATTTAACACCAGCTAGAGATACATTTTTGGCAATTTCAATACCAAGACCTTTCAATCCAACTATCAACACATTGGCTTTTTGCATTTTTAACATAGCTTCTTTACCCAAAACATATAATTGTCTTGAGTATAAACTTTCATCGATTTCTTTATTTTGAGTAGTATTTGACATAGTATTCTTCCTCTTTTTTTATTTTTTTTTTGTTGGGACCTCTGCTTTATATTCGTTTTATTCAATACAAAGGTTGTAAAACTTGGTTCTATATAGGTTTATATTCTATTAGTAAATGAGGCCGTAAAGTAGGCTAAAAAGGGTTATCTAATTTTTTTTGCCACCTGGATCAACCCCCGAAAAACAGAGAAACGTGTGTATATTAGTATCGGATATTAGCATAAAAGAAAACGCACGTGATATTCAACGCAACGGTGAACACATGAGTGAATCTTAGAGAAAACATTAAGAAAAACAACAAAAACAACACCTTTTTTTTCTCCTCCAGTTTTGTGATTGTAAAATAAGTGTTATAAGCTAATTAATTAGCTTGTTTTTGCTGCTTTGGTGTGTGTTTGTTTTTCATTGTATCTATCCAGTGTTTGGTTAAAGAAGGGAACGGCAATCTTAGTGTTGGTTTTCAGTCACGTGCTTGAGCCTTGGATGAAATTTTATGCATGTGACAATCGTCGGTTTTTTCTTTTTTTTTAATAGCTTAAAGTTCAACCTAAATGATTCATCATAATCACACCAAAATATACGTAGATTCAGTAGCACAGGATGTCTTTGAAAGAACAAGCATTGTATGGGGGTCATTTCACCATTGAACTAATCAATGGATCTGAAAACTATGTTGATGCTTCAACCATAAGAGAAGTACCAGACAATCAAGAAGTTTTTGTAGGAAAGAATGATGACACCAGTATTCTAATTGATCTGCTTGAAAGAGTGCCGGAAAATGATTTGATCAAGGCTATGGAGTACCATTTGGAAGACATTTTGTATGATTTGAATAAATCAGCTATAAAACCAAGCGATGAAGTAATACACAAGGATGTAGTAAAAAATGACATAGTTTACCATAGGTTGTCGATAGTTGCTAATGACGAGTGTAGAGATATGTATTTTGCATTAATACGTCTGGAGGAGTTTGAAACAGATATCATCATCACTTACAATTTACCATCAGCCCACAAACTAGACATCGATGAGCACGACAAGAATTTGGACACTTTCGTTACCATGGTAAAATCATTCACATTGAAGGATAAATCTATCTTTGGATAAATAAACATTTATGTATTTAATTTTTTTGTTTGTTCAATCAGCAACAACTTTACATTTGCTAATATTTTACTTTTTACTATCATAACTCACTAAGTTTAACACATTTAACATTTATTTTAATTTACTTTATTTAAATGTAAACTCAATAATTGTTTATTATAGTGTAAACAATTTATGCTGGCAAATTATTTAGGTCACGTGCTTTATTTAATCTCCGATTGAAAAAAATTTAACAAAATTTTTTAAATGATTTTTACTACCGTAGTAAAAAAATGGTAATCCATATATAGTAAGAAATCAAGCACTATCTAACTAGGTACTATACATACCAAGAAAGGACCAAATCATAAAGAAACAAGATGACAGATGATACAAAAAAGAAATTAAACTTTAGAAAAGTTTTTTTGTACGTAATTGTTCCTTTTGGGGCTGTTTTATTTTTGATATTTAAGCTATTTGGATCATCAAGCACAACAGATCTGCAAACAATTTTACAAAATTTACCAAAGGAAATCACAGATTTCAACAAGAATCAGTACAATGAAGATATGTTGAAGGAGTTCAAAGAATTGAGCGAACAACTTATGGAACAAAACAAAAAGCAACAATCTATGCTAGAAGCACAAAGAATGCAATTGGAAACTAAGATTAATGATCTGAAGCAACTACCTGAAACAGCAACTTTAAGAGAAAAGCTGACATGGTTGTATGGATACGAATTGACTAAGAAGTTTCCAGCATACATATGGCAAACTTGGAACGACGATATGAAAGAAGGTTCTGAGTTGCACAAGTTTCATGAAAACTGGGAAAACAAAAACCCTGGGTTTGTTTTGGAGGTCATCAATGACGATATAATGTCTTTGTTGGTACATCATTATTACAATGTCATACCAGAAGTAATTGAGGCTTTTGAATCATTACCAACAAATATGCTGAAGGCAGATTTCTTTAGATTTTTGATCTTATATGTTAAAGGTGGTGTCTTTGCTGATATCGATACCAATCCTTTACAGCCTATACCTAACTGGATACCTGAAAACGTATCTCCCAAAGAAATTGGTTTGTTAGTAGGTGTTGAAGTTGATTACGTTACTAAAGAATGGGTTGGTAAATACAACAGAAGATTGCAATTTGGTACTGCTATCATACAAGCCAAGCCTAAACATCCTGTTATCAGAGAAATTATAGCAAGAATTACTGAAATGACTTTGAAGAAAAAGAATAATTACTATGAAAATTCTGATTTGAAACAAGATTTGAGTATCATGAAATGGACTGGTATAGCAACCTTCACGGATGTTTTGATGTCTTATTTCAATGATTATATCCAAAGTGGTGTTGAATCTAAAATCACTTGGAGACAATTCCATAAATTGACTTTACCTAAATTAGTAGGTGATGTTTTGGTAGTTCCTGCGTTTTCATTTGATGCTCCTGATGCCAATACAGTTTCTAATAGTGATGCAAATAAACCGTTATACTTTGTAGAGCATTTGGGTATGAAGAGTTGGAAGCAAACCAGTGAAGCAGCTTAAAAAAAAAAAAAAAAAAGAGGGTTGTACTCCCAAAATATATAACAGTTACGTGATAATAACAATTTGTTTGATATAAGTAGTTTATTTTCAATAAATTATATATTTTTTCAATGAATCAAAAACCAGAAGTTTCCACAAAACTTGACTTCTCTTAGTGATTACACATATCGAAAAATAAATACAAGTTCCTTTGTAATTTTTATATTCTTATACAAAAATTTAAATCAGTTAACGAAAAAAGCTCTACTAAAACTGTATTTCCTAGATGTTCTCAACACATTTTTATGAATTCTGTTGTCCCTATCTAGATTAAACTACTCATCATAATAAAAAATTGTATTAGAATATAAAAAGTTTCAAAGTCGTTATTTGTATTTATTTCCATATAACATTGAGTAAAATATCAAAATTTATTGTTACTACTTATATAGCAAAGACCTCCTAGTCTGGTTGTTAGAATACTTCCCTCCTTTAATCCTCTCCCTAAACCAACATATCTCTGTACTATATCCATAGAATAAACAACATTTTTAAATTTTAAATTTTCACTTTTTAAATCATCGACAGCCAGTTTAAATAGTGCGTCAAAAAAAAAAAAGAAACGAGTGAAAAATTTGAAAATTTTTCGTCCCTTAGTATAACCAGAAACGGAAGGAACTGGGCTATTAACTTATTGCTAGAAGTTAGCTATATTTGATTATATATTGAATATACATAGACCAAAGTAAGGTATTGCAGAATATGGCTAAAGGAAATAATAGCAAAATAATCGAAAAGAAACAAAATCAAATAAAAAAACTTTTGGAATGGGCCATCACCAATGACTGTACCATACCAGATTTATACCATTTCACTTATGACGAAAAGAAGAACAGTGTATACTGTAAGTTGTCGAAAAACACCTCAATGAACAGAATGAAGCTGAAGATATCACCTTTGAAAATCGATGAAAAGTTAATGTTGACCAACACAAAGGCATTGCTGGCTTTAGAGAGTCATTTCGAGAAGGTAGCTTTAGAAGACTTGAGAGCTACAAATACAAATGCTTTAATCAAGATCTTTTTGTGCTGTTTCAAAAATTCTTTGTTTGAAGAAAACAAGTTGATGAAGTTTATGAGTCCATATTTGAATATTTTACCACAAGATAACATCAGCTCAACTCTATTTTGGAGCAATGAAGAGCTGGACATTGTCAAGAACACCGACTTGTATAGAAAGACCAACATATTGATCAATGAAATAGAAGCTGAGTACTTGAAAATAAAAAATACTTTGAAAAATGTCAAGTTTTCTTTTGAGGACTACAAATGGGCTCATTACATAATTCTGTCTAGAGCATTCCCATCTGTTGTTATTGAGGATAGTGACGATCCAAATTTAAAACTAAAAGAAGGTATGTTGTGGCCTATAGTAGATCTTTTGAATCATTCCAACAAGGTCAAAGTTCAATGGAAGACTGTATTTGATAATGGAAAAAAGGTTCAATACATTCATGAAAAGCTGGAAGAAGACGACTTTAATGTTGATGAGGAAGACGAATTTGAGATTTTTAATAATTACGGTGAAACCAAGAACACTGAAGACTTGATCATTTCCTATGGGTTTGGAATCAAGGACTTAGAAGAAGATTACTTGACTATTACATCAAGAGTTGCAAATAAGGAGTACGTAATCATGTGTGAACAGATCTATGGAGTAAACTTTTCTGAATATTTCGAAGACGAAAAGAATCCAGGAAATTATATTGTGAGATTCAAGTTATTACCAAATACTTTCCCAATATACTTAATAAAGTTTTTTGCTGTAGCATGTAGATTATCCAGTGAAGACTTCATATCTAAAAGATCAATTTTGGAGGGTATTTTACATTTGAACTCCACTTTCACTATGATGTTGCCAAACTATAAAAAGAAGTTGATTGCCAGTAAGCCTATCAACCAAAACATCATAGAGCTTTTGAAAGTTTACCAATACAATTCCAAGAAGATTTTGCAATCTGCATTAGATACTCTGCAACAATACACCAACACTTTGATAGACTCTAAAACAAACAACGACATTCTATCATATAAAAGTGAATTGGCATCTGATAAGAAGTTTCAAAAGATTTTGAACCATTATTTAAAATGTTGTCAGTACAAAGAACTAAAGAAAAATGAAGAAAGCTTGTTTAATATATCTTTGCTTCTATTTATCATCTACTGTTCAAAGAAAGACTTTAGTCAAGTTGATGAGATAGAAGACAATACTGAGGAAAATACAGTATTTATTAAACAAAACTTCAATAAGATCTACAAAACATATGAATTTACTGATGAAGACTACATGGAGTATGCACCAACATTCACTCCATTCATAGAAAATCCTTGTGAATGGTTAGAACTGAAGTTGGAAGATTTTATTATAGCTGACATTGCTGTTGACAGATTGACTTGGGAAAAACAAACCAACAACGAAGTATTCTTCATCAAACAAGAAAAGTATGTGTTGAATTAAAGAGTATAAGAAAAAAAAGAAAAAAGAAATTGTATAGAATTGAACTTATATATCGATATAATTAGCACTATAAAAAAGAAAAAAAAATAGATATTAAATTGAACTTTTTGATTTATTTTTCTGATTGGAAAACATCCATGAACTCATTAAACTTTTCCAAACTCTTCCTATGCTTGCTTTGATTTTTGTTCAAGTAATTAAAAATGTGAACATTCAACAAAACATCAACCTCTTCATTAGTGAAGTTCTTTGGAACGTTTATTTCCAAACCACCATCGCTATCATCACTATCATCACTCATGTAGTCTTTTTTTTCTTTGTTTTTCAGGTTATCGTTAAAAGTCTCACCACTCAAAATTTTGGACAGTCTTTTATTTTCTCGTTTGTTTAAAATGGGGTCAGATTTTATGCCTTGATTTCTAAGGAAAGTTTGTTCGTTATCATGGTTCTTATTTGAAATGTCAATTTCGCTGTATAAGGTATGTTCTCTGTTATTCAAATTTTCTGAATCAACACCACTTGATGGAATTTCTTCTCTTTTGTTGTATTGTGAAAGGTTCAAAAAACTCATTCCTGATGATGGAGGTTTTTGTTGGGGCTGGAAAGCTGTGTTCTTGAACCAACTCAAAATACTGGTGGAGTCGTTTTTCTTAATGTTCTCATTATTGAAAGTACTTTGATTTTGCTTTTGCTGTTGAAAAAAGGCATTGACATTTTCCAAGTCTTTACTGCTGGCATTGTTGAAGTTGAAGATTCCAGATCCAAATTTTTTAAAAAATGAATCAGTGCTTTCTTGCTGTGGAGGTTTCAAAGCATTCAACAAATCAGTTTGCGATGCCATTATTCTTGATTGCATGTTGTTTATGTTATTCCGAATGTTAACTGTTACTTCTTGTGGTCCAGCATTCAAAGATGCAGTTGCTGTTAAAGGAACAGATTGATCACCTAGATTATTTCTTTCTGATATCGACATAGCCATGCTTTGAGGCTTCAAATTCATTTTTTCGTCATATATGGAATTGCTGTTTCTGGTGTTTATGTCTGAATATTTATTGGCGGTTGGCTTTGTTATATACAAGCCTGATTGGTGACTTATGGTTGAGTCTTCATGATCATACATCAGCTTTGAAGATGGAGAGTTCTGCAGAATCTTTTCACTTGAAATCGTATTGGTTAAAGGTGATTTAATGTCTTTTTTATTTTTGATATTCTTGTTGTTTTTTTTGGAGACTTTATTTTCATTTGACTTAACATTTTCAAAAGTGAAGTTGTAATCACCAGAACCGTAATTTTTCAGTTCATGCTTGTTTTTGAAGTTATCCAACCATCCATTACTAGGCCCTTTTGATCTTTTGGGGTCTTTGATGTCACAAAGAGGAAAAAACTTGACCCAGTAACTCTTCAAAATAGATTCTGTTATAGGAAGTTGATTTTTTTTTCTCTCTATGACTAGGTCATCCATCATCTTGTTGATTTTGATATATTTGCTTCTAAGATTGTCTTTTTTGCTTAAGTTTATGTGATTCAAAGAAATACTGTTGTGCCTGTCTGACAGGTTAGCATTATCAGCACTAAGCTGGTTATCCTCGATGTTCAAAATATCATGGATGATTTGGTTGAAATCAAAAGAATCAATGGGTGTATTGCTGATTCTTACATATTTTTCTTTTAAAGAATCTTCCTTCTTCAACCAGGAACTCAAACTTGAGATAGAAATTGAAATTTTTTTGTTCAGCATATTGACTAGCTTGAATCTTGGCATTTCTGCCTTGTGTTTGTTGAAAAAAAGCACTATAGCTAGCTTCTGTTCCAAAGTAGCTCTGTTGATTTTGTTGTCCATTGAATCATAAGTGTTGCTGTCGAATGAGACTGAATTGTTCATATTTGAATATTGCTTGATATCCTCAGTATTGAACATTTTACTTGAGTTGTGATAAATGTAGAAATGCAGTTAAAGCTAGAAATGAGAGTTCTATGTTTCTGTTCTTAATCAAATAATTAATTAATTGTTGATGTTGTTATATATAGAGGGTGTACTACCTTTGGTCCTTATATATGGTACATATAATATACATCATATAATATACATCATATATTCATATAATAGCATGATCCTTCCTTTCATCAAATACTCTATGCTGTTTTTTTCACTGCTCGCTAGTATATAGAGTAACCATTTTTACTGCTTTCCCCATATTGGAAATCTGGAGTAAAAAACATATTGGAGCCTTTGTTTTTTTACTCGTTTTGAGAACCTCCGACGCTTTTATTATTGCGCAGAGCATTTCCCTATTGGTTTTTTTGTATATGATTTTTTTATTAGTAAAAGGAGGGACAGCGGAGAGGATCAACAAAAAATGGTGGAAAAAGCGCCGACAAATCCCTCTTGAAAATGGCTGTTGCCCTGCCACGTATTTTTTTCCTTTTTTTTTAAGTGATTGTTGCCCCGCCATGTACAAATTTCCTGTTTTATGTACTTGTTTGTTGCCCCGCCATGTACAAATTTCCTGTTTTATGTACTTGTTTGTTGCCCCGCCATGTACAAATTTCCTGTTTTGTTTAACTGGCTGTTGCCCCGCCATGCTGGAAACTATCTATCCAATTTGCTTTACCCGACCATTCACGTTACTTCCCGAAAAAACCCCCATCTTTAAATCCGTAAAAACTTTTCTTCAAAGCTATGTTTACATCCTTGATTCCCTAAAAGAGTAAAAAAAAAAATCATTAGGTTACTTGCTTTATATATATTTATAGATACATGTTTCTTTCCCTTAATTAACAGTTTCTAAAATACTTTCATAAGATACTTCAGATAAATCAGTACCTTGAATATCAGTACTGATACCGTTCAAGGCTCTTCTCAAAGCATCCTTAGAAGAAGCATAAACCATCTTAGCTCTGATTGGAGCAGTATCTGGAGACCAAGCAATGAAAATCATCTTAGATCTCTTACCTTCAGTAGCACTGATTTCGTATTCAAAGTCGTAAACGGCATATAAACAGTCGTTTTCTGGTAACTTTTCTAAAAAGTTGTCATAATCTCCATCTAAGGATGTTTCTTTGACTATGATTTCGGTTTTATCTTCATTCAAGGTGTAGATAATATATTTGTATTTCTTTCCTAACTTCAATTCGTTGAAAGCAGTTAATGATTCATCAGCTACGGATACTCCTGATCTAGACATTTTTTTTATATAAGTGTTATAAATAAGTTTATTGTTTTGGGCTTTGTCGTTCAGTTTCTTGTTTATTTAAAGCGTGTTATTATTGACTGTATGAAAAATATGTTTTAAAGGGAATACAGCTTAAAAAAAAACCCATAGGTGTGTTCGCCCTACAAGCAAAGAAAATTTTTTTTTCGCCCATTTCCTCTTTGCTATGTATTCGGAACACACACATATGTGTGTAAGATAACGTGTTTGGTAGCGGTTGTAAATATTAGCTTTAATTAATTGGAGTTGATTAAAGGGTGTGCTTGAGTAATATTGTATATTATGAAGGTGCTTTAGTAACCACTATTTTTATACTATGTGTGGAAGATGTATTATTTTAAAATCCATATTGATGCAAAAACAGGTTAAATTTTGTTATTATATGACTATAACAGTTCAACAGAGAATGTAGAAGGAACAAAGAGTTTTCGACAATTGAGTAAACAGAGGTCAAGTAATGAAAGAGAATAAAAAGCTGGATCTGGTGGAAAAAATTGTCTTATTGCTTTGGTACTGTTATATTTATCCCATTTGTTCATTTTTTAAAAAAAAAGGCTAAACTATGAACTAGATTTTGTACAAATTATTATTAACAAAAGATTTATATCTTTCATCCAGAAATCCTCTGAAAACAAGTCATAACTAAAATTGTCTCAAATTCAAATAAAGTATTGAAAATTACATAAGCTCCAAAGAGTTTCAATCATGTATTAAAAGTTTCTGTTTGCAAAAATGGTCTTATTGCCACAAATATGATAAATCCACATTTTGAAAGCAAATCTTGAGCACTTATAATTAATAGAATTATTAAGCTTTAAAACTTTAGCTAGGAATCATAAAATGCAGAAAAAAGTAAACAAAGAATCTAAAATGCAAATCAGCTTTACAGCTATAAACAAAAAATAGTCTACCTAAATAATATATGTGCTTGCAAACATTTTTATCGTGGGTTATAGCCAAGAAATACACTGAAATAGTGTTGTGAAAATTGGAGGATATGTTCGGTGATAAGGAAGGACGTATCTCCGACCGGTGGGAAGCATGCTTCCGTGCCTTGCTCGGAGGTATGCGCTTCTTATCTTTTAAGCTAATCTTCTTATCTTTCATTTTTTCTAAGGTTATTTTTAAAGTAATATATATATTTAAATAACCAATGTCTTAATAATCTTTAAAGCAACTAGGATATATGTATGGTGAAAATATAGTCGTAAAAACTGTATTTAAATGTATAACATAAAAGAAGCTCGTTGTTTCTTACTGTATTTCTTATTTCCTTGTTACAACTTAAAGATGTTTCTAGCCTTAGAAACACTTAAGATTTAAATACCTTTCCAGAATCGTACCATCGTGTAATATTCTGTTATCAGAGGTTTTCTCCATCTGTCCATGACTATTACTTATCTTCGTAGTCATCAGTTTTGGAGATATCAGCAATTTATCAATTCCTTTTATCCCTCCTGCTATTCCTACAGCAAAATATTACTGGCTTGGATCCTTATCTTGTTTTTCGCCCCTTTTTATTTCCACTCCTCACAGTTCATGCCATCCCTTTGTTTATAATGCCAAATAACCTACTGTCCGATAACTCCAGAACTCTCTAGGATGCGTGTGACTCATCGTCTTATCAACTTCCGCTTTCAGCGCAGTTCATACACGCTTCCACCTTGTTCTTAAAGCCTCTCCATCTATCCTGCTAGATGTCCAGTAAGTTTTATCCTCTCATGAGCAAGGCTCAGCATTACAAGTCATTATGTATTGTATCCATCAATACATCTTAACAGGATTGCATTCCACTGACTAACAATCTATCCAGAGATACGGTGGAAATCCCAACCTTTCCAATCGTATCCTTTTCGTTGCCGCGGTCCAAGTTTTCCCCATCAGATAGAACGTGCCATGCATCATAACTTATGATTCGAATCATTGCAACGCTAATTAGCTTTCCTTCACGTACTCTATCGATCTTTCGGAACGACGGCGCCTTTCGCCTTCTTGGCCGCTTGCATTCTTGCCTCAAACAATGTAATCATTAGCATCGGCTGATGAGTATACAGGTTTATCCTATTCAGGTGTCTGTGCCAACATACTAAGATGTAATGAGACTAGGATTCAGCATACCACTCAATACTTTGTCCCTATACCAAAGCTTGGTACATTATTATATTCCGTCTACAAGGTGATCACTGATCACTTAATCAACTTGCTAGTTCAATAATAATCATCCAATCCTTCGGGGTGACGTGACACTAACAACTACACTGTTTTATTCCTTTAACATAATGCAAACCTAACTTAATGCATGGATGACCTCCCCTTCTAATGGTAATGACCTAACTTCTGATCCAGAAGTGTCTGCTGTCCTTACAGCTACCAAAACCTTGAGTCATGGGCTAACCCAAAATCCACTACAAATAGTGTATCAAAAAATTAGCAGCTCTGCTGGCGTAATGGCAACGCGTTTGACTTCTAATCAAGAGATTCTGGGTTCGACCCCCAGGTGGAGTGTTTAATTTTTTTGCATTTTTTATTGCTGCTAGCCATAATGCGCTACACATTATTTTATAAAATATTATGTATTAAAAGTTTCAATTTTCAAAGTTTATTTTAATGGCGATATGATATACTAAAGAGTATAGATTAATTTAACCAAAAGAAACAATTATCAAATCAAGGGGTTTTCTTTTTTGTTTGTTTTTCTAACCTGTCTAATATATCCCTAAAATACTTTGATTTATGTAATACCATTAAAATGAAATTCATCTATAATGACACTCAGAAGAAAAAGCATCAAGCATAGAAAAATGATCTTAAATTTACTAATGACAGTGAATTATCTTCATTGGATACTTTGTAATAATGCAGCTGAGTATAGAAATAAGATAAGGTCAATATTGATCAATACTACATATAAACATTTTTTACAGACAATAGAAGACATAAATGATAACAAAATGTTTAATAGAAAAAACATTACTCATTTTGTTCAATCATATATTTCAATACAAAATGTTTACTAATGTTACCAAAAGAACACACTTAAATCATTACAAATGAAACAGAAAGCTTTGAATCAGATTTGATGTACATACACAGTCATAGAAATCAACTGATGACATAAGAAACTTGATATTGAATTTTTACAGGACGATAAATTTTTTATTCTAATAGATTCTTGAATTTTTTGACTATGAATACTACAATCCAAAGACACCAACTTGAATTACATACAAAATGATACAATCATTACATAATTTGATAAAACATTATTTTTCAGAAATTAAGGTTCTTTATAAAGCTGTAGTAACAGATTTTATTTTTAAATAAAGATATTGTGTTGTGATGATTACAATATTGATGTGTTCATTTACCGCTTCATTACAGATTTTGTGATGAATCATAGCTTATTAAAATGAACTTGAATGAAGAAATAACAATGCCACATCAAAACAAACTTGAATGGAATGATTTTTTGGGTCAAATAGCTTATATCAAAAGACAGACCTGGTCTTCAATAATAGATAAAAAAGGATTCTAAACTTTAAGATTAATGATCATACTTAATCTGATAAAAGAATAAATTTTGATATCGATGATGATTATTGTTTAAATAAATGATATTGGAATGACCCAATATTGTTTCTTATTGGAAAGAAATGAAACCAATAAGTAAGATTTATTGGCAAGTGATATAGGTATTCTATTGAACAAAGCAGGACAGCATGAAAAAACTATAGCCATACTGCATTCGACTTTTGAGTACTACAACAATGTTTTGAAATGGGAGGACTTGGCAATTCAAATTTTGGAGGTATACATTGATGCTCTTGAAAAAATTTATTCAAAGCGAGAACCAAAGAATGTAATTATCAATGATGAACTGGTGCCTGTGGTAACTGTTCTTGCTAATTCCTATTTAAATTTGATATGTTTGTTAAAAGACAAAAAAAGTTATTTCACAGAGAATGAATCTATGAGATCTTTGAACTTTAAGCAATATTTTTGGAAAAAGTTTTTGCAATTAAGTGATAACACTGATTTAACATATCCACTGGATAAAATCATAACTTTTGATGTCAACTTAAACAGCGAACTGAAGTTTGATGACAAATTAAACGTATTTTATTACTTTGTCAAAATGAATTGGAGCTGGCTTATTGATACAGGTATTGTAGTTAGCGTGAACAATGTTAAGCTAAAAATGAGAAATACTGAAAGTGATAGAATTATTGTTTTTGAAATGAACAATGTTGTTGTGACTGATAACAAAGACAATTTAGAGTTAAAATGTTATGATATAGAATTTGGTTCTTACGAGATTGTTTCTTTGGAAGTTTTTCTGAATGAAAACGACACTATATTCTTAAAAGATTTTGACCAAAGATTGTTTATTAATTTAATCCCACTATATGACAGCAAAAAATTAAATCTATTAATCAAGTCTTCTTCTGAATATTATGAAGATGAAATATCTTTGGATTTAATTTATGAAAACTGGGAACATTTAAAAGCAGAAAAGGTAAGTTTAAAAATAGAAGTATTTGACACTGACGGCATTTATATCAAACATTTTGAATCTGAAGTTAAAAAAATTGTCTTAAACAATGTTGCAAAGGACTTTGACAAGATTTTGTTGATTAACAGGAGCAATTATGACATGACTGCCAACAAATACTTAATTTCTTTTAAAATAACTATGAATATTGACGATAAGTATAAAGAAGTGATAATAATAAATAAGTCATTTTCAAATCCATTAGTTATTTCTCACAATGCTATTTTGAAGAAGAATTTTTCTTTTATAAATCTGAATATGTCCAGTATCACAGAACCAGTTAATATAATAGGAACTGAATTGATATTGAATGATGATCAAAGACTTGCAACAAATTTGGATTTAACTATTAAAAACATTTTACTACCTAAAAATCCACTTTCTACATTTAAGAACTTTTTCCCATTAAACGATATATCTTCAATAAAGAAATTGGAGTATGAAGTAAAGTATAAAACTTTGCGTACCTCGATAGAAGAATATTTGACTTCTATTTTTTTTGATAAGTATCCTGGTTTGAAGTGCTATAAGATTATATGGAGAGACTATATTCTTCCGAATTTTCAATTTCACATAAATCAATTTATTCATTTCAAAATAATAAAATTAAAAGTATACAACGAAACTGATTTTTTGAACTACTTGAAGAAAATTGACAATAAGGAAAGCGAACTGAACCAAAAATTTATGGGTGTTTTATTAGATGTTTACAGAACCTTGTTTGATGGTGTTCAACTTGATGATAGTGACAAGATTTGGAATTTAGGCTCTTTGCAGATAATCCACAAGCAGTTTGCCATTGAAGAATTGGAAATGAACAAAGATTTGTTTACAATAAATTTGAACAAGAACTTTGATGATGTTAACTTAAAGGTGGGTGATTGCTACTCTTTTGATATTAAAGTAGCTAAACCAAAGAAGTTTAATAGTAATAAGAAGAAATATATTTGTGAAGTTGAAATAAGTGATAATATCAATACTTGGTTAATTAGTGGCTTTAATAAATTCTACTTAGATGAAACCCAAGGTGATGAAAGTTTCAACCTGTTTTTGATTCCTATTAAAAGAGGCTACTTGAAGTATCCTAAAATTACAATAAAAAATGATGACAATAACAATGAAGATGCTGAAAGCCAGCAAAAGAATAATCACATAATAGATTTTGTAAATACAAATGAAAACGTTATTGTTATATAAGAATAAAAAAACAAACAAAACAGATACATACTTTTATAAATTATTCAACAATTCAAGCAGTGAGTCAGCATTAGGTTTTTTGCATACTCCATTAACTTTTATGTTATTATTCTCTAGATACTCTTTTGTAGTAGGGCCTATACTAATTATAGTTGCTCTTGTAAAATCAGTCTTAATTATATCTTCAGTCCCTTGTGGACTAAAAAATACAACATACGGCACTTCGCCTTCTTTGTAATTGATTAAATTCATTTTCTCATTAAATCTTTCTATGATGTTATCCATAGACTTAGTTGTATAAACTTCAATTTCTTCTAGATTATAACCGTTGGGAATCAATTTTCTTGGTATGACATCTTTACGAATTTCTCCAACAAGAAATATTCCCTTCTTATTGGTTTTATATTTCTCTTCAGATTCTGCCATTATAAGATCTGATAAAATACTGCCATTTCCTGCATCGTTACCCCCTTTTATGTCATTGAATCCGATTCTTTTTAGAAATTCGGCTGTTGCTGGTCCAACTGTGAAAATAGGCTTGTTAAGTATTTTATTGATAACAACTTCATCCAAAGAAGGAAGAATTGACTGCTCTAAGGCTTCAACAGCTCTTTGTGAGGTAATTATCAAGTAGTCTATGCTATCTATATCTGCTCTAAACAGGTTTATACATTTTTCAGGTAAATGTTTATGAGTCAGAAGTGGGATGAAATGGTGCTTGATATTTTCTTTTTTCAAAAGATTTTCATATGGATCTGAAGGCGTTGTTTTCGTCTTCAATAGTAGAACCTTTCTCATTCTTGTGTATAAAAATTTAGGTTTTGGTTTATGCTAATTCAAGAGGTTTGTTTAAATTCAAAACTGGTTAAATACTGTGAAGAAATGTAAAAAAAAAACAAAATATAAGAAAAAAGGCGTACACAGTTTTCACCTTTTCAAATACCCAATATTTCACTCTTAAGAGACTGACAATAAAGTATTAAGATCTCCCAAACCACAATTGGGCACTAAAAGCCTTAACTTGTGGTAAAACATAGATTTAAAATCATTCTAATATTTACTTATCAAATGCAGATATATACACTTTATTAATAATAACAGACTATTGCTAATGAACAAAAAAAAAATATACTTTATAGTTCTATCAAGCAGTTTATTCCCATTCAACAGTGGCAGGAGGCTTAGAAGTAATATCGTAAGTAACTCTGGCAACACCATCAACTTCGTTAACAATTCTGGCAGCAACCTTCTTCAAGAATTCGTGAGGGAATGGGAACCAATCAGCAGTCATGAAATCAGTGGTTTCAATAGCTCTTAAAGCGATGACTTGGTCATAAGTTCTTTGATCACCCATAACACCAACAGACTTGACAGGTAATAAACAAGCAAAGGCTTGAGAAATTTGGCCGTATAAACCAGCCTTTCTGATTTCTTCAATGTATATGTAATCAGCCTTTCTAGCAATGGCAACTTGTTCTCTGGTGACTTCACCTAAGACTCTGATGGCAATACCTGGACCTGGGAATGGATGTCTCCAGACTAAGTCGTGCGGAATTCCTAATAATTCACCTAAGTGTCTAACTTCATCCTTGAATAATTCTCTTAATGGTTCAATTAACTTCAACTTCATGTTTTCTAATAAACCACCGACATTGTGATGAGTCTTGATAGTTTGGGATGGACCCTTAAATGAAATGGATTCAATAACATCTGGGTATAAAGTACCTTGCAATAAGAATTCAATTTCAGTACCGTCTTTTGGCTTGATCTTCTCAGCTTCTCTTTCAAAGACGTGGATGAAAGTGTTACCAATGATCTTTCTCTTCTTTTCAGGATCAGTAACACCTTTTAACTTATCTAAGAATTCATCAGAAGCATCAACAACGGTTAAGTTAATACCTAAACCAGCAACCAAGTTCTTCTTGACGTTTTCGGCTTCGTTTAATCTCAAAACACCGTTATCAACCATAATAGCATGGAATCTTTCACCAATAGCTTCGGTCATTAACTTGGCAGCAACAGTGGAATCAACACCACCGGAAACAGCACCAATAACTTCAGCAGTTGGACCAACTAAGGTTCTGATTCTTTTAATTTCAGTATCAATAAAATTTTCCATGGTCCAGTTTTGAGTGGCCTTACAAATATCAACAGCGAAGTTCTTTAATAAGTCCTTACCCTTGGCAGAGTGAGTAACTTCAGGGTGGAATTGTAAACCGTAGATTGGCTTAGATTCATGGGCAATACCACAGTATGGAGAGTTGTCAGAGGTGGCAACAACCTTGAAACCGTTTGGTAAACCAACTAACTTATCACCGTGAGACATCCAGACTGTAGAGTGATCAACGTTCTTGAATAAAGGACATTCCTTATCAATAACATTCAAGGTGGAAGGACCGTATTCTCTCTTTTCACCTCTAGCAACAGCTTTACCGTTTAACCAAGCTAATTCTTGCATACCGTAACAAATACCTAAGACTGGGACATCCAAGTTGAAAACTTCTGGGTCAACGTGTGGGGCATCTTCAGCATAAACTGAGTATGGACCACCAGACAAGATAACACCGGTTGGTTTCCAGGATAAATCCTTGATTTTTTGGGTACATGGTAACATTTCAGCATAGATGTTAAATTCTCTTAATCTTCTAGTGATTAAGTGAGAATATTGGGAACCAAAATCCAAAACTAAAATGGTATCAAAAACTTGAGAGACTTGTTCAACAGACATAATGTATTAATAATTGTATAGGTGTAAAGAAAAATTTGTGTGTATACCTCCAAAAAAAAGTAATGTGTTTTCGTTTTTCTTTGGTCTTTAATATTAAAATCAAGTTAATTCAAGCTGTAATGTCTTTTTATATATAATTTCCTGAAATCATTATTGATTATGACAGAAGTTGTAGAAATTGATCGAGACGAACTTTAAATTTTTCCATATTTTAAAAAAAACAGAGAATTAACGCTGTGAGTAATTAACCAAATTTTAAAAAAGCTATAGGAGGGTAGGACGTTAGCTTTAAGCTCATTTCCTATTTGGGACATGAACAAAAAGTGGAAATTTATAAAAAAAAAAAAGAAATGTGAATTTAAAAAGCACGTGACCACATTCGGATATAAAAAAATTACCGCTACCAAAAGGCAAAAAATTTTTTTAGAAAAAAAAAAATAACCAATTACCGAACTCCTTTTGGTTACGGATTACAAGCAAAACAAGTATCAGCGCAAACAATCGTTAATATACGTTGGAAATTTCAAAGGAAAAAAAATAATAATTAACAGACCAATACTTAAAATCTACACCAAATTAATAACTAATCATAAGATCAAGCAATGTCCGAAGAAATTGTTACCGAAAATATTCAGCCAGTCACCACTGAAGTTGTTACTGCCGAAGTGAGTGAACAACAACCAATTGTTGAAGAACCTGTTGATACCGAGGTTGCTGAAAACCCAGTAAGCACAGAAGCTGTTGAAGAATCGGTCACTGAAATAATAGAACCAGCTTCTGAAGAACAAGTCTCCAATATTGCTACTGATGAGCCAGTTTTATCTGAAACTACTGAAATGGAAGTTGAACAACCTCAAGAAGAACTCAAAAGAGAACCATTAGTTGAACCAACATTACACATATCAGGATTGCCTGTAACGATAAAAGCCAGTGAACTAGCACCAATATTAGAGGCCTATGGTGAAGTAACCAAAATTGTAATTCTACCACCTAAGACCATCCACCAAAGTTATGGATTTGTATCTTATGAAACCAAAGAAGAAGCCCAAAGATGTTTAGATGAGTTGAATAACACTAAGTTAGTATTTGATAGTCAATATACCTGGAAAATCAACTGGGCAAGACAAGGACCACTGAAGAATGCCAACTTAGGACCTTCAGGAAGACCATATACATTCACTGACAAGCCTAGAGGTTCATATAGAAGAGGTGGATTCAGAGGAGGCTACAGAGGTGGAAGAGGTGGCTATAGAGGAGGAAGAGGTGGCTTCAGAGGCGGAAGAGGAGGTTACAGACCATATTAGAAGTTATAAAAAAAAAAAAATGGCCCTATATATTTCCAGCAAGAAGAACAATTTTTTAAAACAAACCTAAGCTTTCATACATTGGTGTGTTTGTATCTAAACACACTGACAAAACGTCTTGCAGTTCGATAACCCTTTCTTCTGTTCATACAAATATATATATATATACATATACAATCTGCTCTTGATGAATAGACCTCTTGACCAGAAAAAAAAGGACATCTCATCAATCTAAGCATAAATCGCCCTATCCCACAACGAACCAACTCTCAATCCATGCTTTTAGCATAGTGTAACCGCTGCTCATTCCATTTGTTCATGGACTTTTCAAAGTTATTCAGCCGGCCATGATTTTCCACGTTGCAAGAAAATCTCAAGGGAGGGGGGAATAAAAAATGCAAGGCTATTAGTTTCCCCATAGTAAAAATTTTCTTATGGTTAAATTTCTAATAAGTCATATATTAAATTTAAATAAAAAATACTCGATTTTAAAACCCCCAAAGGACTATTTCAACATATAGCGAAGACAGATGACGCTACTAAGCCTATTTAAATCAGGAGATTCAACAAATCCTGAGGTTAAAGAAACAGATATCGTCATCAAAGCAACTATGGGCGATACAAATGACAAAAGTCTTATGAAAAACATTAAAAAAGATAACTTTTCAGCAGTACATGATTTTTCTGAGGCAGATGATGAGGACAACATTGACTGCATAGAAGATGATCAAGCTGCTCTTAATAACTTAATAGAACATCACGCAAGTGAAGATCGTTCCACCAAAAATCCACTATCCAAATTGTCCATAGCCTTACAGGAAAGCGCGCTTTTATCGCATGGAACAAATGGAGATTACATAGATGCTGAGAGTTTTGGCTCGTCCCATTATCCAGAAGATTGCTGGTCACAAGAAGAAGTTTCAGATGACAATGTGTCTGTGCTGTTACCCAATTTTGCCGCTGCTGCTGGTATTGATGATGAATACAAAGAAAGCACACACACCATTAATAATGCTGATCCCATAAATATAGTCGTTAAGGATAATAATCCCAATGGCGATATAGACGAAACTAAAAATATCTACTTCAGAAAAAACAGTGTTGATTTGGATTATGAATTCAGTAGTTCAGATGACGATTATGTTTATGAAAACGAGAAGGTGAAGGATATGATGAAACATGAAGAAAGCCCGGAAGAATATGTCAAAGGTGGTTACCATCCAGCCAAAAAAAACGAGTATTTTTACAGAAGAAAGTATAGGCTGATTCAAAAACTTGGTTGGGGTCACTTCTCTACTGTGTGGCTAGCAAAGGATCTAACTGCTGCTTACAATGATAAAAACAAATATGTTGCTTTGAAGATTGTAAAAGCTAGTCCTTCATCTTCAGAAGCAGCAAGAGATGAAACAGATTTATTAATTGAATTGTACAAAGCTGATGATAATGCACTTCACTCAGGAAAAGATTATGTTATAAAATTACTTTCAGCTTTCTATCACAACGGTCCAAATGGAATCCACACATGTATGGCATTTGAACTACTAGGAGAAAATCTGCTGAAGCTAAGTGAAAGAAATGAAAAAAGAAGATTGCCAATAATATATGTCAAGCAAATAGCTAAACAGCTTTTGTTAGCGTTAGACTTCTTACATAGAAAATGTGGGATCATACATACAGACATCAAACCGGAAAATGTCTTGATGGAAATAGGTGATTTGGAAACCATCACTGAAATGATTAAAATACAAAAAATACAAAAGAGAAAATTGAAATACGAACCACGCAGAAACAGATCAAATACAAAGACAAAAACGAGAAGCAACAGCAAAATTGATTCAAATTCTGTTACTGATGGCATTTCCACTTTTAGCAATAGTAACAACGATTTTGATAAAAAAACTGACAAAGATCTTTTCTCTGCTTCAGAGCTAAAAGGTGAAAAGCCTGCGGATGTTTTATTTGAACAAGAAGAAGAGAATGAAGAATTTGAGAAACAAAATAGCCACAAAGAAGGAGATCTAGCTGATGAAGAGAATGAAGAAGAAGTCAAAAAAGAGGAATCTGACTGTCCTGATAGTCGGTCGATTTTCAAGACCATGAAATCAAGTTTGTCATATTTAATGTATCCGCCAGCAGCTACTCCATCTAGAAAAAAATCTATGGTGTGCTATTCAATGCCTTTACCATCAGTGCTTTCAGCTAAGCAATTCTATAGCAAATCTCATGAGGACTTCCCGGATGAAGCTGAGATGATGAGTAAAAGTGTCAAAGACATACTAAACCCAATACCCAACATGGAATCAAACATAATCAAAATTAAAATTGGTGACATGGGTAATGGTTGTTGGATAGATTATCATTTTTCCAGTGAAATCCAAACAAGAGAATATAGATGCCCTGAAGCCATTGTCGGCTACAAATGGGGCTGTGCAGTTGATTTGTGGTCAGTTGCTTGTTTACTGTTTGAATTGTTGACTGGTGATGTTTTGTTTTCGCCCCAGGCCGGAAAATCTTACAGCAAAGAGGATGATCATATGGCACAAATCGAGGAGTTGCTAGGTGAAGTTCCTAAAAAGCTGAAAACCAAAGGTAAATACTCAAGAGCCTTGTATAGAAGAAATGGTAATTTGAGAAATATTGGTGGGTTAAGACCTTGGAATTTGTTTGAGGTTTTTACTCAAAAGTACGGTGTTGAAGAAAACCTGGCTCAAGAAATGACTGATTTCTTGCTACCCATGCTAGAAATAGACCCTTGCTTGAGAGCTGATGCTGGTGGAATGGTTAATCACCCTTGGCTAAAGGATGCTTTGGGCATGGAAGATGTTGTAGTTGAGGATAGACCCATAGCTGGTGGAAGTGGTATGGACTTGCCTGGCTGGGATGATGTTGAACAAGTTATTAGACCTCATGACCATTGCCTGTATAGAAAAGATGAGGACATGAACTTCAAAAATATATAAATTAAATCTAAATTGTTATGAAAGAAAAAAAAAAAAACTAGCAACTTGTTGTTAATACAAATCCAAGTATACATTTGCAAACCCAAAGCGTGTTATCGCTTTATAAAAGAAAGAAAAAAAATGTCCAAAGTATAAACAACAGTATCAACAGCTGCATCAAAAACTATGATCGCTAACAATTAAAGTTCGTTTATATTCTGAAACAAACCTAATATGGATTGTATCCCGATAAAAAAATCAACAATGTTTCATATAGACGGCAAACTTAGTTTTAATGCAGCATAAAAAAAATATCACATGATTTTGTTAATTGTTTGTAGATACAGCTTAAAGTAACAGATAGATAATAAACGTAATTAATTAAAGGAAAATCGGTTATTTATAACTTTATTTTGAGTGTAATCAATGGGCTGTTTTTCCGGGTAGCATTTATATACGATAATAATCTTTAATCAAATGTCTATGAATACTACTGCGCGTCAACTTTAAACACAGTACTACAGCGTGAGAACTCTAGACCAATATCATGTATTACTATCTTTGACATAATTTTGACATAATTTTATATTAGATATTAGTAAAAAGAAAAGCAAAAAAAAATAAAAAATAACACACATTTTAACTACACAGATGTTTCCAATGAGAAGTTATATAAACTGAGGCTTTGACAGGTTTTAATATGATAAAAAGTATTTGGGGGGTTTAATCTAAATAGTTAAAGTTGAAATTAGTAAAACCATCGTTTCAGTTTTACAATACTGTATATTACTACTTTTTTAAATTAATATTCACCCACTTTAAAATGTTCGCTGCTTATAAAAACTTATCTGTCTGGGCCAAGACAGGCTTATGCACATCTTTCGGAATCTTCAATGGATTCATTGTGTCGAGATGTTTGATTAGATATCAATCTAAAAACACTTTGATGGCAAGAGTTAATAGAGATAGAGTCTCTAATGCCATTTGAATTCAAGTCTTAAAAACAGAATATTAAGATTCACAACAATGTTTCAATATTAACGCTTGATGCGTTTACTAAACACGAATGAGTATGTTATTTTTTTTTTTTTTAAATACTAATTATATATGTTTAATTCAAATTACAATTATAATTCGTCAAACTTGAAAGTTTTTGCCACATTAATCATTCCTTTTGGCATGATAATGTTGTAGTCTATAATCAAGTCACCAAAGTCATCTTCAAACTCCAATGTTTCAGGATTAGTGATAGGCATACCGTAACCTTTTAATATTTCAATTTCACCATTTGAAACCATTTTGTTTGAGTCTCTCTTCAGTGTCAATGGAGACAATTCCTCACTAAAGTGCGGTATATCCAATTTCCACTCACCCAAAAGAGCTTCCTTTAAAGTCAAAGTGACTGTTCTGTATAAATTATTTCCACGTCTTCTGTAACCATAGTTACCATTGTTTTTATCTTCTTCAAGGTCAAATACCAGATCACCTCTTAACATACCAGGCATTTCCTCACCCTTGCCCTCGTAAACATTCTTCGTGTTTCTTGGGGAACCTTGAGTCACGTCAACATGAATTTCATTAGCCTCCTTAACAACTCTTTCACCTTTACAGTGACCACAAACTTTCTTCAAGACTTGACCAGCTCCATTACATCCATCGCATGGCTGTTGAATTTGCTGTCTGAAGTGACCTTGAACAAATTCTCTAATGATTCTACCTGAACCTTGACATCTTCCACATCTATCCAATTTACCACCTTGTCCAGAACACTTATTACAGGTATGTCTTAAATCCAGGCTGTAGTCTCTGCTTATACCAGTATAAAATTCTTTTAAAGACAAAGTCAATGGTACTAAAACAGACTGTGTTTTTTTTGGACCTTGATTGAAATGTTGTCCAAACATTTGGTTTATAATATCATCCATACCTCCATGGCCTCTAAATTGTTGGTGTTGTTGAACATATTGTTGAGCATTGTTTGGACCGTCTTGGAATGCTGGTTGCCCATGTTGATCATAGATTTGCTTTAACTCGCTGTTGCTCAAAACTTCATAGGCTTCAGAAATAAGTAAATACTTGTGGTCAATTTCTGGATCATCATTAGTATTCTTGTCTGGGTGATATTTCTTCGATAATAACAAATATTCTTTTCTTATTTCCTTATCACTCGGTTGATTTTCTTTGTTCAAGTTCAATATCTTATAGTAGTCCTGTCCTTGCTCTAAACAAGCTACAATATTACTAGCTAATAACACGTACAAAAAGTATATGTATTTACCAAGAATCATTACTAGATATGGTGTTTTGTTCACTTTTCTTACGTGCTTAAACGTGTGTTGTATGGTTTGAAATATATGATTCGCCTTAAGTGAACAGCAAAGGGAAAATTTTTTTTGTTCACCTTGCGGTAACTAAATCAGCGCTTAATTAGGTTTTAAAATGTCGTGTCTCTACTGAAAAAAACGACCTAAGGAATACCTATATACAACTAACTGAATATGTCTTTCAATGATCAAGAGTTCATTAATATTGGATTTGGACATGCATCATGCCATTTGATCACACAATTTTACAATATCGAAGAATCTATTCTACAACAACAGCTACGTTTAAAAAACTGTAGATCATCGCATAATGTCAATCTGCATTGCAAGTTCAATTTGGTGAATAAAACGGCTTTCTACACGCCCAGAACAATTCTTTATGATACAAGAAATAGTGGAAGTTACAAGGATAATTGGATGACATCCGTTGCAGAGTTAGATAATATCGAGTCTTTTGATAAGGTTAATACACATAATGATTCAATTCCAAAGTCAAATTTTCAAACATTACTAGATTCAGGTAAATTACCAGAAAATGTGGATTCATTAAAGGACACCTTGGATTTCAAAGATGTAAAAGAATTTCAGTATTGGACAAACTATAACAAATTCTTATTGAAATCGGATAATCTAATTATATCAGATGATTGGTATCATCACAATAACAAGAACGGACAGACATTTATTCCAACTAATTTACCAACTAGTAACATAGAAAATAACGACAATGATTACTTTAAGCATTTTTTACAGCCTGAGTCAGGTAAGCAAGAGTATAAAGTCAAAAAGTACGAGCTTTGGGACGATAAGTTTCATCACTGGATAGAGAAATGTGACAACTTTAAGCATTTCAACATATTCTCCGAGTTTGATAATTCTTGGGGATACTTCAATAACGATTTTTTAGAGGAGTTGAAGGATGAATTCAACAAAACTACTGTTTTTCAATACTCACTATCTTGTTCCAATACTAATTCCTTGGATACTTCACAAAGCATTAAAACAACAATGTTTGTCAATAACATCATAAATACTGTAGAATCTGTGGATTTTGTGGATTTGTTGTTTCCTTTGTCATACAAACTCGACAATCAAACAGATAACCTGTTTGAGTCAACTTCAAAAAATGCTTTATTATTTCAAACAATAAACTCTGTATTTGATCAAAAAGAAGGAAGCTCAAAAGTTACACCTAATGAAATGATAAAGATGCTACAGTTTAATAACAACACTAGTATAAGAGAGCAAAAAATTGTTTCAAGTATAAAGGTTAATCAGAAACTGGAGTTCAATCATATAGCTAATTTTGAAATACCTAAAAACTTCCAATACAACAACTTTAAAACATGGAAACTGAAAAATACAAATAGCCAAGATTATCACATATACGGAAAAGTTGATATATCTCGTTCAGAATCAATGGAAAGTCGAACCAACACTGGAATAAACACCTATGGCTTGGATAAAAAATATTTGAATACTTTTTTGACTCAAAATGCCTTTATAGATATAAAGACAGTAACTTTGGAGATGAGTGAAAATATCAAATTCATAAATACATTGAAATACTGGATGTTCTACATCATCAAAAATAAGAGTTACATCAAAAGATTGCTGTTTCTTTCTGAAGATTACATTGCAGAACTGATTGAGAAAATGCACATATTGATCAAATCGTATAAAAAGGGGAATTATTACCTAGATATTGAAGGCTTTGATATGTCTGATGACGACTTTGATGACTATTGAATTACGCACGTGATAATAAAATAACGCATTGAAAACTCATCGTGATCAATTTTTCAAAAACTCATTATTTTTTTTTCAAAGCCCATCTTGGCAATATAACAGTTATAACTTGTATAATATATATATATATTAACACTTATTCTATATTACAGTTGTATGATCTATGAACTAAGAAAGCCAAACAAAGAATCTATGTTTAGGAGACTAAGTACATTAATGGAACCTGTAAAGAAAGAAAAAATCGTTGTTATTTTAGGATCGACAGCCACTGGTAAGTCAGACTTGTCTATCCAACTAGCTACTCATTTCAATGGTGAAATAATCAATTCAGATTCAATGCAATTATACAAGAATGTTGATATAGTAACTAATAAACATCCAATTGAAGAAAGAAATAATATACCACATCATTTGATGGATTTTTTACCATTATCCGAATCTTATAACCTTAGTCTGTTTGAGAAAGATTGCAATCAAAAGATTAAAGAGCTTCTTGGAAATTCAAAGTTGCCAATTATTGTAGGGGGTACTCATTACTATCTACAAGCTTTGTTCAATAAAACCATATCCGAAGAGTACTCTAGAGACTTGTGGACTGAAGAAGAAAGAAACTTTTTGAAGGAGAATCAATTCAATACTCAAGTTTTATATGACGAATTAACAAAAGTTGATCCGGTCATTGCATCTAAATGGCATCCTAACGATCAAACCAAACTTTACAATATGCTTAAAATATATTACTCAACAAAGGAGAAACCTAGTGATATTTACTTGAGCCAAGAATTTAGCATGAAGTATGATGTTTTGTTTTTATGGGTTTATAGTAAACCTGAAATTTTAAACAAAAGACTTGACAATAGAGTTGATGGTATGTTTGACAAAGGTGCTTTAGAAGAAGTGAAATATTTGTATGAAAAATTCAAAGAATACAATATTGGGGAAAACAGAGAAGAGAAGATGAAATCAGGAATATGGCAAGTCATAGGCTTCAAAGAATTTCTACCATGGCTAGAAGATGATTGTAAAGATCAAAAGAAATTCGACCAAGGGAAGGAAGTAATGAAAATTAAAACCAGACAATATGCCAAGAGTCAAGTCAAATGGATTAAGAATACATTGGTTCCTGATATAAAAGGTAAGAACTTGTTTGTATTGAATGCCTCAGACTTGAATGAATGGAAAGGTAAAGTTGAAAATAGAGCAATTGATATAACACAAAATTTTTTAAAAGACTTGGATATAGACAAATTTGAACAAACACCGGAAGAACTATCAGATTTATTGGACAAAAACAAACTTGAAAAATTCCAAAGTGTTAAGAATCCTATTGAACTTAAATTGAACTTGGCTCCATTTACATGTGACAATTGTACAGATAAAAAAGGTAAACCTCTTGTGATAATAGGACAAGAGAAATTTAAAGAGCATTTGAACTCTAATAAACATAAACATGTTTTGCAATACATTGCTAAAAAGAGAAAGTTTGAAGAATGGAAAAAGCAACAAGAGGAGAAGGAAAAAGAAGACGGTAATGTAGATATATAACTTATTGATTTTCAAATGACTTTTCAATCTCAGCATAAAGTTTCAATTCTTCCATGATGTTATTTTTTAAAATTTTGTATAGGTTAATTTGCTCATTGAAAGTAAGTATTTCTTGGTCAATTAAATCTTCAGGCTTGAATTTATTTGGAACACTATTAGAATTTTTTGATTCTTTTAAGATGAAATCCTTTATCTGTTGTAGAGTATTTTCAAACTTGTCTTTATATTCAACTTTTATGTATTGTTTATAAGAATCTTCATAATTGAAGTTTTGATCATACTTTGAGTTATCATTGTATTTTTGATCAAGGTATATAGAAAAGGTCATTTTACTTGGGGTTTTCAAATTCATAAGAATTTTTAGATAATTATTCAAAGTGTTCAAAAAGCAGACAAGCTTTACAACTAATTCATCTTTATAGCCTTTATCACCTCTTAATCTTTTAATAAGTTTACTTGAAGATAAAACAGGTTTTTGCAAAACAACTTCTTTTTTTAAATTCTTCCAAAGTTCTTTGTTATCTCTGTCAATATTAAATCCAATTTTTAAAAAATTGCTTGTTTCTACAACAGCCTGGAGGTTTGGATTTCCAATCATATTTGATTTGATAAGTTTTCTCTTACTGGGACCAATTTTGTTCATTACTTCTTCAATTTGCTTGAAATCTGGAACAAAAATTTCTTGATTAAAAGTAATTACATTTTGACATCTGAGATCCATTATAAGCTGTATGAGATTCTTTAGATTACAATCAACCAAATTTTGATATTTTTTAGACAACTTGTTTTCTTTGATTTTTATCAACTGCAAAGATTCAAAATAAATATAATATGGAATGCAATTTTTGGTATTGGCTAAACTGTTAACGAGTATGGATGGGCGCATTAAAGTTACTGAGATTATATGTGGCAATTCTTGGCATGTGATAGTATTATCTAATTCTATCTCACCATGTGTTCTTAGTACTTCTTTTATTGTTTTTTGACAGTTTTTACGAAGTTCTTCCAATTGTACAAAATGTGTACTGCCACCTACTAATTTTAACTTTTCTAATATGTAAGTTAAAATGTTAAAAATCTGTTTTTTATTCAATTCTTTCTTTGTCTGCTTACTCTTTAAATAATAATAGTATGCTAGTGCATTATAAAAATTGCTTTTGGATAAGTCTGAGTTACTTGCATTGGCAGAATCATACAGTTTGTATACACCATATGCCAGCATGCTTAGAATACTAAAGTCACATTGATTTTTACTTTTCAATTTGATCAATTCTTCTGTCTCTTTATTAAGGAATACTACTTCTTGGGCCCTGGCTAAACATAGTTGTGAGTTTTTTAAAGCAAATGTTGATTTGCTGAAACTATTTTTGTATATGTAATTCCAAAGGTAAGCATGTTCTTTGTAAACTTTGAGATATACAGTTGTTTCTTCTGAGTTAACAATAGAAGCAGTTAAATCTATTTGATTATTGAACAAATAAACCTCTAGAAGTCTTGCAATTTCCAGGTTCAAAGATTTATAAGTTTTGTTTTCAAAGCCAAATCCAGAAATAAAACATTGACTGCTTACAGATATATTGTCACATGTGCCTTTTGTTTCAGAAACAAGTTCAAGGTCAGTAGAAACTTTAAATGTTTCAACCAAGGAGTACAGACTATTTATCGTATCTTCATTGACTGACTCGACATCTGAAATGGTATTTAATTTCCTGATGTAGGCTAGAACTAAGGGATTTGACAAGTAATATTGTTTTATAATATTCTCATCCAGGGTTTTCCTTAAGGCTTCCAAAAAACAAGTTGAAAACGATTGTCCTCTATTTAATTCTATTTCTTGATTCATATTCTAAATACAATCGGTCCTTATAATAACGAGAATTTTGATAAATAGCTTTGTTTATGGATTTAATATTGTATCTTCTTTATGACTTTCAGCATTTGTAGTAGTCTTAAAAGAATTAGTAGCGGAGCTTCAAGAATGTATACATTTCAATCGTTTAATCATTAGATCTAAACTTCAGCTTATACAACCTTTAAAACGAACGTAGAAAAATTGGTAGTGATCACCCCTGGAAAAAAAAAATAAATACTAACAGTTCTTGATTACTATACTACAAGTACATATTTTACATAGTTTTAAGCAAACAGAGTACCTCTGTTGTCTAGCTCTCCTATACTAGAAACATCACTGCTAGCATCAACAAACTCGAATTCGTCATCTTCATCATCTTCTTGGGAGTCGTGAAGGTTTTCACTGATTCTCAAACCAGAAGTTCTTTTAGGGTCATATTGCTTTTTATCGATACTACTTCTACTGGAAACAGATGCAATACCATTATTAAAAGATGATTTTCTACCCATATTCAAAGAAGTTCTATTGATTTTGTTTTTTTGAATTATTCTTTCATCCAGTTGTGATACTTGGTCTTCATTAGGCATTCTCAATCTTAAATTTTTGGAAGTATCCTCCAATTCAGACAACAAAAACGTCACATTAGTTACTTTAGACTTTACAGATTGACTCAATAACGCACCATTCTTTTTCAAAATTTTTTCTTTCTTTTCATTTGATTTTTTGTTATTGCTTAAAAATGACTTCAACTCATTGACAGATAATTTGCTTTCTTCATGATTTAATCCAGAAAGAGATTTTGTATCTATATGTCTTGTAAAGCTTGGAGACTTAGGTAAGCTCAAGGTTTGTAGGCTAGTATTCATCATATTGATGATCATTTCTTCCTCTTTGGCTTGTTCTTCTTGATCCATGGTATTCATAGAAGTATCGTATTCAGAAGTGTTTGACAAGATTCTACTTCCTTTGGTTGAGTATGGGTTTACAGTATCATCGCTGTAATAGTTTAATAATTCTTCATTATTAAAGTATCTATTTTCCTTTTTACATGTCATCACTTTATTTTCGTAATCTTTAATACCCAACAGCTTTGCTACTTCGGTATGATATATGAAGTAATCTGGTGTTACCGGTTCTTCTTCATTTTTGGATATTTTATAAAAACGTAAACCACCTAATATCATGTTTTCTTTAAATACTGATAATGCTTTACGAATGATATATTCACATAAAGTTATATCACTGAAGCTAGTCAACTGTCTTATAGATTCAAAAAAAGTCAAACAATTTTGATTATTCAAGTCAGTAGATTTAAAAGTCTTTTCGAATAAAATTTTATAATTGGCGTTGGATAAATTATCTCTTACAACCATAGTAACGTCGTTGAATAATGATAAACTTATTTGAGAGTTTTGACTACTTAAGTTAGCTATGATTAAAGCTAAATCATCATACAACAAATCAATAGCTGCTGAGTCATCTTCTTCCAAATGCTTTTCTATCAAATCTAAAAACTCATGAATAACATCATTTAGTTGTTCTTTATAAAACAATCTTGTGTTTATGACTGCAATTGTATATCCAACTTGTTTTGAATCAGAGCTATTCAATTTGGCACTTGAAATTTGGTATGTTACTAACTTTTTGATAATGTCTAAAACACTTAAAGCAACAATGCTAACTTCAGATAACATCAATTGAGAAATTAGTCTCAACAAGATGTTTGTGTCTTTATCATCAGTGTAGATTTTAGATTTTCTAGTATCCTTAGAGTTTGTTATACCATTTACTGTTATCAATATTGCCAAATATCTCATTTGTACTTGTATACCAGAAACAACAAATTTATAATAATCTATATTTGGTAGGTCAACCATTGTGGTATTCAAGGCTTTTATAGCTAATGGAAGAAGATCGGGTTCAGTAGAGCCAAAGAACTCTTTCATGTTTTGTAAACACAACTTTTTGATATTATCATCTTCATAATCATCAGGATCAATGTCATCTAATCCTACAAACATAATACCGTGTTTAGTATTGGTGTTGTTTACAACTTCAATAGAGCTTCTGGAATTAACATCTGGACTTGTTCTTGTGTGAGTCAACTTTCTTGATAATAGGTCTTTACAGTTGTTTTGATAATGGACATCGAATCCATCTTTTTCCAAGACTTTTAGATCTGGACCCAAGTCTATATGATTTATCTTAGCATTAGTCAGCTGATATAGCTTTAATGTTTTGTAGACAGAATCGTAAATAAGATCTCTGTAGAATACTATATGTTTCAAGCTTTTAATTTTTGGTAGAACTGCAACACCTCTTAAGAAAAGTTGCTTTTGAATTAGATCCATATCGCTGATATTTTGAGGAATAATGGAATAAAAATATATTTTCAAGAAGTTTTCTAATTTTTCACTTTGATTATTTGTAATCAAAGCGTTATCCATATTGGAACAAAGTGTCTCTAAGAATTGAATAATCCCATTTAGAATATATTCATCTTTAACAAACAAAGGAACTTTAAGAACTTCAAATATGATTTTGATAAAATCGTCAAAGTATACAGCTAAGTTTTCCTTACAGTTTTCTATAATTTTCGTTAATATGATTATAGTTACAAAAACATCACCAACTTTTCTACTTCTGATGTCTTTTTGTGCTTTCTTCAAAATGAAGGTAGATACTTTTTGAAGTTTAGTTCTTCTACTATTACAGTAGTATAAAAGATATGAAAGTTCAGATGATTTAGGTTGTTTTTCAAAGTTTCTTTTCCCTTTTGGATAGCATTGTGTGACAATCCTTTGATGTTTAGGAAGAAATAAATTAACCAGAGCCATCTTTTATTATTATTGTTTATGAGTAAACAGCAAAGCGATAAACGTGTGAGATCAATCAAATCCGTGAAATAAAGTCAAGAATTGTGTAGATTAATCAAAAAAAACAGACCTGGAAAGAGCAGAACCCAACTAAAATGACAGTTATTTTTGGTTTTAATCAGTGCTTGTATCTTGATTATAGCAGTATTACTTTTTAAAGGTGGTAAGAAAAATTTTAAAATACATATATATGTTTTTTTTCACATGTAAAGGAGTATTGGATTGTTATACCAAAAATCCGATGAACCATTAAATCCGTAAGCTAAAACCTAATTAACCAGCAAAACAACCCTGGAATAGTCACTTAACCAATGGGAGTTTCTACCAATAAGAGCACACAGAATGCCAAGAAGAAGATAAATAATATATACAAACAAACAAATATAAAAGGGTCGAGTATCAACAACTACTGGACCGAAAAAGAAGATGAAATATATAAACAAATATGGGACAAAGAAGTCATATCATGTAAACTTAGATGGGAGGAATATTTGTCTCCGAAGTTCAACAAATAAACAAGTGCAATTTAATCCAGACGAAGATAAACAGCTGATTGATTTGTATCAGTTGTATAGAGACCAATGGAAGACCATAGCGGATGTGATGGGGAAAACAGCTTCAAGTTGTTTAAATAGATACAATGAACTGATATCTGGAAATACCAACGAATCAATTTTTGATATTAATGATTTAGGAGGTACCAGCAAAGACCAAAAGAAGAGCAGTGATATTACCACAATGCTGACTGCTGACAGCATAGACGGAATGATTCTCGATAACATTTCACATGATGCTGAACAAAGATTGGTGGCAAATTTGGACAAAAAGAAAATAAAGAAGATGAAGGCTGATAGAGATTTTTTGGAGATGATCACTAACAACATAGAGAGTAGAAGAAATGCGTTGAAGATAGGGATGAAAAATAAGACTTTGAAGTTGCCTAATCAAGTCATGAAGTACAAAAATCTTACAGAGTTGCTAACCAATGATCATTTGAAGTATCCGCCTAAAGGCATCTATGATACCACAAAGGAATTGGAAGAAAATAAGAAGCTTTTGCTAAAATTTGAAGCGCTTATAAAAAAGAAAGGTGTATATCAAGCCAATAAAGAGTTAGGATTTGATCATATTTATCAAAAACGAGAATTGAAAAGAGAGGCTGAGAAAATAAAACCACAAGTACAGATAGGAAAAGTAAGGAACTTCAAGGTTGGCAATAATAAAGCCAAAACCGAAGAAGACATATCCCAAGAAAAAGTAATGAATAAAATAAAGCAGATAAAGCCTTTGATTACAAGTCGGATTCTAGAGAGAAAAGATGGCAGTATTTTGAATTGATCATATTTATCAAAAACGAGAATTGAAAAGAGAGGCTGAGAAAATAAAACCACAAGTACAGATAGGAAAAGTAAGGAACTTTAAGGTTGGCAATAATAAAGCCAAAACTGAAGAAGACATATCCCAAGAAAAAGTAATGAATAAAATAAAGCAGATAAAGCCTTTGATTACAAGTCGGATTCTAGAGAGAAAAGATGGCAGTATTTTGAATAAAACTGGGAAATGCCTAGATAATCAATTGGTTGAAAAGGCAAGATCCATTTTGGAGTCATTATCTGAACCATTGAATGATTTTGAAATAGATGACGGAAACGAAGAAGAAGCCAGTGTAGACGACAGTAACGAGGAAGAAGCCAGTTTAGATGCAGTTAAAGAAGAAGAAAAAGAAGAAAACAATCTAGATCTAGTCAAAAAAGAACAAGTTGATGACATCAATTTGATCGATGTCAAATCGGAAGACAACGACTCCATTTTAACATAAATAACGTATTTAATCAAAACAACCATAAAAAAGTGTTACCCTGTTAAGCATTCAATAATTCCCTATTTGGGAAAGCTCAACCAGCACCAAATAAAATACGAAAACTCCCAAAATTTTTTTGCCAAATTTGGAGAAAATTTTTTGCTCCCTCTTGAGGTGACGAGATTTCTTCAATACTATAAGCACTAGTATTTTTTTGGGGCTGTTACTTACGGATTTATAAGCATTTAAGACTATGTAAAGTAGCTTATACTAAAGGGACCACCACTATACTATTGATTAACACAATGTCTGATACCATTCATTTATACTCCTACCAAGAAATCTTAGATTTAAAGAGCAACGCCGTTTTACCAGAAGGATTTGATTTGACAGACTTCACTGTTGAATATGAAACTAGATTAGCCAACAACTTGACTAAACAAAGAAGAAGATCATCAGTAAATACCAAACCAAAAGTTCATAAGCCAAAGCCAAGAGTTTCCGTTGATGAAAGTGGATGGTCAACTGTTGTTGTTGATCCTATTGAAGGTGAAACTGACGAAGCTGTTGTTGAAGCCAGTCCTGTCGATGATGGCTTTGAAGAAAAGAGCAATAAGAAGAAAAAGAACAACAAATCTGTCATTAAAGCCAGACCAAACAACAAGAACTTAGGTTCCTCTAAGGCTGCTGATGGTAAAGATATTCAAGAAGGTATGAAGAAAGCCTTCAATGCCTTCGATGCTTTAGCTTTAGAAGACGATGAATAGGTACTACAAAAAAAAAAAAAATTTAGTTAAAACAAAATTTTATATATTAGTATGCTTTTCTTTTTTACAATTCAAGTTTAATGCTTCATTTAAGATACTCTGCGTTTATTACATGTGTAGCATTACCAATATATGATCCATTAAGGAATCTACAGTGAACACAGTCCCAATGGTGGTCATGTGACCCATGAGTGAAATTTTCTTTCTTTTTTTTTTTTGTTGTGCATTCTATGCTTTGAGACCATTTCCCAAAACGGAATCCATCAAATTCATATTTTGTTAAATATTCTTCACTGAAAACATATAAGAATTATTGAATAAAGATACTACTTAAGTTGTTAATCCCCAAAGACAAATACATAACCCCATATCTCTAATAAAATAAACAATGTTCAGAAGAAAACACGAAGTAGGTGACAATCCATTATCCCAACCAATCTCCATAGAAGTCATTTCTGAACCAGTTCCACTAACAGAATCCGACATGCTAGAGTTTTTAGGCCAATTAATCAGCGAAAGAGAAAAATATATATCTGAGCAACAAGAGCAAATATACTCTGAACAAAAGGACGTTGATGCCGAAGTTCCAGAAACCAACGAAGAAAACCAACCTGAAGTCATGTCCACTGCCAATGCTAGAATCAGTCAAATATCCAATGCAAACCAATACATATCACAACTAAATAGAATGGAAAGATCCCTAAAAGGATTCCCTCCAAGTGTTCTAGATAACAACAAAAACGATAAGAAAACCACTTTTGAAGAAGAAAAGCCTGTTGTAAATGAGAACGGCGATTCCGTTGTTGCCACCAAGACCGGTGGTAAGAAGATCACCTTTGATTAAAAAAGGTTGGTTAGTTATATACAGTCAATAATTGAATTTAGATTTGAAATTTTGCTTTTTTTTTTTTCTTTATTTGTTGTTAGATAAATCAGCTCTGCAGTATGGTTTGTGAGTAACTTTATTTACTTATTTTTTTTTTACCATGATGTAGCAACATCTCATGAAATACAATGGGGGTGTAACTGTTCAGTCCAGTTTTAACTTCTCTTAGAGAACTATCCATGTTGACATTAACATTTTCATGAAGATTTCATAATTTTTCATATGATTTGTTGTATAATTGTTCGCGCTCACGGATATTAAATATATACCATATATTCAAAGGAAAAACTAAAGAGCCAAACAAACTTTATAATATCACCGTAAAACAGTCATGTTTAAAATATCAAGTGATATACTTTCTGTTTCTTTGATAATAATTTTGGGAATTGTTTCAAAAAACGAAAGAATAAAAATGAGTTTGGTGAGACTTATAGAAAGACTGTTCACTAAGAATGCCAAATCTACTTTTATCGATGCAGATTTCCCACATGATGACAAAATATTTTACCAATCCTTTTGTAAGTTGATGAAGTATCAATATAAAGCAATGCAGCTGAATAATATGTACAGAAGAAGAGCAATGTCTGAGTTAACAAAAAAAGAAAAGTTTTTGCTGGGAAAAGTTGGTTATTTTGCAAAATTCGATACAATTGAAGATGAACACATTGCAGTAAACCAAAAGGCTATAACACAGTTATTATTATCCGAAACACAAAATAATGATTTTTTTGAATTGAAAGATGTTGCTACAGACAGTCAATATCTTACACCACTATCTAACATAACTGAAAGTTTGAATCATTTAGTAAGAGACTACAATGAATATTATTTTGCCAATGAAGTAAAACCATTAGTAGATTATATTTTAAAAGAAATAGATGGCATTTCAACATCTAATGAAATCGAAATTATAGTTCCTGGAAGCGGTGCAGGAAGAATAGCTTATGAAATAAGTAGAAGTGTCAAAACTTCAAAAGTATTCTCCATAGAACTAAATAGTTTGATGTATGCCTTGAACTCAAGCTTATACAAATGTGAAGAAAAACTAAACATCAAGCCGTTTATTTTGGACTATAGCAATCATTTGGACTTATCAGATCAAACAAAGTCTTTTGAAATCATCACTAATAACTTTGAAAAACCCCAAAACTTAGAACTGATTTGTGATAACTTCTTAAAGTTCATTCCTTGTAATACAGATAACAATAAAATAGGAATTGTAGTCACTGCGTTCTTTATGGATACTGCTGAAAACATTCTTGAATACATGGAAAAAATAGAAAGTATGAAAAAATATTACAAACGTGTACATTGGATAAACATAGGGCCGTTAAAATATGGAACCAGACCAAAGGTGGTTTTGACTTCAAATGAATGGAATATCATTAGAAAAGAAAGAGGTTGGAATGATCAAAGTTTGAACTGTGATGTTGACAAAGAAATAGGCTATTTAACAAATTATAGTGGTTTATATAAAGGAAGATACTCTTTGCTGAATTTCCACAGTATTTATGAATAACTTCATATTTAAAACAATCTGAACTATACATATTGAAAAAAAAAATCTTCATTATAAAAGTGAAATATATTTACGTTTATTAAATAGATCAAATGATGTTTTCCGTTTTATTGAATTGGATTTGTTTATCTTCACCAGCACTAACAACAGCATTAATGGATTGAGACCATTTAACAGCAAATACTTTGTTGTCTTCAACAGAATTTTCTCTGGTTATGGTGTATAATGGCTTGTTTGATCTAACATCCCAGATTTTACAGGTAGAGTCATGAGAAGCAGATACAAACATGTTTGGGTTTGTAGGATGTCTATCTAAAGAAACAACAAAATTTTTATGGCCGTTTAATTGTTCATTAGTTATTTTTGATGTGGTTCTAGGATCATGTAAAGTTATGTGTCTGACTGATGAACCACATGCAAGTAAATTCAATTCAGGTAATTGTAAAATACTCATCAATGAATATGAGGTAGTTTTGGTATCAATACATCTGTTTGTAACCAAATCCCAAGTTTTTATAGTATGATCTTGTGATACAGAGTATGCAACTGAAGAATCGTTCTTATCAAATATGATGTCTTCGACAGGAGCTCTATGTGATTCCAATAAAGCCAAAGGAGCTCTTCTTCTAGTTGAACCATCCTTGTCGGCCATTTTTCTTCTTTTTTGTGTTTGAGTAGAACCTTTAGCTTCACCGTAGTTTTGTTTGGATAAACTATCAACAATGTTCATTTCTTTGTAATTGGTAGACCAAATACCAATAGAGTTGTCGTGAGAAGCAGATAAAATTCTGTTATCGTTAACATCAATGGAAACAACAGCAGCATCATGGCCTTCCAAAATAGCTAAGGTCTTTCCTTCTTCTGTGTTATCATCTTCAATAGAGTTAGTTTCAGCTGCTGTCTTCCACAGTCTTAAAGTTCTATCCAAAGACCCAGAAACAATTCTGGTATCACTGATATATTTGACGGCTTTAATGGCACCGTGATGACCTTGGTATTGTTTTTTTATGTTTCCGGACATATCCCAAGTTCTTACAATACCATCATAAGAACCAGATAAGATATTTTGATTTTGTAAATCCAAAGAACTGATCCAATCATCGTTGTTGAAACTGTTTAGGTATGATGGAGGTAAAACAGCCTTTTTATATTCCAAATTCAATAAGATTTCTGATGACAACCCTTTATTAATTAAATATTCTTTCAAAGAAGTTCTTAAAATTTCACCGTTGATTAAAAAATCAAATGGAACTGTAGATCCCAAACTTGCTTGTAGTAAATGGTTTAAAATTTCACTTAAACCATATCTTTTTAAGGTTTCAGGAACAAATAAAGCTTGATCTGAGGAAGCATTTAATTGAATGTTTTCATCTTCATCTTTTGTGAAGAACTTAATCTTAACTTGACGCAATTTGTTGTCTTGTTCACTCATAGTATTCAGGTGTATGTAATAAACGAATCTGGGTCTTTACTTTTGGTGTATTTAAAGCATTAAATGCTATAAAGACTCTCTTCAAACTTTAAAATAATTTCAAAACAAAAAAAAAAAAGAAATTTTTCACGTTAATTTCAATTGATATTGCAATGGGCGAATACAGAAAACAGACATGTATTAGAGTAAGAATATATGGAAGGAAAAAAAATTGTAAAAAAAAAAAGAAATTTTTTTTGGAAAGCGCTTCGGAGATACACGATTAGTGGGCATACTGGTGAAGACTTATCTCCGATACGGAGATAAGCAGATGGTAAAGACAGATTTTACAAAAGTGATATTGTAGATGGTCAGAGCAATGTCATAAGCCGATGTGTATAAGAAGATATTGGCTGTTGGCAGTGTTTGTAATAGTAGGCTTTTTTTCATTTTTGGCGCATCTCAAGAACAGAAAATCGGCCTTCGGATACCCTGTCATCGTTGTTTGATCGGCAGTATTAGGTCACGTGACCAACAACAGTAACAAACTACATGCAATTCTATGTACATGTGGTTATCTGGTGAACAAAAGCTGTGATGCATTAATTGAATAAAACGTCTACTACAAAAATCAAGACACAAGAACAACAAATCATCAAGCATGACTGCTTTAAGTTACAAAAATTCTAAATAATTAAAAAAAAAAAAAATGTATGGAATACGCAGATACCAATGCAGAAGTAAGGCAATTAAGCTTCTGCTTCAGTATGAGGACGTAAAATCTCCTGTAAGGCCCAGAAAGTACTCAAAAAAGTACTTAGAGTGCCCTAACTTTCTTCTTGCTCTTCTTTTCCCCTCCAATCACTCATTAGTTTAAGTGGTGCAGTGAATAGAATGCTGTAAATTTCGTATCGGTTTTATAATTGAAATTTCATATAAATGTTTAAAAAACTAAATGTGAATCTTTAACATTGAAAGAAGTAATAAATCAACCCCTGATTTAAATACTCCCTTACTCAAATGAAAGCAAATTTTTTTCTTCTTGTATTTTTTATACAAAATATTGAAATAGGAAATTAGCAGAGTTGAAAGTAAGTATGTGTCCCAAAAAGGAAAATTGCACTTTTTTAGGAAATATATTTTTGAGCAAAAAAAAAATATAGAATAAAAAGAAACAAAACATGTTAAAACGCTACACAGTTGATGTAACACACACGTGACTGATTTGAACAAAAATGGATTACATTTTTTTCATGTTTTCGGCCCGGAGCTCATTGCTGCTTTCTATTGAGCTGTCTTTTATTACTGGAAAATCTTTTAAAATTCCATTTTTTTTTTTAAATTATGAATCATTCTAAACTTCGTAAAAAAATGTGAATTGGTGACTCCCCAAAAACAATATATTAAATGTCAAGCTCTGTACCTGGAACCTTTCAACTACCATCTTCTAAATATGATCTTAATACATACGTAGGTAGAGTGAAGCACTGTGCTGAAGTATCAGATCCAAGAATGTTATTAACCAGTGACAAACAACTGGAGGAATCTAAAGCCTTAATATCCGATTACAGAACAGGTAAACTAACAGTTCCAACCCCTGCTTTTTGGTTAGCCAAACAAAGATTAGATTCCACATTACATCCAGATAATGGAGAAAAGGTCTTTTTACCATTCAGAATGTCATGTTGTGTTATTTCCAATTTATTTGTTTGCGTTGGTATGATGACTCCTGGACTTGGTACAGCAGGTACAATTTTCTGGCAATGGGCCAACCAATCATTGAATGTTGCCATCAACAATGCTAATGCTAACAAAAGTCACAAGATGTCTACTCAACAATTATTAATCAATTACACAGCTGCTGTTACTGCTTCTTGTGGTGTTGCTGTTGGTTTAAACAAAATCTTACCTAAGTTAAAGAATATTTCTTTGAATACCAGAACTATTTTGAGTAGATTGATTCCATTTTCTGCTGTTGTTTCTGCTGGTATTGTCAATGTCTTTTTGATGAGATCAGAAGAATTAAAGAAGGGTATTAATGTTTATGATCCTAATGATATGGATGGCGAACCTGTAGGAATCAGTAAAAAAGCTGCTTTTGTTGCAGTTGGTGAAACTGCTGCTTCAAGAGTTATTAACGCTACTCCAATCATGGTCATTCCTCCAATGTTATTACTTGCTTTGAATAAGAATGTTTTGAATAAAGCATCTTTCATGAAAAAACAACTTGTTTCTTTAGGTATTATTACCTTAACCAGTTTCATAGCTTTGCCATTTGCCTTAGGTGTATTCCCACAATATGAAACTATGAAGTTTAAATCTTTGGAACCTGAAATTCAAGAAAAAATGAAAACTAAGGGTATTGATAGTGTTATATTCAACAGAGGTATGTGATTATTATTAAAAAAACGTATATAGACAACAACAAAAAAGAAAAAAAAACATATAATTTTAAACTTTTTTCTTTCTTTCTGATAGTTATTCTAACTTATGGAATGATAGAATCAAGTAATTGAACTACTTTATCGTTGATCTTGGCATTCTTTTCAAAATCTTGTAAAATTTCACTATTTATATTGGATGTTTTTATCAAAAAAGCACCTGTCCCACCCAATTGACTTTTATAAACATCATAATCATATAAACTTATTAGAGAATGTTTAAAATCGTTAATTATTTCATCTGATGCAGATGGATCTAAAATAGTCATGGCACAACCACCACCACCAGCTCCAGTTAGTTTGGTTCCTCCAATTTTTAGCTCATCTGATAAAATCTTAATTTTTTCCAATCCTGGATGTGATACACCAATAGATGACAACAACCCATGATTGATTCTTATACTATTAAACAAATTGTTTAAAGTATCTCTATAGATTTGATCAGAATTTCCACTTTCCAGTGTTTTTATTAATTCAAAATCACTCAAAATGCCTTGTGTACACTTATGCATCGCTTCCAAAATATTTGTAACCATATGTGTATCTTGATCATAAAGCTTTCTGACATTGGCAACCAAAGTCTTTGTAGATTTTGGGATTTTGGTATTAATCAACAAGATGTTCAAAGATTCTGGAAAGGAATCTATTACCTTAAGAACTTTGACTTTTTGATCATCTTCCACAAAAGTTGACAACTTTATGGCTTTACCATAAGTAGCAACTGCATTGTCAATACCAGATGGTGTACCATGAACACATTTTTCACCCAACAAAGATAATTCATTGATAATTTTCAAGTCGTTCAGGTACTTTGAGTCTATACAGTACAATAAAGCTTGAACTAAGCACACTGACACAGCAGCACTTGACCCTAATCCAGCACCAACAGGAACATTACTTTTCAAAATGAATCTTTTATTCTTAATTTTTGGTGCTATGTGCAACAGCAGATACAGAAAAACATGATTGGCTGAATGATGCAAATGTGATAAATGTGTTTCCTTGTTTTCAGTGCTGTTATTTCTCAAATAAGCCTCTATGTCATCACTTAAATGTTGGTTGAAAGCACTGAATGAATCCACACTAACTTTATTTTCCTCATTGTTAATGATGCTTCCAAAATCCCTTTCTAAATTCCATAAATTCTTCAATTTCAAATCAGGGAAGTCCAATTCTAGATCATGTTTAGTGTGAACATTTTCTTTATTACTTAAATCTGTTATTTCTTCCACTAACAAATAACATCTCAAGTTTTTTACTGCTGAAGCTACAACATCTTTGCCGTAGACAGCTGAGTGTTCTCCTGATATGATAACCTTACCTGGGGCTGTCGTAATGATAGGAAAGGATGCTGTCATAGCTAGTTTTATTGGTGATTTACCAAGCCTTCATTATATATAACTTCTTCCTGTATACGATGAACAAAATCTTTCAGTCGGGGTTAAGTGTATATACCAAATCCCATATTTTGTTCACTATATTTTGGTTGTAAAAAATTTTGCTTTTCCCCCCTTAAGAAAAAATGCGTTAGCTTAGATTTTTTTGGTTGTAAGAAATTGGTATAGCGTTGTAATGAGTTTTCAAATTTAATGAAGAAGCCATATTGAATATACCAATCACGAGTCGTTTTATTCTTATAACATAAGGTGGATATTGAAGAACTGATAATTAGATATTTATTTGTATCAGTTTAATACAGCTTATTCTTAGCAGAGAGAAAGAAAATAAAAGAAACGTAAAGAAATACGTATATTTGGACAAAAGTACCGTATACTTTAAGTCAAATATGAACTCAACTACCCCTGTTTTGTCAGATTCAAACTACTCTACTGTAAGCCAAGGGAAAAATATGAACTTAATAGACAGCTCCATTTCACATGAAACTGATATCAACCAAGCTTCTATCATAAATAGTGCTGAAAACTCTTTAGATTACGAAGAAGAAGGCATGTTTCGTTCTGAGAAGATGAGCATGATCGAAATCGTGGCACCTTCAGAACAAATCAAATCTCTTAACTACGATTTAGGTAACTTTGGATTGCTACACTTCATCAAACAAGAAAGACACATCGACGACAAGGTACTATTTCAAGAGGAAATCAGAGCCTTGAAGGAACTACAAAGACAATATACCTATTTTGAAGAACTTTTGAATGAATTCAACGTCACTGTCATTGAAGATAGCAATGATTCTGATGTTTTAGATAATTTCTACGTCCCAAAGAGCAATGAAATTGAAGCTCTTTGCAAGAATGGACATGACTTTGAGCAAAAATTCATATCTTTGAAGGACAGTTTAGATGATTTAAAATCCCAAAGATTGTCTTTGCTAGAACATAAATTAGCCTTGGAAAAGTTATCTGAGTTGCTATTTAAAACTGATTTAGATGACAATAGTAATGAAATCACTGGTATGACTGTTACATCAAGACAAAATGAAACCTCATCTTCAAAAAACTTCATCACTGGTACCGTCTCAACTTCCAAAATGCCTATATTAGAAAAGTTGCTATGGAGAATCACCAGAGGTAATTTGTACCTAACCAGTTTACCTATCGAAAGTAATGAATTGCCTGAAAAGAAAACAAGTTTCTTGTTATTTGTATACGGTGAAAATATCAAGAACAAGTGTACAAAAGTTATAGAATCCATAGAAGGAAACTTGATTGACTTGCCAGTTGACAAAGAAGCTCAAAAGAATTTATATTACTTATTGAAGAACCAATTGAATGAATTAAGCCAAGTCATTGGAAGTACTTCTAATATTTTATTACAAGACTTAAATTTGATATCTATGGAGTTGCCATCATGGCAAAAGACTATAGAAAAGGAACTAAGAGTTAACCAAAACATGAGTGAGTCTTGGTTGTTTACAAGTGGATCCACTGCTTCATCAAAGGCTTGGATACCTACTTCTGAATACGAAGCATTCATAAGAAACAACAAACAAGATAACATTTTCATCCATGAACTTGAAGAGCTAAAGAAAACTCCACCAACCTTCCACAGAACTAACAAATTTACCCAAGCCTTCCAAGATATCTGTGATTGTTACGGTATTGCCAAATATAGAGAAATCAATGCTGGTCTTCCAACCATAGTCACCTTCCCATTCATGTTTGCCATTATGTTTGGTGACCTGGGTCATGGGTTGATATTAAGTTTAGTTGCTTTAATATTGGTAATAAACGAAAACAAAATAAACAAATGGAAAAGAGATGAAATCTTTGATATGGCGTTTGGTGGACGTTACATCTTATTATTAATGGGTTTATTCTCCTGCTTCACTGGGTTTGTTTATAATGATGTCTTTTCCAAGACTTTGACATTATTCAAAACTGGATGGACTTGGAAACCAGAGGAAGGTCATGCAGTTTCCACTGGCCATACTTACTCAATTGGTTTAGATTACAATTGGCACGGTACAGAAAATGGTTTACTATTTTCTAACTCCTTAAAAATGAAATTGTCTATATTGATGGGGTTCATCCACATGACTTACTCCTACATGTTCTCATTAATAAACTTTATCAATGAGAAATCTATGATTGATGTTATTGGTAACTTCATTCCTGGTTTGGTATTCATGCAATCCATATTTGGATATTTATCTATCTGTATTGTATACAAATGGTCTGTTGATTGGGTCAAAGATAACAAGCCTGCTCCTGGTTTATTAAACATGCTTATTAACATGTTCTTATCTCCGGGAAACATAGAAGCCGAATTATACCCTCACCAAGCAAAGGTACAAATAGTATTGCTTCTACTCGCATTAGTTTGTATTCCTTGTTTGCTGTTGATAAAGCCAATACACTTCAAGTTAACTCATGGCAAGAAAAATCACGAAATAGAACAAGATCACGAGCAATCTGAAGAAGAAGAATCATTCGGTGATGTCTTTATCCACCAAGTCATCCACACCATAGAATTCTGCTTGAATTGTGTATCCCACACAGCTTCATACCTAAGATTGTGGGCATTGTCCTTGGCCCATGCTCAATTAAGTGAAGTTTTGTGGACAATGACCATCAAAATAGGTTTAGAAGGTGGTAAATCCCAAGGTATCCTGCCTGTTGTCATGCTATTCTTCCTCTTTGCAATGTGGTTTGTTTTAACTGTACTGGTCTTAGTTGTCATGGAAGGTACATCTGCCATGTTGCACAGTTTGAGATTGCATTGGGTCGAAAGTATGAGTAAATTCTTCGTCGGTGAAGGTTTGCCATATGAGCCATTTAAATTCTCTGATATATGATTTATATAGTATTCGGATAAATATTTCCTCTTCAAAAGCTCCTTAGCCTCGTTATAATCACGTTTCCGATCCTCCGCTCCCCTTAAAACATGTTGTTTTTTTTTAATACATTTATACGGGAGACAAGCTTACCATATTTTGAAATTTTTTCGACTTAATTTAAAAACATACGGTATATATGAGTAATTTGAAGGTGAACAAAACCAAATATAAGAAGTAAATCTAGCTTTATTGACACAGAAGGTATATTTTGATTATTATAAAGAACAAGAAAAGTCGAATTTTTTTTTTGAAATCGACATATTAGTAGCCAGTTTTAAGATTGCTAACGAGGAAAGATACTAAGTATATTTAAGAAGTCTTAAATAGCATTTTCTTTTTTTTTTTTTTTTCACAAGTATACAATATACCTATTTAGTATTTGCAAGATCATAGCAAGATAAGAAGATTAGTCAAGAAAGATGCCGTTGTTCAACAAAATATTCAATAACAGCAATTCACACCTGTCTCACTCTATATTCAAAGGCAACAATGCTTCAAACGAAAATCTACAAAAAGAAGCAGCCAAACATAACGCCGAAGATAGACATTTGAGCACGAATCCTAAAATTGTTAAAGAAAAAGTAACAATTAATGACTTATTAAACAACCAAAACCAACAGAATTCAAGCAACGATATCCATGCATCATCTGCATCTGTTCAAACAAATGATGGGAACATAAACACCTCTGGTAACACAGATGGTCTTAAGAATTCGTCCTCAAGAGATCATTCAAAACACCACAATTATCATGGAAAGTCTGGATTTTTGGGTTTAGGTAAGTTGCACAAACACAACAGTAATCTGTCACAAACCTCATCTGTTCCTTCACATACGTTCTCAGATGATAATGTTTCTAAAGATCATTCTCCAGCTCATAATTCGTCTTCAATGGTTGAAATTAAAAGATTTTTCAGACCACAACTCCTTAACAACAGTTCTAAAGATACCATTCATCATTCCAAAAAAGATAGACATACTAAGGAAAACAAACCACATCGAACGGGATCTCATTCTTCTTTATTGAAGATTGGTAAGAACAGATCACAATCATCCGCTAATGTCAACATAGGTAATGGAGGCTCACAAAGGGATCATTTGAATCATCACAACACAAATACAAGCTCACATAAAAACAAGTTTTTTGGCTCTCACAAAGAAAGTAACTCTTCTCATACAGCCATACCTCCTTCTACAGACTCATCCTTATCCTTATCAAACAAAACAAACATCTATCAAGATGATACGATCTTGGTGCAAAAGTATGGTAAGTTGGGTAAGATGCTTGGTTCAGGTGCTGGTGGATCAGTGCGTATAATCAAAAGACCAAGTGATGGAAAGACTTTTGCAGTCAAGGAGTTCAGAGCCAAGAAGGATGATGAAAGCATGAAGGACTATGTCAAAAAGTGCACCGCTGAGTTTTGTATTGGTTGTACCTTGCACCATCCAAATATTGTTGAGACCTTAGACATTTTCCAAGATCTACCAAATTGTAAGTTCTGGGAGGTCATGGAGTATTGTCCTGTCGATTTCTTTTCAGTGGTTATGTCTGGATTAATGTCCAGAAATGAAATTAATTGTTGTTTCAAACAATTGATCAAGGGTGTTAGCTATTTGCACGACGACATGGGTCTTGCTCACAGAGATTTAAAACTAGATAATTGTGTCATGACTGTTAATGGTATTTTGAAAATTATAGATTTCGGATCAGCTGTAGTTTTTAAATATCCTTACGATAACGAAATTACATTGGCTAAAGGTATTGTGGGATCTGATCCATATTTGGCACCTGAAGTATTGCTACCTGGTAAATACGATCCAAGATTCTTGGATATTTGGTCTTGTGGTATTATTTATTGTTGCATGGTATTGAAGAGATTCCCATGGAAGTTGCCTGATCCAAAGAAAGATAAGAATTATTATTTGTTTCAATTGGAAGATGAAATTGAGCATGATTATGTTGAAAGTGCTAAAAGACATGTTGAGTTGCTAACAAAAATGAAACTGGAAAAACAGAAGAAAAAAGCACAACAATTGAAATTGCAGCAAGAACAAGAAGAAAGAGAAAAAAGAGAAAGAACCGATAATGCTGATGATTTTGATGAAACTGAAAAAGTTGATGAAGATGAAGCCAAGGAAGCCACAGATAATTTGATAGTTCAAAAACCTACAATTGAACATACTCAGGTTCCTGATACAAAAGATGAGCAACAACACCCTGAAATTTCCAAACTTGAGCCTAAAGAGGACGAAAAGGAAAACACTGAGAATACAGAAAAGAAGGCTGCTGTTGAAGAAGCCATTGACAATGCCGAAAAGAAGCCTGTTAATGAAGAAACCGTTGATAATCTTGAGAAGAAACCTGTTATTGAGGAAACTTCTGAAGCTAAACTATCTAATCAAGCAACTTCTACTAAAAAAAGAGAAGGTAAATCAGGTAACAAAAAACCTTTACAAGGGCCATATAGATTATTCAGACTACTGCCGCATGCGGCTAGACCAATGTTATCCAAGATACTAGAGGTTGATCCACAAAAAAGATCTACTTTAGCTGAAATGTTTGATGATGAGTGGTTCAGTTCAATTGCCGAATGTGGACTGGATGAGACTAAGGATATTTATCATGGTAAAGGTCATGTTCATACAATTGTCTTAGAAGATGATGGAAAGGAGGTTATTACTGATTCAACACATTTTGACAAGTGATACAGCATCAAAAATGCAATAACAAAAAAAAAAAACAACAAACTAAACCTATATATGATTTAAATTATGAATTAAACAAATAAATAAATAATAATAATAAGCTAGCTTTGATAGTATATTTACAAGTTAGGACAAATCATGGATGTTATGTATACCATTCTTTGAATTCAATAAAGTTTCCGCGTATCTCTTATCTAAGTATTCAAAGTATAAGTCTTTAAAAGTATCTGTTGATAAGTTCAAGTAAGTGTTCTTTTCATAACCTTTTGGGAAGAGGTTTCTGTTCATACATTTGTAGATCAGCTCATCTCTATAAAAATCATCTTTGTTATTGACCAATCTGTTAATGAAAATCAAATCATCTAGATAAACCAAATTCATATATTCGACTGTGTATTTTTTCTTTAGTTCTGGCTCTGTACAAGTATGTGGATTGATATAAACAACATCATTTTCGTTTTTGTTTCTTAAAGACTCTATTTTTTGGGCATTAGGATACATCACATTGTCTATATGCCTGATCAAAGTATCTGGAATATGAGCAAAAAAAGGAGGTCTCAAGTAATTCATTTTAAGTAATACCAAAGATAGTTCTTCTAATAGTAATATGATGAAACTAATTTTAAAAAAATCATAAACCACACCATGCAATACCTTGTCTTGATGGAATGGTAAAAATTTATTATAATCCAAATCTTTTAAATAAAAAAACTGATCTTTTTGCAAGTTTTTTAATGTATCCTCAGGAGTTGTGTATATTTGTTTGACTTCAGTGGCCTGTGTACCTTGTTTAGGTATTAAAGTCAGCTTGTTTTCTTCTTCAATTATTTTAAAAATTGTATTCTTCAAGAGTTCATTCATGTTGTATCCAATATCACCTTTCCCGTAATACTGGCTTAAAATCCGGAATTTGTATATATACCATGCCGTATTTTTATAATTCTCCAATAAGACTTTGAATATTATAGTGTTCTTTTTAAATTGATATTTAATCCACTTAAAGACTCCCTTCCCATCGTCATTTTTCTGATAATCTTCCTCAAGTGTATAATACTTGGTAGGATACTTTGTCAATGGATAATACCACTTTTCTTTATAGTAATTTTTCATGTCATCATTTGTGCCTTCTTTGAACATAATATTTGGATAAAACTTTTTATATGAAAAATTAGATGAATTCAGCTTAGTGCTGTATTTACGACTTATAAAGCCTAAATTTCTACTATACATAGGTAGATTAAACTTGGTTGCTTATATATCTAATAGAAATGGTTTCGGAATTTATAGTTTTTCAATTCTAATTGAAAAATATCTGAATATTCTGTCTCTACATTTCTTGAATCTCATTAGTATAATATGCTTTAGAAACGCATAATTGCACTGTAATTTTTTTCCCCCGCCCTTTTCCCGTACAAGGGATGTCGGAGTTTACAAATCTATGTGCTTATTAATAAATTTCATCGTTGTTAACCTCAGCATCTAGCAACTCCATATTTCTGGTTGAACTTAGCTTAAAGTTGTACTCCATCAGCCTCCTTTTTCTTATATCGGCAACTATCAAAAAAATGTTGATGATCCTTTCTTTAAAATATTCGTATTCTTCAGGATCCATCTTCTCATTGCTTGAAACCATGTCGTTATTGAGTCTGATATTTCTTTTATGAGAATCAAGCACTTCATTCGTAAAATTCACCATTTCACTTCTTTTTTTGAATCTGTGGGTTTTTCTTAAACTTTCAATGTCCTTTTTTATATGTATATCATGTTTTTGTAAGTACTTATCCAAATCTTCTTCAAATTGGTCAATTTTCTTATATAACATAGGCAACAACAAGGTGCTTATCTCATCTGACGCATCCTTGCATATCTTCATTTCATTGTGTAGTTCATCGTTACCTTGGTTGACCTCTCTTTTTAGTTTTTCGTATTGAGAATCGAGTTCTTTTTGCTTGACTCTATATGTGATTTCTTCCTTTGAAATTCTCTCTAAAGCTTTCAATTTTATGTATATTTTTGAAGGTGGCATTATGCTCTATTTTATCAGATATCTTGTTTGTGGTTTTTGTTAAGATAATATATTCATAAGATATATATAGCGGTGTTCTTTTAATAGATTTGTGTTTAACTTTTCTTAAGGCTAGAATTTCTGGGGGACCACTTCCTCCCGCAATTCTTAATTCTGCAATTGACGCCTGCTTTAACAGAGATCACGTGCAAACTTAGTAACAACATCATTAACAGTCGTTAATAACAATGTCAGTAGTAACAGATTACCTACCTACTTTGTAATAAATGTGTTGTTTTTTTTTTCATTTTTAAATTGTCCTTAGCTGTTTGATACATAATGATCATAATATATATTTTTGTTGTTTAAAAAAAGAAAAATAATAAGCAATTCTATTCCTTCTCTATAGAAACCTCGATATAATCGTGAGCCTCATAAAATTCTTTAGAATTAAATGTAGTTGTCGTGGTTGTTGTAAAACTAGTTCTTTCAGAATATTCGCTCAGTATTTTATCTTCATATGCAGAGCTATCATCTACATATTCCAGATGTCTCATGTATGTATAGTTGTTGCCTGAAATGGCACTCACTACTCGATTTCCTTCAAAACTAATAATATCTTCATCATCGTCACTGGAATCAAATTCATTTTCCCATTTTAACATTTTAGGCTTTGGGACATGTACCTGTTGAACATTTTTAACCGTCCAATTAATGTTTTCATCAAAATCTATGTCATCCTCGATGTGATCATATTCGTCTATTATGTTCATCTCATTAGTTAAATCTGGAATTTCACTTTGGTAGATATTTTTATGTATTGTTTCTCTTTTTAACTCTTCATCTTCATCTGTATATTCAGTATCACTTATTTCAGAGTATACACTTGATGCACAAGATCTGTTTTCAATTTCTGGTGAAGAAAATAATTTTTCAGGTAGCGTGGACATATCGGAAGCTGTATGGATAGATGTGGTATGTTGATGGCTTCTGTTCAACATAGGGATAGGTGGGTGCAAAACCAAGCCCTTGTCTTTTAACTTGGATGGCAGGTTAAATACAATTTTATCAGAAGGTTGATAATATTGATCAACTATATCCATGTAGTCATTTTTGTAACTATCTACTATTTCATCCATCAATAATTCGTTTGCTGTTTTAAAAGTTTCAGTAGTTTGATTATTGCTAGTCAATCTTTTGTTCAAAATTTGTTGTTCTTCTTGATGGTTGTCTCCATACAAGAAATCTTGAGTTGTAATTTCAGGCTCAGCATAAGCAGAATGCTGTAATTGAGTATGGTAAATTTGTTGACTATTATTCATGTTGTAGTCATTAATAGCGTCTTTTTCTTCAACTAACTTATTCATAGTTGGTGTGTACTTTCTAACTTTTACTGATGAAGATCTTATTTCAACTTCTTTAGCCACCCCAACTTCATTGTATGCATCAGAAGAGTATCCTGATGCTATTGAACTTAGTCTATGTTGAAACCTAATAGTTTTAGATAACTTTCCTTTAGATATATTACGGTTATTATGTTTTCTGACTGATAATGGATCGCTTGAAGCTTCTTTGGTGTTAATGGCAAAGTCTTCAAAAGAAGGTGGATCTGGAATAGTGCTCAATTCATCTACTGTTAGTGTTAAAGAAGGTATTCTCATAAAATCGCTACCTTCTTGAATCTTTTGTCCTTTAAAACGTTTCATTTTCGACTTTATATATATATTTTGTTTTGTAAATTTGTTAGTTGTTTGTTTTGTTATGTCAACTTAGAATGGTTTATTAACTTACTTTTGTTTCACTATTAATACCTATGAATAACAAAACTTTTATATAAAACAGCCCAGTTTTTATTATTGTAAAAAAAATGAAAATAATCTTCTTTGATGTTGCTTCAACGAATTAGTTAAATTCAAACGACAATATAAAGGATATACCACTTTTTTTATTATTAGAACATACATCCTTTCAAATTTGTTTACTGTTGAGAGTTCAGCTTGCTCAATTAAGTAAAGACAAACGACAAAAAATAAAAAAATCCATTGATTTTGGTACTATATCGTCATACATTCTTTCTTTTACTAAGGGAATTTTAAAATTTCAATGATGAAATTGTTCAGTTCAGCGCGAATTGATTAAATACGAAAAAAATTGAAATCGAATTCAGCCCGTTGTAGGATTTGTTTACATTTTTGCCTATTTGGGATAATTAATTGGATTGAAGAAACACTACAAACATCAATCTCTAGTGGCTACTTTACCAGTAGCATTTTCCCAATCTTTCATGACCTTTTGCCATTCGTCATCTTCATTACCATCTACATCATTTTCTTGAATATTAACCTCTTTCTCCAACATTTCTCTTTCTTTGATAGCCTCCAACCTCTTTTTCTCTTCTTCTAAGTCATACTCTTCTTTGTTGTCAATCCATCTTTCTTGTATATCTATCATATTCAATTCATTCATTATACCTTGTCTGGTTAACTCAGACCAAATAGTATCTCCTCCTATCTCAGAAACACCAAATATGTATCCGTTTGCTTTATCTATGAGTGTTTGTAAAGAGACCATACTGTTTTTATCATCAATGCATAATACTTCAAATGATACTAAATTGAAATCTTCTATAATTTCACTTAGATGTTGAGTAAGTTTACTTAGCTTTTTGGCCGTATATGGGTAACCAGTATTTTCACTTTCTATTTCAATAAGTGGTTGCATGTAGTCTAGTTGTTGAACTTCTGTATAATAATCCAATCTGAATGGTAGTAAATCTTCTTTGTTACCATAATTTGCTAGCATGTCTATCTTGGAAATCACATTAATTTGAGGCAAGTCCATCATTAACATAGATCTCAAAGATAGTAAAACTATAGAAATGTATTTACTTGGTGATGTGATATAAATGGAATCAACTAAATTGACTACACACAGTCTTAAATCAAATTTCTTGGACAACTTTTGAAAAATCTTGAACAATGTCCCATTAGATGTAAACAATTCAACTTGCCCAGGACAGTCAAATATCAAATATGTATTTTCATTTTCATTCAAAATTTCTTGTATTTTTAAATAAAATATATCTAAAGATTCCTCCATTGACTCGAAGCAATATATCAAACCTCCATTTGGACCCAGTTTCTTCTCTTCCATAATTTCTTCTATAGTAAGATAATCCCTGATATCCAATGAATTCAAAGTGGAGTAAGGTAATCTATCATTAGCCGGATCTAAATTTATAATGCAGCACTGTCTTCCAATAGCGTTATAAAATTGTTGAAGCCCGTTACAGTAAGTTGATTTTCCTGATCCAGGTGGTCCAATAATGACTTGTCCAAAAGTAGCTGGCATTGTTTATAGGGTATATGTGTGGGTTGACTTGTTTTTTAATTAACTCTTGTCTTGGATGAGATTACATGATATTTAAAAAAAAAGAAAGAAAGATGGATGTCGATGTAGAGGCAAGATGACAAAATCGGATATAAAAACATCGGATATAACACATTTCTCGGACTTAACGTGTTGTGTCGGATATAAAATGTATCGGATTTAACACATTTTCGGACTTAACATGTTTTATCGGATTTAAATAATTGCACACACACAAAATCCGTGTTCCTAAAAACTCGTTTTGTAGTGTTTTTTTCCCCCGTTGGCTCTTAACGGTGGCAAAACCTCAGTTTTAATGTAATAGGATTTAATAATTATTACATTGCTACAATACTAAAAGAAACCAATTAACATATCCCTAACTCAACACAATGGCAGGCACTCAAAAACAAGACAAGACAATTGTTATAGCACCACTAGTTCTTTTATCAGTGCTTGATCACTACAAAAGAAGTAAGATAGACAGCAAAGAAAGAGTTGTTGGGGTTTTGCTTGGTGACAACACCAAGTCGGATAAGATTGTTCAAATCACTAACTCCTATGCAGTTCCATTCAAGGAAAATAACAACAAAGCAGGCTCGGATATCTGGTTTGTTAACCAACAATACATTGAAGAAATGATCACCATGACTAAAAAGATTAATGCAAAAGAACGTATAGTTGGTTGGTATCATACAGGAACAAAGCTTAGATCTAATGATTTACAAATCAATAACTCCATTTTTACAAAGTATGTCAAGGACCCTATTTTGTGTAATATCAACATAAACAACTTGAGATCTTTAGGGTCTTCAGGTACTTCTTTTAAGGCCAGTGATTTAGAAGAATTTGCTGAATTTGATTCCAATATACCAATCAAATCATATGTTTGTGTAGAGGATGTAAAAGAAGATGGTTCTGTTATTGAAAAAAACTTCCAATACTTGCCTTCCATTATCGAAGCCGAAGAGGCCGAAGAAATTGGTGTTGAGCATTTACTAAGAAATGTTAAAAACTCAGGTAAGAGTGAATTGAGTAAGAGATTGAAGACTCAATTGGACTCTTTACAAACTTTATCTTACAAATTAAATGGTATACAAGAGTACTTGGAGTTAGTCATAAAAGGAACATTGCCAGCCAATCATCAAATATTAGGAAAACTCCAAGATATTTTCAATTTGTTACCTGATTTGTCTCCTGAAATCAACAACAAGGCCAACAGTCTAAGCAGAGCCATCACTATGAATACCAATGATCAAATGTTGATGATCCACATAACTCAGCTGGTTAAGGCTATCATAGCATTTGACGATTTGATTGAAAACAAAATAGCCAACAATAATATCAAGATGAAGGAATTGAAGTTGTCTGAAGACAAGAAGACAGAACCTGAAACAATCAAAGCTTAAAAAGGGGGTTCTTTATATAGAGTGTTTATACCTTTAGTTAAATTCATTTGTTCATGGCCTTTAAATCACCAACGTCACGTGTTTCTTTAAAAACGCTACACAGTGTATTTGTTGAAAAAAAAAATTTTCCTTTTTTTCTTCAAAACCTGAAATCTAGCATTGAGGTATATTGAAGGCAATATATTAGAAGGTCTTAGTTATACTACAGCTTTGGCATAGTAATACATTGAGCAAATATTGAAAAAAACCCAAATAAAAACGTTCATTCTAATTCATTATTTTATTTGTAAATACCAAACAAGCAGAGCTCTGGATTTTTTTTTTTAATATATTAACGTTGTTGTAAGCATAACTATCCTAATTGTTTTTGCAGTCGTTATTTTGAAAGAAAGAAAAGAAGACGTAACTATAGCATTACAAATACAACATTATTGCTGTTTTTGAAGGCTATTAAATTTAATTATTATTTTATCAATTTTATTATAGGCTGAGATATTGAATTAGACATCTACAGCTGTTATTTATAACATACAAACCATAGCTTTTTTTTTTGTTTCATTTTTAAATAAGAAATACAACTATTTAAAGTATCAAAAAAGATGTTGGGTTTAAGAAATTTACATATTCCATTAGATATACAACTGAATCAATCTTTCAGATCCATAACCAAAAACAATCATCAAATTTATTCTGTTTTGAACAATCTATCTATAAATGTTGAAAGTAGAAAATATCAATCAACTATAAACAATGCCAATAAGTCAGATAAACCACAAATTCTTCAGAAAGTAGCTAAAAATTTAACTTGTACAGATGCAGTCACTGAAGAAACTGTAAAATCTATAAAGCCAAAAGGTAATGAAATACCATTTGAAGTGAAATATAAAAATCAAAAGACCTTACCAGATGAACTTACTTTGTCTCATTGCAAGGATGATCCGGCAATGAGAAAGAAACTATTCAATGCATACTTCCAATTATCAAAGCCTAGATTATCGTGCTTGGTAATGCTATCTGCCATTTGCTCTTACGCTTTATCCCCATTAGCAGCATCTGTTCCTACATTAATAAGTTTGACTGTTGGAACATCTCTTGCTTCAGCTTCAGCAAATGCCATAAACATGGGTAGAGAACCTGAGTTTGATTCCAAAATGCAAAGAACAATGAAAAGACCTATAGTCAAAGGATTATTGACTTCAAACCAAGCTTATAAGTTTTCTGCATTGACTGGAGTCATTGGGTGCAGTATTTTGTATTTTGGTGTCAATCCAACGGTAGCTTCTTTAGGGCTTGCAAATATAGTGCTGTATTCATGGATTTATACATCTTTAAAAAGAAAACATATTCTAAATACTTGGGTTGGTGCTTTGGTAGGTGGGATCCCTCCCTTGATGGGTTGGTGCGCTTCTTCATCAATTTGGGACCCTGCAGCTTGGTGTTTGGCAGGACTGTTGTATTGTTGGCAATTTCCTCATTTCAATACCTTGTCTCATAACATAAAAGAGCAATATAAATCTGCTGGGTACGTTATGACAGCTTGGAAGAATCCAATGCTTAATGCCAGAGTTTCTTTGAGATACGCCTTACTAATGCTTCCTTTGTGTGTCGGTTTATCTTATTACGGAGTTTGTGATTGGTACTATAGCATTGACTCCTCATTAGTTAACTTATGGTTGTCATATTGGGCTTTTAAATTTTACTGGCAACAAAGAATCAATTATAAAAATGTAAATAACAAATCATTCGATATGAACCAAGGTGTTTTAAATGCAAACAATTTTGCCAAGAAATGCTTTTGGGTTTCTGTCTTACATCTACCTTTAGTGTTAATCTTAGCTATTCTCCATAGAAAAGGAAGATGGGATTTCCTGTTTGATGATGAAGAAGATTCACAAAAGCTAAAGGCTTAGTGTAGATATTATAAACTTGTATATAACGAAGTAAATTTTGCTTGTATATACTATATTTTAAACTATTTATCATTCGGAATGTATTAAAACAGTTAATGTAGTCAAAAATATATGAAAATAAAAATAAAAGAAGAAATTTGAAAAAAAAAGGTTCTATTTATGAACACAAATGCTTATGTACAATCTTAAAATCCAAATTGGAAATCACCAGCATCTTCTAGCTCTTCATCATAATAGTCGTTTTCGTCACCGGTTTCTTCACTGTCACTATCGCTGTCATCATCATCTACAACATTTTCATCATCCTCTAGTAAGGACTTGTCTTCATCCTGTACATCATATGCGTCATCTAAATCATCCAAATCATCTCTTTTCAGCAGTTCACCTTTGAACATGCTGCTTTCTGGAATGACAAATCCACCTTCAACTTGACAATTAACCATCTTTGATTTTTTCTTGATGATAGTATCATAACCAATAATACAATTTTCTATAATACAATTGTCTTCAATTTCAACATTGTCCAAAATAATAGAACCTGTAATTTTGACTTTCTTACCGATTTTACAATTGTAACCAATCAATGATTTTTTGACATTGGATTGGGCCATTAAAACAGTCTTTTCACCTATTTGTGATTGTTGAGATATACCTGTTTGCTGAGAGTCATTTATTACATTAACAGTGTGATCTAACTTATCCAACATCTTTGGATCATTTTCTTGGATTAAGTTCAACATTTGTCTACTGGTTTCCAAATAACTAACCATGCTGTTGATTTGTGCAAACTTGACTACTTCTGGCAGTACAAACATAGCTATTCTTTCCTTTAACTTGGCATGAACCCATGATCTTCTGGATAAATCTCTAAATATCTTCTTTAAAGGTCTATGTATAAAATCAACTTGGTTTTTGTTTATATTTTCAATTATCTCCAAGACTTTTTGATTACAATAGTAAATACCAGAATCTAGTAACAATTTGGATCCCTTAATGTTGGTGAATTTCCATAACAAAGCTTCTCTGATTTTCAAGTACTTTTGTTTTTCTATGTTTTCTTGAGTGTATGAATCTAATAAAATGTTTGCATATGGAGTTGATCTATCTAATTGTTGATACAAAATATAATCGTTAACATTCGACTTTTTCTTTTCAACCTGTGACAATTGACTCTTGTAGAAACAAGACATCATGATGATGTCTTCAGTAGTTTCCAAATCTTCGTCAAAGGAGTTCTTGTCACTTTTAATTTCATCTTCATCATCGTAGTAACCAACATTTGATTCATCGTTTGATTTCTTTAACTGTTTTGATTTGTTAAACTTAGAGAATTGGAAAAATTGATGGCTTAGAATTTGTGGAGGCAAATCAGTGATAAAGTCTGATGGCAATAATACAAACTTGTCTTTGATTCTATTAGCCAAGGTTTTCATCAATACTTCACCTTCGTTTTTGTATTTGGTTGTTATGATATTAATCCTTATAGGTTCCTTTATAGCCACTTGATTATTTGGTACTAGATTTCCTACAATATCTTTGTCAACAGAAACATTGTAAGCATTGCTATTATCATCTGTTTTCAAAGAGTGATCTTTCAAAGTAGCCTTGTACATTTTCCATCTCATATCAATAAACGGTTGAATGATTTGTTTAAGTTTAGAAACTTCATAGCTTTCAACAATGTCGTCAGTGATTGTAGCTTTAGTACCTTTAATACTATTGGCATTGTTGGATAGCTCTGAAAACTCAATCACATGATTAGAAGCATTTTCATCATATATGACCAAATTTACTTCACTGAAAAAAGCTTGCTCACACCAATCTAAAACATAATGGATCATAGGCCTATTACAAACCGGTAGAATCGAATCACTGATTTTATGTTTAGTTTGTGTGTCGATGTTCACTATGGAAGTTAAGGGCTGTAAATTTTGTGGTTGTTTCACATTATTGCTGCTATTAAGCATAATAAATGCTTGGTAGTCTGAAGCTGCCATCCTAGTATTCTACGTATGTTGTTCTGGGGTTTTAATAATGTTTTAACAGATGAGTATTTAATGATTTCTTTTCTTTTTTTTTTTTCACTAGGCTCATTACTAGCAATGAGTAAAAATTTTTTTTTGCCCTGTTGATGCTGTTGCTGCTGAGGAGCCAAAAAAAGAAGAAACTGTCTTCTTTGGGAAATACTGCGATGTGGCAGGGTATTGCTACCAAGTGTTAGAATTATCTCCGAGAAACACAAATTATACGCTACCAAGTTTTAGACTTATCTCCGATTGTTGGAGATTTTACGCTACCAAATGCTGAGCTTATTTCCGATCAACACAGATTTCACGCTTATTCAGTGTGTGTGTTTTTTGCCACTCAAATATATACACATTCTATGACATTTCACACTAGTCTTCATTCATTAAAACTTCGAAAACCCAATAAATTCCAAGTACCAACACAAGACAAAGAAGCTATTTCTTTTCTGCATTCAAGTATAAATACTAATTAATTCCCCCTTTTTTCTTGATTTTTGTACTTTTTATTGAAATATGAGCGACCAAGAACAAAACTTACAAGAACCTTTGATCAACGATGATGTTGAGATGGAACAAGAACCACAATTAACAGCTGAGGAAATAGCAGCTATTGAAGCAAAGGCTATCAGAGATGAAGCTGTTCTTAAATTGAAAAAGAGAATCATAGACCATCAAAGACAAGATGAAAAATTAAAAAACTTAAGAAAAGAAATCAAAACTTTAGAAAAGAACTTTGATAAGACCGAATATGATATCAAGGCTTTACAATCCATAGGTCAATTAATCGGAGAAATTATGAAAGAATTAAGTCCGGAAAAGTATATTGTAAAAGCCAGTACAGGTCCTAGATACATAGTTGGTGTAAAAGATTCTATTGATAGAGCAAAATTGAAGAAAGGTGTAAGAGTGACACTAGATATAACCACATTAACCATAATGAGAGTATTGCCAAGAGAAACTGATCCTTTAGTCTACAACATGACTTCATTTGAAAATAACGATAAATCAGTATCCTTTGATACAGTTGGTGGTTTGGATGAAGAAATTAGACAACTAAGAGAAGTTATTGAATTACCTTTGAAAAACCCTGAAATATTCCAAAGAGTAGGTATCAAACCACCCAAAGGTGTTTTGCTATACGGGCCTCCTGGTACTGGTAAAACCTTATTGGCTAAGGCAACTGCTGCCACAATTGGAGCCAACTTTATATTTTCTCCTGCTTCCGGTATTGTGGATAAATACATAGGTGAATCTGCAAGAATTATCAGAGAAATGTTTGCTTATGCCAGAGAACACGAACCTTGTATTATTTTTATGGATGAAATTGACGCCATTGGTGGTAGAAGATTTTCTGAAGGTAACTCCGCCGATAGAGAAATTCAAAGAACTCTTATGGAATTATTAACACAAATGGATGGTTTTGAAACTTTAGGTCAAACAAAAGTCATAATGGCAACAAATAGACCAGATACTCTAGATCCAGCTTTATTGAGACCTGGTAGATTAGATAGAAAAATTGAAATCAAGCTTCCTAATGAAGTTGGTAGAAAGGAAATCTTCAAGATTCATATGCAAAATGTTGCTAAGGAAGGTGAATTTGATATTGATGCTGCCATCAAAATGTCTGATGGATTTAATGGTGCTGATATAAGAAACTGTGTCACTGAAGCTGGTTTCTTTGCTATAAGAGACGACAGAGAAGCTATTAATCAAGATGATTTAATGAAGGCTGTAAGAAAGGTTGCTGAAACCAAAAAACTTGAAACCAAGTTAGAATATAAAAAGATTTAAGTTCAACGAGTAAAACACACAACAATTTTCTTTTCTTTTTTGTTTTGTTTCTATTCTTTATATACAGGTTATAATAATCTAACTTAAGCTATATCAGCATTTAACTTTTCGAATATTTTTTTACCAATATCTTCTTTTATCTTATCATTAAAGTATCCAGCTCTTAAATTTTCTATGGATTTGATTTGATTCTTGTAATTTTCTTGTACTCTTTCAGCAGGAGATTTAGGGAAATCAAATTCACCAATTAAAGCATTTCTGATATTTGGAGTAACCAGTCTACTCAAAGCTCTATCCAAAGTTTTCATAGATTTGGAAGTACCGAAGACATCTTCTGGTATTTCTGAATCAAAGAAATTTGTTGGGTTGTATGTTTGCTTTAAAACAGTTGATGGATCAGTAGAAAAATCACCAACTTCTCTTTCCTTAGGTGGGAATTCCAAGATCAATTCAGGATGATGCTTAACAAATCTTTTGTATTGCATGGAGTCAGTATGTGGATTATAATATTTTTCTTCAGAAAAGTCAACATCTTCAACAATTAATATTTCCTTGGTTTCTGGATTCTCGTAAATCAATCTTATATCTTCTTGTTTGATATAACCATCATCTTCGGCAAAATAAGATTTTCTTGAATTATCATATTTCCAATGACTTCTAGGAGTAAGAGTTAAAATCTTTGGTCCACCATGCTCGACACTGTAAAGGTTAGTTTTGGTACCAATGGTTAAGTGTTCTGTGATTTTGGTTATTGTTCCATATCCTGGTAAATCTTTGTTGACAATTACAACTTTGTCACCAACTTCATACTTCCAGTCTTTAATAGTTTTGAATCTATCTTCTGGACGAACTGATTCATAAAATGGATTTCTCATGAATACAGGATTTGCTAATTCGTTTCTGACTTCATCTTTGAATGATATTTGAGAATAAAATTTACTCTTAGGCTTAGTTTTAAGTTTTTTCATTCTGGATTTGAACATATCCTGTTGTTCGTTGTATAGAATGTCTGGATTTTCTTGGATCTTTTTTAATTCAGTACTTCTTATAACATTCCATTGAGAACGAGGAATATACTTTGCAGGTTTTTGCAGTCTCCAGTGTTTACAAAGCAAATTAGTATGACTAACCATCTTGTTATTGGGCTATATTAAAGGGAGGTTTTGATTTGTGGGTATTTTCGTCTGTTATATTGCTTCTTTAAGTTATGAATATGTTCTATCTTCATAGAGTAATCCATCTGTACCTAGTTAAAGTATAGTATGAGGGAAAAAAAACATGAAAAAATTTTTCATATCCGAAAAAAAGAAAAAAAGCACCCAAAAGAGTAATATTGACATTATTCGGGTAACCTTAAAAAAAACACGTCTTGAGCAAAGTATTCAAAGCACTTAGTATTACAATTAATCAATACATATATCAATAAACTCTTGTTCATTTATACCACCGTCATCATCCAAGTCAAACTCGTCGATCATTTTGTGTAGTTCCTCATCTGATATGTCCTCATTTAGTTCTTCTGCCACGGCCTTCAAGTCATCAAATGTAATAACACCTTTTCCTTCCAGATCAAATAGTGCAAATGCTCTTTTCAACTCATCTATAGGATCTCTCTCAAGAACCTTTGTAGCTGCAATTTTATAAAAGTTATCATAACTTACTCTAGCTTTTCTGCTCTTCGATGGGTTTGCAGTTTCTCCAAAAGTATTCAATATAGTCATTAGTTCGCTCTTGCTCAGTTCAAAGCCTAAGGCTCTGAAAGCCACTTTCATCTCATGGTAATCAACAAATCCATCATTATCTAAGTCAAATAACGTAAAGGCTTCGTATATTTCTTGTCTTTCAGCATCTGATATCGTCTTTTGCGAATCTGAAGAGGTTGATTGATGTCTTTTTTTCGGTGATACAACAGGTTTGCTGTAATTGGCTGAAGAGTATCTAGAGCTCATACTTAAACGTAATTATAATGTATATATAAGCAGTTTTACGTGTGTATATCTTGTGTTTGGTTTATGAAAACAGCGTGTTGATCTGCAAAGAAAGTAAACAAATAACAACCAAAAAAAAATATATCTATACCATAAATACACGCTTATTATCATGGATTAATTAAAGGTGGTTATATCCGAAAGTTTTAAAATCTAGTATATATTAAGATCTCCGATTCCATTTAACTCCGGGTTCGATATTCTCTCTGGGGTCCCATATATAGTCTAAGAATAAGAGGTACAAGAGATTAACTGTACAGCAAAGAGCATAGAGTATTCTACTGAAAACCCCATCATCATCGTCTAGTTTTTTCGAATAGTACACGGCAATTTTCTCAAGCATAGTCAATGGTTGTTTGAGCTGTTCTTCAGAGACTATATCATAAACATGGACAGTTCTGGCAGCAACATTTTCCCAGTTGTACAGCTTTTTTATTTGATTATGGAATTTCCATTGAAAAGGAAGAGTATTATCCGAATGGTGCTGGCTTTTTAAATTTTGAAACTTTTGTATACCCTTATTGACTCCATCTATAATACATTTACTAGTCAGATCATGGCAATAAACTGCCATGTCATCAGGAAGAACTTCTAAAATACCACCAACAGTAGTGGTAACTATTACCAAACCAGTAGACGCAGCTTCAACCAAAACTGTTCCAAATGCCTCAATCAAGGAACAATGCAGATAAATGTCACCTTGGATCATCACATCTCTCACTTTTTCATGTGGAACTGATCCTATAAGTTCTATTCTTTCTTCTAAGTTATTTAATTCAATCATTTGTTGTAAATCTATAAACATTGGGCCATCACCGGCTATTGTAAAGTTGAGATCAGCGTTAATATTACAAAGTTTTGGTATTACATCAATAAGAAGTCCTATACCTTTGTTTTCAAACAATCTTGAAATTATAACAACATTGATTTTATTATTCGACTTTTTTTCAATTTCTTTTATTTCCAATGGTTGAAAATCTGCTGATACTACTGCATTTGGAATCACAAAGCAATCAGCTGGATTTCTTCCTGTTCTCACACACAGATTTTCCTTTGTTGTTTGCGATACTGCAATCAGCCTATTTGCTAATGTGGTGGAAAATCTTAATAATTTGTTCACTAAAATGTGTGAAATACTATTGAATGGAAATAATGAATGATCTGTTATCACCGTTGGAATATCCATGATTGACGCGTGTATTATAGCTTCATGTGATATTGTTGTTACTGTTCCATGTGAATGAACAATATCTATGTTTTCTTTAAGAAAGATTTTCCTCAGCACAGGCAATGAAGAGAATATAGTCGGAAAGCTTGTTTCTCTGGTGACTATGAGCAAAGGAATATAATACACTTTCAATCCATTTGCTATGTACCTTATATTCACCCTTTCTCCGTAGCTGTGTGTGATTATTATCACATTATGACCTTTATTAATGAGCTTTTGGGCTAAATGATACATGTGAAACTCTACCCCACCCAACTGAGGATAGAAAAAATCACAGCACATAGCAATGTTATACTTTTCCTTGCTCATATTTCAGTTATGTTAGGTCTGCTGAGATTAAAGGCTATTCGTTGTAGCACCGAGAGATACTTCTGTTCGGTTATTAGCAACAAAAAGGGCTCAATTTATCCGAAGTAATGGGTTTAACCCAAATTTCACATACACTATTTTTTTCCTGTAGCGGTATTCTACCGGATGAGATTTTTATATGCGTTTTACTCTTAAGTAATACTTTTTAAAAAATGTATATACATAACCAAATTCTGATATAGTATAAACCATTGATATAATGCTAGAAGAAAGTTCTGACTACGATATCTTTAATAATATTGAAGATTTAGACAGAGGAATCAACTTGGATCCACCTTCATATGATGCACTGAACGTGGAAGACAACATAGATTTTCATAACGATGATGATTCAATAGACTTTGATGAAGACGAAGATGGTGATTTCAGTGTCGATAATCGATTGTTTTTGAATGGGGAGGGACTTGATCAAACAGAAGTGGATAATACCAGGATTAATATTGTTAGCAACGAAAATAGCAGGATCCGAAGACGGACAAGACAAAGTAACAAGTCGAACTTGATAAAATTAAAAAACAAAACTATTAGCACTTTGAATTTAGTCAAAGACAAATTTCACGATTATATCTATACTCCTTCAAGGATTTTGGTTTTTGATCCTTTGTTTAAGCTCTATTACTACATTTCCTTCAGATTTGAATATCAATTGAACAAAATAGGTAATCCCGTTATAATAAGAAGATTTGTTTATGTGTTTATGATGTCCATATTTGTTTATTTTGTTTATGCATTTACAAACTCTGAAGAAAACAATGGTACTATTGGGAAATTCACAGACCATGACGAATTTCTCCATTATGCTAAGAAATGCATAGACTTAAAAAAATTTGAACAAGATTTAGAATACATTTCATCTATGTCTCATCAACCCGGAACTATAGGTAACCAACTAATAACTAAGTATATGCACGATTCATTGAGTAATAATGGTATAAAGAATTTGGAAATTAAACAATATGACAGCTACTTGAATTATCCAAGCGACGAAACAAAGCTTTATTATTACAACGATAAAGAGGAAAAAATTGAGATTGATTTAACTTTTAATAACTTCAATCCAATGTCAATTAACGGAACAATAGAAAAAACCAAATTATTCTATGCTAATTTAGGTAGAGAAGAAGACTACAAGAAATTGAAAAATGTCCAATTTGAAGACATAGCTGTTTTATTAAAGTATGATAATGAACTAGTGAGTGAACAAATATTATTGGCGGAAAAACTCAAAATCAAGGCTATCATCTTCATATCGAATGATCACATAATTCATGAATTAAAAGAAAAATTGGATAAGAGTCCAAGTATTCAAAAAGAGTATGACTTTTTGTATAACAATTTTAACAGCTGTATACAAAACATACCAGCATCAATACCCCAATATGGTTTTGGGGATCCTTTAACTCCAGGTGTTGGGGCTGATGCCGCAAATGATTTCATAAATAGAGGAAAGCTATCTGATTCAAAGATGGTACCAAAACTACTAACTATACCTGTATCTATTGACCAAATAAGAGCATTTTACGATCACTTAGTGTCTGATGCTGAACATTACGTAACGATTGATTTAGCAGTAAAGCTTGAAACATTTGTCAAACACCCTACAATGTCAGTATTGGCTAAAATTGAGGGTAAAGAACAAAATAACAAAGGAATTGTCATAGCTAGTGCAAGGGATTCTTTCAACAATGGTGCACAATATCCTAATTTTGGAACAGCAAGTTTGTTGTCTTTGGGTCAAATTCTCCAACAGTTGAAATTTAAATACAAATGGAAACCTTTGAGAAACATTTATTTAGTATCTTATGACGCCACGATATACAATATGGAAGGCCCAACGGAAATTTTAGAATCAAAATTGAATTCCATTATTAATGAGGTGTACACTCTTGTGGATATTTCAGGGTTGAATATTAACTCAAATACTATAAAAATTCAAGCTACGCCTATACTTCACGATGTAATTAAAAAAATGAATGATAAATTTGACTTTAGAGTGCAGTTGGATAATGTTAAGAGCTATGGAACCTGGTCTCCATACATGGCTGTGGGCATGCCTGTTATTGCAATTGGTGACAGCAGCAATAAAATACCATATTTCAGCAACTTAGATATTTGGGAAGGAATGTTTGAAAAAATTCATAGGGAATACAGTAATGGTGATGTTGGTTACGAAAGAATATCAAGATTGCTGCTATTCATTATTGAGTTAGTGTTGGATATAGCAGATGATCCAATTATACCATTCAACTTTAATGATTTCAAAAACGATTTGAGTTTCAAATTACAAGACTTGATGTCGATGTACGAACACTACATCAAAGAAAGTTCTGAAATAACTGAAGTGATAGATTTCAATAAAATCTCACTATCTCTTATGAATTGGCAATATGTTATCAATGATTGGGAGAGTATTTTGAGAATGTGGGATCAAATTGTTGTTTCTGAAGGCTCCAATCAAGAACCTTCTTTGATAGCCATGCATAGATGGTCATGGAATAGAAGATTGAGTATTATACCATTTAAGCAAATATCGGAGAATGGTATATCCGACGATAGAAAGTTTTACAAGAACTTATTCTATGGCCCAAGCATGTATTCTGAAAAAAAGTTCGATTGGTGGACTTTCCCTAGTATAAGAGATGCTATCCGAGCTAAAGATTGGAACAGGGTTAAGGAACAAATAGACTTAGCAAGCAAGATCTTGGATGAAACATCTAGACTTTTCAGAGATGAAGGCATCTAGCGTCGTGTAAAGGCCTTAGATTGATTATACTGTAGCTTAGCGTGTTCGCCTTAGAGTATAGAGGGGGGTAAAAAAAAGGCTCAACAGAAACTGTGGTTGACATAGCAAAAAAAAACATCAACCCTTTATTTATACGAGATCTGCTATAAATATGAGGTTTGAACCCATAAGAATATATATATTAAACCATCATAAAACCATCCTAATAATGTCCTTTCTATACAATATAATTGCCGGCAAAGGTAACCAAACAGAAGACCCAACTGGATTGAGTCAAACAGAAAACCAAGAGACCAAACAAGCTGAAAATACTTCTCAATCTGTTGTTTTAAGAGATTACACACCAAGAGAACTTTCCAACTATGATGGCCATATGGATCCAAAAATATACATTGCTGTTAAAGGTTCAGTTTTTGATTGTACTTTAGGTAGACAATTCTACGGCCCTTCAGGTCCTTATTCCAATTTTGCAGGTAGAGATGCCAGCAGAGGGTTAGCCATGAATAGTTTTGATGATCAAATGGTCAGAGATATCGATGAGGATATTGATGATTTGAGTGACTTGAGTGTGAAACATATTGAGGCCTTGGATAGTTGGTTTGAACACTTCAGTAGAAAATATGCTTATGTTGGTAAATTGGTCCCAAATAAATAAGGTGTAGATTTATGAACGACTTTAGTTTATTTGTTATATATACATACTTAGATCTTAATTATATTTAATTTGTCAAATTTTTATCAAAAGGATCAAAAATGATAGGTTCATTTTGGGGTTTTTCGAAAATGTTCAACAGTAGGGTTGTACTCTCAATTATATTTTTATTATTCCTTAGTTTGAACTTGGCTTCTCTTTTACTTTGCATAGTGGCACACTTTTTGCTTATTCCTTTTCTTAGGTGTGAATTATTTATGAAATCTACTTTCATATCAATGCTTTTCATCAGCTTAGAATCCAACTTCAAAGAAACTTTTTTGTTGAACTCCAGAAACTCTTTGGAACTTGTGGATTCAGTGGAGCCGGATATAATAGGTATGCATATAGTCTTCAAGGCATTGGTACCATAGTAGTAGTTATATTTTATGTCAAATTTTTTGTTTTCAAGCATACCGTTCAAGATTTGTGCTTTTTCAATTGGATTTAAAGAGTTGAAATGATCATCGGTACAGTTATTACCATTTTTGCATTGAACAGTGGAGTTATATCTGTTAGTTAACCTTTGGCTTTCTAGAGTCTTCAATTTATGCGTTCTATTTGAAATGAAAACAGAGTTCCAGTGGTTCTTCTTGAGATATTGCATATTAACTGCAGAGGAATTTGCCGCTGTATTAAAATGTTTAATACCAATTATAATCAATGGCTGGTCTTTTTTTCTAACTGTGAATATTTTATTCACTATTTGTTTAAACCAATTTACCCTATGGACATCTTTATCGACGTTTCCACCAAAACCATCAGGACTTGTTCTATGCAACCTAAAAGAAACTGTGTTGTTAAACCACATAAATTTTGTTATATTATATTTATTCACAAACAGCTGATGCCATTTTAAGTATTTTGTAATCTTGCTTAAATATCTGTTTGTCCTTTTCCTTTTTGAATGGGTTCTGCCTGTAGGAGCTGTGCGCATGGTATAATTATATAAGAACTAAAGCACTATAACAATATAACAATATATCTAGAGGTAGAGCTTTGGGGGAAAGCTAAAAACCATCATTTTTGAGCACAATAATAGACAAATGCCTTTATTAATATACCTTAACAACCATCAATGAGGTATACAACGTCATCATGGCTTATGTGTTTTATTAATAAAATCATACAAGTAAGTCACGTGCCAACCCTAAACGTCGGATATAAGGACTTTATTCCTCGTGAAAATTTTTCTTCTCTACCGAATATTCAATGTCCCCGATGGCAGTTTCTTTTTTTTCTGCTGCTTCCCTATATGGTGTTAATTATCCTTATGAATATTTCAAACTTTTTAAAAACAGGAATAAGCATATCTTTGAATAAGAATTTGGATATTAGTCCCTAAAACATTAGTAACTACTGTCTTTAGTACAATACTAATTATATAGATCTTCTTCTTCTTTTGTGTGTGTGTTTTTGAACGTTGTCAGGTAATTTTTTTCTCAATTATAATATAAATAACTAACAAAACGTCACAACAATCTTATAGAAATATTAATATAAAACAATATGTACCATAACAGATATAACAACAATCAAGGATATAATAACCACGGCTCTTCGAACCCCCATCCCAACAATGTTGCCGTTAAGTTCACAGGTGGTGGTATAACTCCCAACATGAACGGTAAAGAATTTCAAAACTTCATATACAGAAAAACAAGGATCAGTTTATACAACTATCAAATTCCAAAACATCACGAACAAACAAATGGTGGGGGTTTCATATTCACTGCTGAGGTTGCTAGTAAAAGTTTAGCTCAAAATTTATGTACTTTTTCTAGTATGTTGAAATTCAACAATGCCAATCCAGCCATCAAAATAGAAATGGTCAACGGTAACAGTAGTTCTTCTTCCAGTTTGAATCAAGTCACTGCAAATACAGCCTCAGGTACTGGTAAAGTATTGAACGAATACGTTTTACAAAGATACAATCCTGCTGCGAAGATGTTGAATTTGTCAAATTTTGCTCAAGATCAATTGTTGTCAGCTACCGGTTTATTAAGCAATACCCATAAGCTTACTATTGGATTGTTAAAGATTATCGATCTTTTACAAAAAAATGATGGGGTTGTCATAGAAACTTTAGACCTCTCTGGTAATGGTTTTAAAGACTTGCACGATATCAAAGAACTACCAATAATTATTCCAAATCTTGTTAACTTATCTTTATCGAACAACATGATAGGAAAATCCAACATATTTACTCTAAACTGGAAGAATAAATTCAAAAAACTGAGAGAGTTGATAGTTATTAATAATCCTATGTGCAATACTGCAGGTTTTCAAAACGACATTTTGGTCGCTTTTCCAAAGTTAATATTATTAAATTCTCAAATTCTTAGAGATGAAGCAAAAGTGAACAGTTTATTTGCTGTCATTCCACCAAACCCAGCACAACCTGCTGAATCGGGAAAGCTACAACAATTTGTTTTTGAAACTCCTGACATTGGATCATATACAACACAATTTGTAGGAAATTTCTTTAAGTTATGGGATGATCAAGCCAATAGACAACAACTTACCTCATTATATCAACAAGAGTCTCAATTTTCTCTCTCTATAGACTCATCAATTCCACCTTCAGGAGTAGATGATGCAGACCAAAGCCCTAACTTTAATGTATACAATAATTTAAACAGAAACTTGACTAAGTTAGCAATGACTTCATCTCAATCAACAAAGAATAATAGAGCTGCAAGAATATTCAAAGGCAGCATGTCGATTGGTCAAGTCTTCAATCAATTCCCTTCAACAAAACATTTCTTGATGGAGGATCCTAAAAACTACTCAATCCAAAATATTAAGTACTCAGCCATCAACGGTATGATGGTTACTATACACGGGTATTACGAAGAATTGGCAGATCCAATAGATAAATCAAATATGCCTAAACAAACAAACAACAGTGGAAGAAGAGGTGGAAGATATAACTCATACAGTCAAGGAACTGCTGTTAAATATGGAAAAAAGTGTTTTGATAGAACTCTGTGCTTAATTCCTGGCGACAATGGTACCCCTATAATAGCATCTGATATACTGAACATAAGAGCATATGTAAAGTCTGCATGGAATTACGACACTGCAGCTGTAAATAAACCACCGTTGAGCCAAGGGTCCGGAGCATCTGGTTCCGGCTACCAAGCCGGTGCTCAATCAGCAGCTACTCCTAACATGATTGCCACCACTCCTGAGGAAAAACAACAATTATGTTTGAAAGTGCAACAATATACTAAATTAAATCAACAATGGGCCATAATGCTGTGCCAACAAAGTAATTGGAACTACGATTTGGCAATCAGAGGTTTTACTTCCAGTCAAGCCAACATCCCTCCAAATGCTTACCAGTAGACTACTTATTAAATACTTCTCCTTCAATTATGTAGACCTGTTTAACCTCATTTTAAACTTATATACAAGGCTTATAGAGTGAAAAAAAATTTTCACTCTATAAGCAACGGGAAAAAAAGCTTAAACACTTGTTACGTGTATATTTTGATATTTTTCACATTAATATTTAACACAATTTTTTTAAAAAAGAATAAAGTTATTGAAATGAACCCAATCACAAGAGTATTTACTAGCTAACAATAATGGCTAATTCCAGTACTTATGAGTATGATGAGAATTCAGAGACGTTTCCGTTCTTTATTCTAACAGCTTTACTCTCAGTTACTGTTCCATGGACTATCAAGTTAGTTTATCAATTGTTGTCCAACAATAACTTTAAGTCTATCAAGTCTATTAGATTGAAGCTGGCCAATATTGACGAATCTGGCAAAGATGAAGAAACTGCAGAAAAACAAAAGAAGACTATTGAATCTTTATATGAACTTCAAGACAGTTTGAAGAAAGATACGTTCAAGAAGTTGGAATATGAATATTTAAAAACAACCAACTCAAAAAGCTACACCAAAGAAATCATCATTGTAACAGTCTTATGGGCATTGACAGCATACGTGTATCAATTGATTAATAACAACACCAAAATATTTGAAAGCATAGCTTCACAATTTGATCCTTATGAACTATTGGGTGTGACTTTATCCAGCACTGAAAAGGATATCAAATCCGCATACAGAAAGTTATCTTTGAAATTTCACCCAGATAAGTTGCCTTCAGGTTTAACTGACATAGAAAAGTTAAAATATGAAGAAAGCTTTATTTTAATTAACAAGGCTTATCAAGTATTAACCGATGAAGCTGTTAAGGAGAATTATATGAAGTATGGTCATCCAGATGGTCCTCAACAAGTATCACAAGGTATTGCTCTACCTAAATTTATAATTGATAATGGATTTTATTCTATTGTGATGATTTTGGCATACTGTGTTGTATTTATGGGTATTATCCCATACTTTGTATCAAAGTGGTGGAATAATTCATCTCAAGTCAATAAGCAAGGTATCAACATTGAAACTTCATCTTATATCATTGAAAGAGTATTCAACTTGAAAAAGGGTTCCGTTGTTGATCACAATTTGATTTTAGAGTGGTTATCTAATGCATATGAATATAAAGTACAATTCCCTGAATTAGATTCTGATGATATTTATAACATTTTCATCGACCACATCAATAGAGAAACCAAATTAACTGAAGAGAACACAAAGATTACTGATGAAATCAAATTCAAGGTTATCAGTAAAACTCACAGTTTGATCAAGTTCATATTAACTGTAGCAAGTTGTTTCAATAATTTGACTCTGTCTATTGCTTGTATCGATTGTATGAAATCTATTACACAAGCTATAAACCCAGACAAAGATGAGCCTAGATATGAATTGCTGCAATTGCCTGGTGTTGACAAACTTCCTGAATTAACAGCTGATTTCAAATATAGAGGTATCAAAAACATTGAACAAATCTTCATGCTAGGTAATGAAGAAAAGTGTCAAGTTTTAGGTATTGAAAACAAAAAAGAATTTTCTGAACAAATTGATAAATATAATCACTCTGTACCAAAACTTCAAGTTTTGAGCAGTAAAGTTGTTGTTCAAGGCCAAGACTATGTATCTCCTGGGGCTGTAGTACACATTCAATTGAAGGTAGTCATGACTGGTGTTAACTTTGTTTCATCATTGAAACCAGCTTTGAATTTACTGTTTAGTGCTAAAGACAAAATAGAAAAGAACGAAGATAAATATCAATCTATAGAGCATCTATTAGACCCTCATAAAAAAATGCATGAACAAGAAACTCTACCACCTGTATTTGCACCAAGATTCCCAGTCACCAAAGATACAGAGTATATCATTTTGATGGTGGGCAATGGAAAAGTTTTGCAAACACCAATTTTCTTCAATAAAGCTAACTGGTCTGATAATTTGAACAGTAAAAGTTATGATAGACTTGATAAAAAAGAGTTTTCCAAGGAAGTCATCAAATCACAACAAGAAAAGAAACAACTGCAATTGAAACCTGACTTGATTGAGGACATGAAATACTCTTTTGTCACTATCCCTTGTCCAGCTCCTGCTGCTGACCAACCAGGTGAATACTCTTTTAAAATATACTTAGATCACTTTGGTATGTTTGGTTATGATCAATATATTACTGTTCCATACAAGGTTTTAAGCGAAGAAGAAATAAACGCCTATGAAGAAAAGACCAAGCAAGAAAAAATTACCGCTGGTGAATACAACGAAGAGGACGAAGAAGACGAGTATGGTTTATCTGATGAAGACGACGAAGAAGATGAAGAAGACGCTGAAGAAGAAGTATCTGAAGATGATGACGATTATAGTGACATTAACACCGATACTGATGAAGAATGAGATTAATATATATTTGCTTTTAAAAGTCTTTTGATTACATAATATGCGTTTCTTGGCTGTAAACAGTGTTTAGCGAGTTTTTGCCTGGGTGTATACAATCGCTCTTAACAACGGCGTATTTTACTCCGTTTTTTGCTCATATCTCTGTATTTAAAAAAAAAAAAAAAACAAAGAAGCTACGAATAGCTATAAACAACACGTCCAGCTTACACCTCATACAACCAAAAATCAAGCTCCAAGAAGGCACAATGGTATACTCAGCTGACAAAGTAAGCCCATCGTTCTTAAGAAATGGTCCGTTATACCCTACAGAGTTTCAAATTCAAGAAAAATTACCAGTTATCGAGACTTATTTAATAAAAGATACTGAAACAAGAGTCCTTGCCGTTCCCGTTTACGACAGCACAGACGTCAGTAGCAAGCTATTGAACCGAATGTTTGAAGATTTCAACCAGGAAATCATAACAGGTGGAACTTACCCACAATATGAACGTTTCGCCAATATACAAGACTATACGGGCTATTGGTTCAACTCATTCTGTTGTATATTAATAAAGAAGCCAGATAACATAGATAAATCAAAGATTTTTGAATACATCAAAAATGACGAATTCAAGGTGGACTGGGAAGACAACTACTTAGGAACTTTTTACATTAAACCGAACTATGTTGGGAGATGTTCACAAGTTTGCAATGCTGGGTTTTTTGTTCCTGTAGCGCATAGAAGTAAAAAAATTGGATACAGATTGGGCCAAATATACTTAAAATATGCCCCAAAACTGGGCTATTCTCAATCTATATTCAATTTGGTTTACACCAGTAACATTGGTTCATGGAAAACATGGGATAAATTGAAGTTCGCGAGAATAGGGGTTGTTCCAAAAGTAGCTATACTGGGGGCAAACCAAAAGGCAATAGAAGGGGAATCGGTTAAAAAGTACAAATATGAATATACCGATGCATATATTTACTCAAAGGACTTATTATCTATTGAAGAAGAACTATTTAATGATATGTAGTTTTGCTGGTTGTTTTTTCTTCTAGTTAATTGTTTAAACAGGAGAAAATTTTTTTCTTAATGGAAAATTTCCCTTTTTGGTAATTTCATTTTTTTTTTCTTTCTTCCTTGTAAATATTCGTTGTAAACAATTTTAAAATTTTGTTTATTAAATACGATCAATGTTGTTAATAGGATATGAGTTCAAAAGAAACAACCAAAAAATAGTCTATATAATAGAAGATTTATAGAGTAATGGGTGTTGCTGACTTAATTAAAAAATTTGATACAACTTCTTCAGAAAAGGTTGACATAAAGATCTTTCAACCAGATCAAGTTTCAGCTTTGGCCAAATCCGGTTTAAAAATAGACCATGCTGATTCAGCTGATGTAAGAACTTCTCCAAAGAAACCTAAAGCAGTAGGTTTGGCTACAGCCACCAGACAAGTTGTGGTTTCAGAAAGATCAAGTTCTTCTCCAAAAAGAAGTGCTCAAGTTGAGTCTATAAGCGAGGAAGAACCAGTTGAGGAGAACAAGGTTGAAGAAGACAAGGTTGAAGAAGAAAAGGTTGAAGAAGAAAAAGTAGAAGAAGAACCAGTTGAAGAAGAATCAGTTGAAGAAAAGGTTGAAGAAGAAAAGGTAGAAGAAGAACCAGTTGAAGAAGAATCAGTTGAAGAAAAGGTCGAAGAAGAATCAGTTGAAGAAGAAAAGGTCGAAGAAGAATCAGTTGAAGAAGAAAAGGTTGAAGAACCAGTTGAAGAAGAAAAGGCTGAAGAACCAGTTGAAGAAGAAAAGGCCGAAGAACCAGTTGAAGAAACCACTGAACAACCACTTGCTGAAGACAACGAAGCCGACGCAGAAGATGTTGCTGACAGCGCATCCGAAAACATTCCAGCCGAAACAGGCTCTAACCTTAGGCAAGAAAAAGAAGAACAACAAGAACAAAAAGAAGAAGAAGAACAACAAAAAGAAGTAAGTGAAAGCTTGCAATTATCAGACTCCATGTCCGAATACTTAGCCTCCACCAAAGACATGCCTAAGCCACCTTTGGACACCCGTTTAGGTAGAGATGATCCGTTTGTATTTGGTACAAGATTCATTCCTGAAGACGATGAAGAAGCCATTTGGAACCACAATTCATGGGATCATTTCCAGTTCAACCAAGAAGACATTGATAATGCCAAGGCCAAAATAGAACTACAAAAAGAAGTTCAAGACAAAGAAAAGTACTTGGGTGAAACTGCATACAAGCATTGGGATAACTTTTACTCACAACATAAAGAAAACTTCTTTAAGGATAGAAAGTGGTTAGCCATAGAGTTTCCAATATTGAATGAAGTTATTGAACCTGAATACGGTCCTGTTAAAGTCTTGGAAGTTGGATGTGGTGTTGGTAATACTTTTAACTGTATTTTAAAGGATAATAAAAACCCAGACTTAAAAATCCATGCTTCTGATTATTCTTACACAGCTATTGATTTGATCAAGCAAAGCGATTTTTATCAAGAAGAACACGAAAAAGGTACAATTGTTGCCGATAGATGGGATATCACTGATTTAAAGCTGCCTGTTGAAGAAGGTACTGTTGATGTCATTATTATGATTTTTGTTTTCTCTGCTTTAGAACCACAACAATGGAAGGCTGCCATCGACAATGCTGCCAAGCTATTGAAAAAGGGTGGTAAAATTCTATTCAGAGATTATGGTAGATATGATCTTGCACAAGTTAGATTCAAAGGTGAAAAAATTCTATCTCCTAACTTCTATATCAGAGGTGATGGTACAAGAGTATATTTCTTCACTGACGAAGAAATTGAAGAAATCTTCACTGGCAATGACCAATTTGATAAAGTCAAGATAGGCATAGATAGAAGACTATTGGTGAATAGAAAGAAAAAGATTAAGATGTATAGACAATGGATCCAAGCCGTATTTGAAAAGAAATAATGAAGATACAAAGCTGCTTATTGGATATATATAAATAATTCAATTAGTGTTTAACCGTATATTGAGTTTATTAATGCTGTTTTTTATGCTTTTGATATAAGCATATGTATAAAAATCCATTAGGTGAGTGAAAAATATCGTATAGTTCTTTTAAACTGAAGCCTCCATTTTCAATCTGTATGCCTTGTATCTGAATAACAAAGGAGTCTATGTTTAATTCTGTTTTGGTAATAAAAGACTCTAGAGTACTATCCGGTTCTGCAATAGGTTCTCTCATGACCAATTTCTTGTCGTTAAGATATAGTAGTCTACAGGGAATCTTCTTATCCAACAATATAAGTTTGTTCTTCATTATAACACTGTAGAATTTCTTGCTTGTACCTTCATCTGTTGATAAAAAATAAGAGTTCCATAAATCATTACTGTCACTCACAGACATTTTCAGCATCTTTTTGCTGTTGTTGAACATTATGTGTGTGGCTTGTCTCCAATCCTCAAAGAATTTTAATCTCAAGACATTTTTATTCTCAAAGTCTGCAACACTTGTAATATCTAAAGAGTTGTACAAACCAGAAGTGCCGTTAAAATTTATATGTATTTTGTATATTTCCATTTCTTTGTTCAAGGAATCAAATGTTATTTCTTTTTTGTAAAGTGATAGCAAATCAATAATGAAGAAGTGTTGAAAATTAAAGAGTTCGTACTTGTTTTCAAGTAAAAACTGAATTTTCTCCATTTCGACATTATGTTCAAAATTCAAAAGTTTACCAATCATATCAATAAAATAAACTATTTTAGTATTATTTCTCAATTTCAATACAATCTCTTCTTTTTTGTATATAAACTTTATCAAAACCTTTTTGTTGAACAACAAATACTTGATATCATGATCAATATCCACAACATGATTCTCTTTTTTTTTGTGCTCTTTTGCATGGTGATGTTGCGTGGTATACGCTGATACAATATTTTTAAGCATATTATTTAATTAATCTAAATGGTATATGGTCTCTTTCTTTCTTTAATCAAGGAATTAAAGATCTTTAAAAGGACGGGGACTATCTGATAACAACATGAAAAAGCGTAAAATCATTAAAAGCGAGAATTGATCACGTGCATTGCAATTTGATATGTTGCTTCATGTGAAAAAAAAAAAAAATTTTTTGAAAAATTTGAAAAATAAAGCAATTAAGATGTTATAAGAAGCCAAAGAAGAACAGCATTAATATAGTATCATTATTGACATTCGGATGGTACTTGCTTTAGCCTGGAATAAAAGGTTTTATTCAAATAGATCTTACAAAGATGCTTTGAATTGTTTGAACTCTTTGCAAACAAATTTCAAAATGATCCAAGACTTTAAAAAGAATAAAAACGCAGTCAGAAAGACTGATCAAGCAATTGATGAAATGAAAGAGTACATGTACAGATTAGGCTATGGGAAGTCTTTGAAAGAAATAGATAATTTGAATTGTATTCACATAACTGGTACAAAAGGAAAGGGGTCTACAGCAGCTTTTGTGAATTCAATTTTACTTAACTACTCCAAATATGTGGATAATTCCAAAATCAACAAGGTTGGACTTTATACTTCTCCTCATTTGAAAACATGTAGAGAAAGAATCAGAATAAATGGTGAACCAATAAGTGAACAACTATTTACAAAATACTTTTTTGAAGTTTGGGATGGCCTTAATACTACAACTTCTGATGAAATAAAGTTTCCAGATTTGAAAAATCACAAAAAACCTGGCTACTTCAAGTTTTTGACTTTACTATCTTTCCATGTGTTTGTGCAAGAGAAATGTAACACTTGTGTTTATGAAGTTGGTATAGGTGGAAAATATGATTCTACAAACATCATAAACAATCCCACAAGTACCGGTATATCTCTATTAGGGATAGATCATGTTAATGTACTGGGTGATACTGTATTGAAAATCTGTGATAACAAAATAGGAATATTCAAAAAGAATGCAAACAATTTTAGTATTTTGGGCCAACCAGAAACTGAAGAGGTATTTGGATTGATGCAAAAAAGATTGGAAACTATTGGATCTGAAGAAAAACTTAACTTAATTCCAGTATTCGATCAATTGGATAGTAAGATTAATAAAGCTTTTAACTTAGGTATTAATGGTGATTTCCAAAAGGTTAATGCATCTTTAGCAACAGCTTTATCGATCAATCATATTAATAAGATTGCTGATAACAAGACTCCTATTGAGTTTGAAACCAAGAACGGATCAAATGTTTGGGATCATAAAATGAATGTTCCAGATTTTATCAAAGATGGACTACAAGAATGTAAATGGGAAGGTAGATGTCAAACAATTAAAGATACAGATTTTAAAACCTGGTATTTGGATGGTGCACATACTATAGACTCGATTCAAAAATCCACTGATTGGTTCGTTCAAACCCAAGTCAATAAATCTACGAATAGTCACAAGAAGACTATACTATATTTCAATCAACAGTCAAGAGAAGATCATGTTAAGGAATTTTTGGAATATATCAACACTGCTACTAAGAACCACAAAATAAAATTTGATGAAGTTTTATTCAGTACAAATAAAACTTGGTCTGAAGGATATTCCACTGACTTGGTCTCAATGAATGTTGATGTTAAGCAAGTTGATGCTTTAACAGTGCAAAAAAGACTAAAAGACATTTGGTTATCAGAAAACAACTCAGAGAATAACGTCAAGATTTTTGATAGCATAGAAGATACCTATAAATACATCAAACAACAAGATGGCGAAGTAGACATATTTGTTACAGGTTCTTTACATCTTGTTGGAGGACTACTGGTAGTCATGGATGGGAAGCAATAATTAGTAACAACTTGTTTTAAGCTTTATATTTATATAGATAATTTAAAAAGTGAACTGATCGTTTGGGTTGACTTCATGAGAAAATGCAAATTGCGGTTTTTGGGTATATTTGCCAGCCAATTTGTTTCTGATATTATTTAATAAACTGACATAACTTTGTTGGGGATTTTGTTGTAAAACTTCTAAAAATGCCCAAGTCAAAGCACCTGTATTTGTGTTGTTTATGTTTGTATCAGCAGATGTTTGGTCATCTTTACAACCACTAATACTCATGATATCAGCTGGAGAGTACTTCATTTGTTGAACTTGTGCTTGTTGTTCAGCAGTCAATCTAGAACCACCGTTTTTGACAGTACTAAACATTTGTTGAGCACTTGAAAACATTCTTGAAGAACTACCTGTAGCATAAGACATGGCCAAATTTAAACCTTGCATTCCCAAGTTCTTGTACATTTTGCTGCTGTCATTCTTCTTCAAAACACCTTTAGTTGAGTATGTAAATGGAAGATCCAAAACAGAACCTGAATGACAACAATCCATTAAAGCAGTCAATCTAGAACCAGGTGGTAATGGCTTTACGATAATATCATGAATGATATCATCAATTAACAGACCATTTTGTTGGAAATCAACAGGGCAAATTGCATCATCTTTTCCATCATCTTCATCTCCATCAAGATCATCAACTTGTGTACCATGACCTGAGTATGACAAAAACAAGCAATCACCCGGAATTGCGTCGTTGACTAGCCATTGCATGGCAGCAATAATGTTTTCTCTGGTTGGAATCATTCTTGGATTTCCTTGTATATCATCTCTTAGAATGACTATGTCATCTTGAGAATAGCCACATCTCTGAACCAAAAAGTCATTAACACGTAAGGCGTCCGATATGCATCCACGTAATTCGTTTTGTGAGCCCATGTAGGAGCATCCTATGACCAAAGCCTTACGACGAGGGGCTCTGGAAGAAAATTGAGGAGCTGTGTTTGGTTGGTTGCTTATTGGTTGTAAAAAAGCTTGTTGGTTTTGATTAGATTGAGGCGGTGGATTTGATGGTCTTTGATACTGGCTGTCTTGTGGCGGTGGTGCAGAAGGTCTTTGATAATTGGTGCCTTGTGGCGGTGGTGCAGAAGGTCTCTGGTATTGGTTGTTCTGAGGATTAGAAGCAGAAGTTCTATTGTAGGTGTTGTGTTGATTGCCGGGGAACATTTGGTGGACGAAAATAAGTATAGCAACAGCGAATGGTTAAAGCAAAAGTACTGTTTAATATCTGGTTGGTGAATAATATTCAAGGGTTCTTGGCTGCTGTCAATTTTTTTTTAAAAAAAATTAATATTAATGTATACAATTAAAAAGTTTTTTCCATATGTAAACTTATTTCATTTCAAATATGTTCAAATTTTAACATAACATAATAGCATTGTTTGTAAATTTTAAACAATCACGTGCATAAAATAAACATTTTGATACTATTACATAGGCACGCATGCACCAAATCTCTTTTAGGAAATACAAGTGTAAACAAAATCATTTTTTTAAAAAAATTATTTTAAAATTTAAGAATTATAATTCTGTACAGAATTTAAGAATTTTTATCAGTTAACCCCCTTTGTTTACAAATACAAGATTATTGGAATATTTTTAAAGGGTGTGAACATTTTCAGTTAATCTATGATTAAGTAATCAAAAGAAAAAAAAAAAAAACACATAAATAACGATTTATAGAACCAAAACAAAAACAAGGTCATAATTATGAATAGTGACATTTACAACCAGTTGTCTAAATACCAACTGGAATTTATAAACTTTATAAAAAGTAATGACAACTTGAAGAATTTATACAAAAATGACGCTGATATTATACAAGATTTACTTATAGAAAAACCGGAAAACCACATGAAATTGCATGTTCTTATTGCTGCAGACTCTATATATCACAAGTTTAGAAGAGAATGGACAACCAAAACATTTCAGAAGTCAATAGTAGAGAAACCAGAAAGAATTTTGAGTGCAAGCATTGGTATTGCTGGTGCCATTTCAATGTTTCCGAAGTTATTTAAGGTTTTGCCTACTACTTTGCCTTATGATATGAAGTTTATACAGGAACATTTATCTAAGAGTAAAGACTTTGAGAGTTTCATTGAAGGCAACGGAGACGTAAATATCAAACAACTACTTATAAATAGATATGAATATATTAAGTTGAAAATTTTTGATGACTCAGTTTTAAAAATACATGATAGAGAGTTCATCAATAAATTAGTAGATTTGTGTGAAACAAGTATTATGAACTTGAAAAAAGGGGAATTGGAAACACAAAATGATTGGAATAGTGGTGATATGTACTTATCAATGACTTCATTAGATGCTCTAGCCAATTCTATTGAAGTATTGGAAGACAGCATAAACCTACTGTTTAAGCATGATGAAACAGGTCAAACCAAGGCTAATAGAGCATTTGGGGTAGTAAGACCACCTGGTCACCATTGTCATAAAAACAGACCAGAAGGGTTTTGTTTGTTAAATAACGTCATGATAACTGCACAAATGGCAGCTGACAGATACGATGTTACACATGTAGCCATATTGGATTATGATCTACACCATGCTGATGGAACACAAGATATTATCTTTAAAAGAGGATTGGAAGAAAACCGAATCTTGGTTGGTGAAGATGTAGAAGATTTAAAGAAAAAACCGGATAATAAGGGTCATTATAGAAAAGGAAGCTATTCGCCAGCTGAGCCCCAGTTTCAAGAAAAGTTTGATGTAAAATCAATCAAATCAAACAACAATAAATATCAATCAGGTGATTACTTATTGGATACATATGGAGTAAACATTGCATCTTTTTCTATGCATGATATCAATTCCTATCCTGTAGAAAGAGGCTATGCTGACCATGAGGCATTGGCAAAGGCTTCTGCTTGTGTGATGGCACATAATGTTAATGTATGGAATGTTCATTTAGAAAACTATCAAATTTATAGCCAAGAGGAAATAGAAAAGCAAAAAGATATAAATAAAAAAGAAGAAATGATCCACAAAAACGAATTAGAGTTTTTAAGTTTGTATGAAAGAAAGTACAGAGTACTATTCAATAAAGCTGATGAATTTTTCAAGAATGGTAAAAAGACATGCTTTGAAAAAGGCATACCATTTAAAGGTTTAGTGATCATAAGCTCTGGATTTGATGCTAACGAGTATGAAACAACAGCTATGAACAGACACGGAATGATGTTACCAACAAAGTTTTACAATTACTTCAATAAAGATGCTCTGAACTTAAGTCAGTATCATTCTGATGGAAAAATAATTTCCTTGATGGAAGGTGGATATGACTCCAAACCTATTATAGCAGGTATGTTTTCAGCTCTTACTGGAATGCAAAATCAAGAATGGATAGATGAATGGGGATCAACAACAGTAATCAAAGAATTGGTCAAGGGAAGTAGAGCCAAGTGGATACCTTATAAAACCAAAAAAAACAGTAATCAAATTATAAAGAATTGGGCGGAGTCAGTGATAAAATTGGGAAGATCAATGGTAGATGATTTCCAAACGGAATTTTTTGACAAGGTTGAAATTGATCCTTTAAAGATGTATGGCCAGATATATGGTGTTGGCAGCAAGCCTGAAGGTAATATATACAAAAGCATGCCTGTATCTCAGTCAACAAGATCACTGAGATCAACAACAACAAAATCATCAACTTCATCAGCAAAAGAGAGCAATAACTCAAACAAGGAGTTAAAAGCTAATACCATTTTGACTATGCACATGAAATCAGATGACGAGGACGATGAAGATTATGTTTATAATGAAGACTTGGAAAAGTCATTTAACAGAACTTTAGAGGATGTATCTATGATGGATATTTCCAAGCAAATGGAAGGATTGGATGTATCAATGGCTGAAACAACCCAAAACCATTCTATATTGAATAGTAACATAACCGGAAGGGGTCCAAGAAGAAGCTTACTGGAGAATGGGATGAAAAACGGAAATATTTTCATGAGTAGACGAAGACTAGGTGAAGACCCTGCAAAAAAGAAGCTGCAAGACTTGGATTCAAGCAAAAGAAAACAGGGCAGAAGTATAAGATTTGAAAACACACCTCATGACGACGATGATGGTGAATCCTTGCTAAATTTGCACAAGGATAGACTGACCAGATCAGGTAGACCGTACTAAGTTTTATAAATTATATAGTCAATATATTCAGATCCATATATTTTGGGTGCTTTTTTTGTGTGCCCAATATCATATTAGAACACATACATTATACTGGGGGAGAAAAAAAAAAATCCTAGGCATTTGTAGTATATGAGGATACGATTTAATCAATTGAATGACAGTAATGTCGGTAAGGAGTATATACTTTTACTAGCTAAGACCAGACAAAACTCGTATTTTTATTATAAATAAATAGAAGCAACCATTTTAGCTATATAGAATTGGTCTTGATCTTTTTATTATATAAAATCATTAACATAAAATAACAATTCATTATCAATAAACATTCTCTTCTTTAGAACAATGTCCAACTCTTCAATAACAAATAAAACGGGATCGGGAAGAAGAAGATTTAGAGAAATGGCAAAGTCATATATTTTTGGAGGATTTGCTAAAAATCAATTATATGAAAACGATATAGCAATTCAAACACTAAGCAATACAAGATCAAAATCCAAAAATAGCATTAACGATACATGCCACAGCAATTTGTCTTATTCAACAAACACCTCTTTAAAAGATTTGTCACAATGTGAAATATACAAACATCAAAAATCAAGCATTTCAGAAAACATCAACATAAATGAATCAGAGAGTAATACTAAAATATCATTAAACACACCAAACTCCTTTGTGTCTGAGGACATTGAGTTAGATATAGACTCCGACTACGTGAATGTAAGAACTGTTGTGATCATAAAAAATATACCTCAAAATATTGACATAGATAGTATTTTACAAGCAGTTTATTGTGGACCAATTGAAAACGTTGTAAAGGTTTTTAGCCCTGAGAACAACAAATTAATTAAGTACTTGGAGTTACATTTTTTTAAGAACAAAGATGCAGATTTGTTTTTGAAGTACTCTAAAACAGGCAACTTCTTAGTTAATGGCCAAAAGTTGAAATGTCAATGGGGATCTAGAATAATCAATGAAACAAGCTGTGCTAGTTTTCAAAAATTGAAAGATATTGTATATCCTGAAAACGAGCAAGTTTATTCTCAGCATGGGGGATCCACAATAAGAACTGGGGCCAGAAGATGTTTAATATTGAAAAAAACTAGTCTTGAAACAAAAGTGAAGGCAAGCCAAATAAATAATAACATAAAAAACCCATATCATCTGTACTCACCAAACCTTGCTATATTTGATATCAATGAAATAATAAACGACTTTAAGGAATTTGGAGATATTATTAATATATCACCGGTAATCTCAAGAAGGTTGTGTGTTTCCATTAATTTCTATAATATAAGATCAGCTATACTGGCAAAGGAAGCATTTAAAAATATGAATAGCATTGTGAACAAGAAATATTCAGATGAATGGGTTCTTTGGTATGGTAAAGATGTTAATGATAAACCATGTATAGCTATTTGATATATATAAATAATAAAATACATACTATAAAAAAAATAAAATAAAAAGAAAAATTTTTTACAGAAAGAAAGAAGTTTATTATTATCACTTTGAAATAAAAGACAATTATTCTTTGTCATCTTCGATGGTCAAAGCAGCAATAGAGTCCTTTAATTCTTGTTCTCTCTTGACGTATAATTCTTCAACTTGTTGCAATCTATCTTGAGCTTTTTGGATGTTTTCTATGGTTAAAGCTTCAGATTTGGCCTTAGTTTCGTCCTTTATGGCTGATAATTTATCAAAGACTTCAGAGATCAACTCCTTATTAGTGGTGTCAGGAACAGGTAAACCATATTGACCCAAAACAGCAATGGAAACTACAGACAAGGAAATTTCAACAGCAGTGGCATCGGATGAAGCAGAGGAAGAGTCTTCTTCGTTCAAAATTTTTTTGGAAACAGACTTCAATTCATTACTAATAGTTTTTAAAACAGGTGGAGCTCTATTTTTTCTTCTAGAAACTATCTTTTTATTATCAGTTGAAACATTTTCAGCTTTAGCGGATTTGACATAAGAAGGATTCAATTCACTTAAACAGAATTCAATGTTGTTCAAGTCGTCCATCAAAGCAGGAGTGTTTTGAGCAATTAAGATGTCTTCCTTTAACTTGGTCAAATCAGATTCCTTTTGAGAATACAACTTTTCAAATTTATATTCGTTGTCCTTTTGTTTCTTTTGTAATTCTCTCTTCAATTTATAAGCCTTGAATTCGTTATCAAATTGGTTTCTGGTTTCAGTGATTTTGTTGTAAACTTCATCTCTTTTAGCTCTCAAAGCGGTTCTCTTGTTGAATAATTGGTTAATGATTTGTTGGTTTTTATTCTTTAAAGATCTTTGATCGTTCAAATCACTTTGAATAGCTTCGAATTGTTTTTGCAAATGCTTGTTATCTAATTCCTTGTTCAAGGTGTTCTTTAAAGAAATTTGTTGTTGCTTCAAATCATAAACTTCAGACTTTAAAGGTTGAACAGAAATCAAAGATTTTTTGATCTTGTTTAGTTCAGATTGTTGCTTGATGTATCTCTTTTCGTCAACTAAAGACAAACCACCTTGATCTAGCTTGTTTTCGATGAAAGAAATTTCTTTATCAACTTCACCAATGGACTTGAAGTCCTTGGCCTTGGAAGAAGCAGAAGCTAAGGCTATATCAATGTTTTTGTTGGAAGCTTTGATCTTAGAGTCGATTTGCTTTAATTGCTCAAAAATGACGTTTCTCTTCAACTTTAAATCATTTTGTTGCTTAATGACTTCCTTTAATTCATCGTTGCTGGATGAATTGGCATCATTCTTACCTAATTTGGTATCGATTTCGGAAGTAACGCTGGCAATTTCAGTGGATAACTTTTTCAATTGAGTGTTTAAAACTTGTAGTTTTTTATCTCTAGAAGCTTCGTCTGGTCTTTTGATGAAAGTGGTTTGTTTAGTAGACATCTTTTAAAATTATGCTATGAATTAATGTAAAAGCTTGCTTTGGGTGTATACACAACAAATATAAACTTTCAATTTAAATCTATGTATTTGTTGTTGTTTTTTTAAAAAAAAAATATGTATATATTTACGCCAGCATATACAGTTTTTTCACTCGTCAGACTTTTCACGTTTTAACCAGAGTGGAGTGTGAAAAATTTTCGCTTAATACACACTAAAAAAAAAAAGCACGGCCAATAAAAGAAAAAGGAAGTCACTAAATTGGTTGAACACACATTCAAACTGTGGAAATGGCTTGTATTTCGGTGTATTCAGCATATTTTACAATGTGCTGATACATAAAAGAAAAGGGTGAAAGCATTGAACTTGAAAAACGTGGTGTTTTGTATGTTTGTTCTTTCAAGGTAATTGGTTTTATACGAGTTGAGTGATTTTTTAGTGCTTATCCCCGATACAAGAGTGTTGCTTATCTCCGACATCAGAGAATTGCTTATCCCCGATATTTTGCATTTTTTTCTTTCCAACCATATTATTGGCTTTTTTTTTACCCTTTTAAGCGACAGATTTGTTTCTAGCACATTCTTTGAAGCAGTTGTCTTATTGGAACATTTATTTTTAAATTGGAAAAGAAAAAACCTAACCACCACTACCAATGTCTAAGTCCTACCAAGAAAAGATCAAGAATCTTTCACAAGAAGATGTCATTTCAACCTTCTATACAGAAGAAAACATCAAAACAAATGCTTTTATCCCATTGAAGAATCAAACTAAAAGATTAAACAAATACACTAAAGATGACCTTCAAAATTTAAAGTTGGATCACTCTGACAGCAATGATCTGAATCTTTATGATGAGGAACAACTAAGACTTATGAAAGAACAGTGCATAGTCATTGATTACAACGATAAAGAATTTGCCAGTGGTTCCAAGAAATTATTGCATTTGATGGATAACATCGACAAAGGGGTATTACACAGAGCTTTTTCTGTTTTCTTATTCAATGATAAAAATGAATTGCTATTGCAACAAAGATCAAGCGAAAAAATTACATTCCCTGAACTTTGGACCAATACCTGTTGCTCCCATCCTCTAGCTGTTGATGATGAAATGGGTATAAACGAAAACAACCAATCTGAAATAGGTCAATTATCTTTAGCTGATAAGATCAAGGGTACTATCACTGCTGCTGTCAGAAAGTTGGATCACGAATTGGGTATTCCTGAAAATGATACCGTAACCAAAGGTACTTTCCACTTTTTGAACAGAATTCATTATATGGCTCCAAGTAACGAACCTTGGGGTGAACATGAAATAGATTACATTTTCATTTATAAAACCGATAAAGATAAAGATTTAACTATCTTAGGTAATCCAAATGAAGTTAAAGAATTCAAGTATGTCACCATGGAAGAACTAAAGAATATGATGAATGATAAGGACTTAAAATTCACTCCTTGGTTCAAGCTAATTTGTGAAAATTACTTATTTGATTGGTGGAAGCAATTGGATACTATAGAGGATCACACAAACGACGATCAAATTTACAGAATGTTCTTCTAATCATATCAACCTCTAAATCATAGATAATATTATTCCTGTATTTATTGAATTATAAGCTATTTTTCAATCTAGACAACTTTTTAAATTTTCAGTTTTTTTTCTTCTAGGCGTAATAACTTTACGTAAAGATTTCGCTCAGGAAGACTTTCTTTCACTAGCCATTGAATTTTTTTTCTACGGAATTTAAAACTTTGACTCATATTGTAGTCATTTGAATGATTACTACACTGAACTAAAAAACACCAACTAACAGATCAGAAAACATGGCTAAAACTGCTCACTTATACAGAAACACTAAAGAAACATCTATTCAAATTGCTGTTGATATTACTGGTAAATCGAACTTTATCTTCGACAAGACCGACAATACTTTCAAGTCCTTATTTGAAAACAAACCACATTTAAACAAGTCCCCATGGGAAGTCCCAACAGTTGAAAGTTTGAGTTCTTCCAAAGATAAACAATTTATCTACGTCAACTCAGGTATTGGTTTCTTAGACCACATGATCTCTGCATTATTCAAACATGCCAATTGGTCCATCATTTTGGAATGTATTGGTGACACATACATTGATGATCATCACTCTTGTGAAGATGTTGGTATTGCTTTAGGAGATGCTTTGAAAATTGCCATTGGTGAAATAAGAGGTATCAATAGATTTGGCTATGCCTATGCTCCATTGGATGAAGCCTTGAGTAGAGCTGTCTTGGATTTCTCCGGTAGACCATTCCACTGTATTAATTTAGATTTTAAAAGAGAAAAGATTGGCGAATTATCCACTGAAATGCTTATTCATTTCTTAGAAAGTTTTGCCTTGTCTAGTGGTGTTACATTGCATGTTGATACCATCAAGGGTTCTAATGATCACCATAAAGCTGAAAGTGCTTTCAAAGCGTTGGCTGTTGCTTTTAAGATGGCTTTAACTCCAACAGGCAAAGATAATGTTCCTTCAACTAAGGGAGTAATTTTTTAATTGATATTCTTGACGATATTAATAAAAAAAAAAAAAAGGCAAAATACAGACATAGATGATTACTCTTTTATATTTATATACACGAATCATTAATTTTATTAGTTTTTAATGGCATCTAAAATTCTAGACTTAACAGATACATCATTTTTATTTTCCTTATCTTCTACATCAGTTTCCTTCTCAGCTCCCTTCACTGGTTCTTGAACCTTAGCTTTGGCTATTTGTTGTTTGGCATGTCTATACATATCTGCATCTGAAGTCTTAAATCTTGCTGTATCTAAATCACCTGAGCTTTCAAAACTTTCAAAGATTGTTGGAGTTAATTTCAATACATTTCTAGATCCATGTCTTAATCTTGGGTTATAACTTGTTATTGTGTTTTCACTGACAAAACCCAAAGACATGTAACTGTTGTTTAATATCATTCTTGAAGGAACTACAAATTTGTGCTTCACACCATTTGCATCAGTGGATAATCTACCGTTCATGGCATATGTTAAACCACCGAATCCACGTACGTTTTCTGGAATTTGATCAATCTCACTGATCATGGTTCTATTAATAAATGCTTCTAATTCGATTTTAAAGTTATTGGCACTGAAATTCTTATACTTCATCTTTTCTGGATAATTTTGTAAACAAAAGTCTTTGAATTTCTTTTTATATTCTGAAGTCTTCAATGCTTCAATTATGTATGGGAATTTTTCATTGATTTCAGCTAAGTTATAGTTGACTGTTTGAACATTTTGGAATAAAGTGGATTTCTTCAAACCTTCAGAGTTGACTTCCTTGATTGGGAAATTGTAAAAGTTGAATTTTTGTTTATTCAAACTTGATTGTGAATCTCTTTCGAAGTGAGTGGCTTTGTATCTTGTTACTATATCTCCTATTATTATGTTAGATTTTACCTCGCTTTTTGACGGCAATTTAGCCTTGATACCAAATTCCTCGTATTTGTTTTTTAAATGGTCGTATGTTTCAACTTCTTGATGAAGTGGATGTTTCTTTCCTTGAGTTAAAGCAAAAGAAAATTTAGATCTTGGAATGATTGGATCCTCTAAGATATTAGCCGGGGCTATTCTCAGTTCTTTAAGTTTAGTAGCTCTAAACAATTTGTTAATATCGGACATTATGTAGGATAGATTCAGAGTGTTTGGGTTCACCACTCAATCTCTTTGCTAATAATTCATCAAGTAAGCATTGTAGAAAGAAAATATAAGCTTAGGCCGGAAACAGGAAAATTTTTCTTAGGCTTTGAAAAAAAAAAATGAAATGGTGAAAAATTTTCAGATACTTATGCTTAAAGCAAAATCAATGCACGTGTGCACGTGACAAGCTTAAATTATTCAATCATCTAGTATAAAGTATTGCTCTATATAGTTTGCTTGCTTTGGTTGTATATTTTGTGCTGCATGTCCAAAATAAAGGTTTTGAGTTAGTTTGTAAATTAAAACTAAAAACCAGAAGAATGGTATTCCGACATATACTTGTAGGAAAGAGCTAATGGAAATACCATCACTACCTACTGGCCACAAGGATGTCCAGAATGTTAGACATAATATTACTACATTTATGCTGATTGCTACGTATGAGCCAAAAATACCACTAGGACTTACATATGACAACTGGCTTAGGTTTTGCTTATTTTTTTTCAAGTAGCTTCTAAATACAATATGCGATATGCATATAACTGTCCATAATATGATAGTGCTCAATCCTCCTATACTGACCATGTACATGAATATGATTGAATAATTTGGTAAGTATATTAAATATGCCATTGAACCAAAGCCAAAGGCTATTGCATTTGCCCACAAATTTTTATTTTTGTTTTCATCTTGTAATAATTTTGTTAGGAATGCTGCTAGATATCCATTTTTGCTCATAGTCTTTAGCAATACAGCGCTAGCATTGACTGAGGATATGGAAACGCTCAACAATGAAAGAATAACCACAACATCAACAATAACTGGTAACAGCTTAATACCATGTAATTCAAAAGTTAACGCAAAAGGCGATTTAGGATAAGTATTTATTGGCAAACCATCTTTGTCAACTGCACCCATTAAGTTTTGGTTAGTATATGGAACTAACATACCAATGAGAAAGAACGGCAAAACATAAAATACTAACATTCTTCCAATAATTTGATAACTAGAATTTTTAATTTGTTTTTTAACTTTGCTTTTTTCTTGAGTAGATAATGATATTGCTGAGTATTCTACTCCAGAGCATGAAAAAATTGAAGTGATAAACACAGAAATGATTTTCTTTATTAAAAGACCATTGGGGTTTGTATTAAAGCCACCTGGTATTACCAAATTGTTGTTTGATTTATTACTTATTGGTGAGTTAATTCCTACTAAACCAAATATCTGCATCACTGCTACAAATATGAAAACAATCATCATTAATACCTTTGCAAAATTTAAAACAAATTCAGCTTCCACATAAAGTTTTTTATTCAAAAATGAAAATACAAATATTAGTGCAATGTAAAAAGTAACAACAAGACCTTTATAGTTATTTAAACTAACATAACTTTCTGTTAACAAAACCGCAGAAATGATTTCCAATGGAAAGACTATTAATTGGTTTAAACAGTATAAAATACTAACAGCATAACCAATGCTGTCACATATAAAAACTCTTGAATAGTCCAAAATGTTTAAACCTGGAAAATTTACTATCAACTCACAACACGATAGGTACATAAATACAATCATTATACCTACTATCAAATACGATATTATTGTCCCATAAGCTCCTGCACTGGAGATTTGTTGCCCAGAAGCAAAAAACAATCCCATTCCCATTCCACAAGACAAAGTGGATAGTACCATGTGCCTATTTTGATACAAATTTTTTTTAGCTTTGTTTGTGGATATTTTATCATCTTTTATGTAGCTCACTGTAGTAGATGGCTGGATTTCTGAGTATGCCGAAGATGTAGGATTGAACATAGTATTGTCTTTCATAGTCGCTTTGACAAAATCTAGCCTTTTAACTCTGGGAATTCAATTGTTTTATTATACATATATACATACATACCTTATAAATGAAATAAAACCCTAAATTTCTTTATTTCTATATCTATCTGATTGTATCAACTTATACTAGATGACTATTTTTTTGTAATTAAGTATTAATTAATTAAACCTTATGCTTACATTTTAGAGTACCATATATCCGATATTTTATTTATTTTTCACCTTCCGTTTTGGGAATATAAAATGCCGGATTTAAACAAAACCTGCTGTGTGAAAAAAACGACTCAAAAATGTCCCTTTTGGGAAATGTCTAGTTTTTATTACCATATTTATGTTTTTGTCTGTTCAATTACTTCCTCTTTCAGCTGGAGTGTTGCTGGGTTTAATTTTGGTGAGGATGTCGACGTCAATTTTACAATTCAAAATAATTTAAAAAAAAAAAAAAAAAATTAATATTTTAAATTAATATTTTGAAAAATGAAAAATTAGAGAAAGACCACACGAGATATCTTAAGGTATAACAACACATTTAAATAAATTTATTTTAATTAATATGCCATACATTGCTCCTTCCAAAAGAAGACAACAAGCTGAAGGCTTTACTTCCGACTCACAATCTGCTCCATCAGAAGGTTTCAACAACCAAAACGGTGGTTTTAACAACAGTGGTAGAGGTGGATACAACAACGGCCAAAGCAGAGGTGGATACAACAGCGGCTACGGCAGAGGTGGTTACAACAACGGCTACAGCAGAGGCGGCTACAACAACGGCGGCTTCGGTAGAGGTGGATTCAACAACGGTGGTTTCGGTAGAGGTAATACTTTCAACACCAAGAGTTCTTTGGTCTCTCATTCTCCTCACGGTAAATGGGTTGATGGTAAACACGTTCCAGCTCCAAGAAACGAAGCCCAAGAAGTCAAGTTATTTGGTGTTAAAGATGATCCAAATTTCCAAACCACTGGTATCAATTTCGACCATTACGATGCCATTGAAAGTGAAGCCACTGGTGAAGATGTCCCAGACCAAATCACTGAATTTACCACTCCTCCAATCAATGAATTATTAATGGAAAACATCAAGTTAGCCAGATTCACCAAGCCAACTCCAGTTCAAAAGCACTCCATCCCAATCATTGCTGCCAAGAGAGATTTAATGGCTTGTGCTCAAACTGGTTCTGGTAAGACTGGTGGTTTCTTATTCCCTGTTTTATCTGAATGTTTTGATAACGGTCCTCAACCAACTCCTCCATCCCCAAACACTTACACCAAACCAGTTTACCCAACTGCTTTAGTTTTAGCTCCAACCAGAGAATTAGTCTCTCAAATTTATGATGAAGCCAACAAGTTCTGTTACAGATCTTGGGTTAAACCATGTGTTATTTATGGTGGTGCTTCTGCTTCTGATCAAATCAGAAACTTAAAGAAGGGTTGTGATTTATTAGTTGCCGCTCCAGGTAGATTAATCGATATGATCGAAAGAGGTATTGTTAAATTGAACAACATCAAGTATTTAGTTTTGGATGAAGCTGATAGAATGTTGGATATGGGTTTCGAACCTCAAATCAGAAAAATCGTTGATGAAAGTGGTATGCCAGATTCCTTCAACAGACAAACTTTAATGTTCTCTGCCACCTTCCCAACTGAAATCCAACAATTAGCTCATGATTTCTTGAACAACTACATTTTCTGTACTATTGGTAGAGTTGGTTCCACTTCTGAAAATATTACTCAATCTGTTATTTTAGTTGATGAAGATACTAAGAGTGAAGCTTTAATGGATGTTTTAGAAGCCAACAAAGAAGAAATGACTTTGATTTTCGTTCAAACCAAAAGATTAGCTGATGGTTTAACAAACTACTTGATTTCTTGTGGTTTCTCTGCTACTGCTATTCACGGTGACAGATCCCAAATTGAAAGAGAAAGAGCTTTGAGTTCCTTTAGAAAAGGTTCTGCCAAGATCTTAGTTGCTACTTCTGTTGCTGCTAGAGGTTTGGATATTCCAAATGTCAAGTTAGTCATTAACTACGACTTACCTCCTGATATTGATGATTACGTTCACAGAATTGGTAGAACTGGTAGAGCTGGTAACACTGGTTCTGCTGTCTCTCTATTCTCTTCTGCTAACCAAAAGTTAGCTGCTGATTTAGTTGCTTTGTTAGAAGAAGCCAACCAAGAAGTTCCAGGCTTCTTATACGATTTCTTCCCAAGACACCAAAAGTCTAAGAGAACTTCAAACAACTCTAAGGATTTCAGAAAGAATGGTGGTAACAAGAACTCTGGATCCACCTGGGGTAATGCCAGAAGCAACAACACCGGTTCCACTTGGGGTAATGCCAGAAACAACAACACTGGCTCCAGTTGGGGCAATGCCAGAAACAACAACGGTGGTCAAAGAAGCACTTGGGGTCAAAACGACAACGACTCTTCTAGTCAATACGGACAAAAAAGTTGGTGGTAAATTCAACAGTAGCTCTTTTGTTTCAAAGCCCCAATAAAAGAAGTTAGTTGAATCACTCATAACAACAATATTTCAAACCAATAAATAAATAAAAAACAAACTCGGATAAAAATAATTCAATAGATTACAGGATTTTCTGATTGAACTTAAACAATTGTAATTGTGACAACCAAAATAATAATGAAAAAAAATAAATGAAAAAATGCGATTCTCTTTTTGCATTATTTTTATTCAACATAAAGCATAACTGAGTTTATATTGATACATTAGTTTGTATTGATTCAATTCAATTATCAGATTCAACATATTGAAAGAAAGGAAAAAAAAAAAAAACACAGTATTCAATAATAATATGAATGGAAGAAAAACTCAATAAAAAATGACAAACAACAAAATATGATTTTAAAGAGAGCTACCATTTATTCTTGACAGAAAATATAGAAACCAAAACGACAAGATACAAAACCAAAAAAAAAAAAGAACATTTAAGATATTTTTTGTTACTTTTCCTAATTAAAATGTAAACTAGTATTAATTATTGTAAAAAAAAACAACATGAATAGATGAAATAATAAGAAAAAAAAAAAAGGCGATTAACACTGAAATGTTGATTAAAAAAAAATATGGAATTTGAGAGCTATAATCATAGATATATGATTGCTCAAAGAGTATCATTCTAAGGAATATAGGGGAAAAGGGAAAAAAAAAACATAAATATGGAAGGAAAAATATAATAAGAATGAAAATAGGAATATAAAGCATATTAACATGTTTGTGAGCAAAGTACAAATAGGAGTTAAGAGTTATTAAACTTTAATATTTGTATCAGGTAAACAAGGCACAAACATGGTAATAAAGCTTCAATATCTGAAATGTTTTTTTTTACAATAAGAAAAGAAAAAAGGATTAAAGTAGAGTCAAAGAACTACCACAATAATCTAGGTTTATTTTAATTGAGGAAAATTCATACAAAATTAATATCTTTTATGTTTATATTCATTTGAAGTTAATACCAGTATATGGGATTACTGGAAAAATGAATTTTAACACTGAAGCATAGACTTCTTTTCAAACAAAACTAACCATTTCTTTATCATCATACAAGATCATTTTATGCAATTCTGGTTTCTCCAAACATTAATCAAAAGGCCATCCTTTTTTTTTTTCTTTACTTTCTATGTCAATCTATCAAATTTTTATCACAATACATGTTTAAATATTAATAAAAGATAACTTCTTTTTCACAGTTTTATATAGAATCCTAGCTAGTTATATTATCAACTTTTTTTTTTTTTTCATATTAAGCATTTTTACTGAACAATCTCTTAGCATACTCAATAACTTGGTCATTACCTTCCTTTTCCACGAAGAAAATTTTCTTTCTATCATTTTTCCAAACCAGAACACCAATGTCTTGGCAGTATTTGACCAGGTCTGTGTATTCATTTATGGTGGAGAAGTCGGAGTATAGGTAACCGTCAGCACTAATTACTCTATCCAGTTCTATTTGCCATAACTTAATCTGATCGACCACGGTTGGGGGCAAAATCTGCAATTTAAACATATTATCTTGGTCTTGATCAGCTTTACCATTTTCTATATCCATTTGTCTTTTCTTCATATTATCTATTCCGATTTTCTTTTCTAGTTGCTCTTCAGCCAATTTGATCATTTGCGGATGAGCATGTGTCTCCAAGTAAGCAAGGATTTGCTCTGCAGTAATACCGTTTCTTAATGCTCTTCTAATAGAATCTCTGGTGATTTGGCCCAATACCATGTTGTTGAAACGCGATTTTAACTGCACAAACAATGACAGAATGGCAATTTGCAAGGGAGAGTTTGCATAAGAGTATAATTTGAAATTTGTTTCTATAATCACAGCACCATTGACAAGTTCTTGGGAGTAATTCATATTCGTGGTGGTACCTGTGCTTGATGTATTATCTTTTTCAATTAATTGTCTTTTGGCAAAGTCGTTGGCTTCATCAATTTTTTTATTTTGTAACATCTTAGGAGTCATCTTATTTTTACTTATAACAGAGTGTGTATTATTCTTGGTTGTTTTTGCAGTGTCTATAACGTTATTCATAGCAGCTGATGAAGTTCTTATACTTATGGCATCTGATGTTAAAATAGTTGACATTCTTGTTGGGTAAAACCAATCTTGATTTGGTTTTTTGTAAAGCAAACCATAATTGGAAAATTCTTTTAACAAAAATAATTCCAACTTACTCATATCTTTAGATGAATATGCTTTACCGAACTCAAGAGTAGAAAGCATAAATAAAAAGTTTAAAATAACAGTTATGTCTAATTTCAAAAATTCAGACATTTTCAAGTATTGCAATAACAAAGACCATATTTGAACATTAATTTCTTGTAATAAAAATTGGAAACCATGATTTGTAATTTTCAATTCAGCTACTCTTTGAAATTGTTTAGGGTCGTTATCTTCGTCATCGTTATTTGTTTTACTGAAGATAGAATTATTAGATTCAGTACCTACCTCCATCATCAATTGACCATGAATCAACAACTTTAAAACAGTATCATCCGGAGATTTCATGCCTGGAGTTCCAACCATAAAATGCAAGATTGTTTCCCATTTTTCAGCAGCATATTTATCTAGTTCTTCTTCATTAATAAGATCTTCAATAGGAATGTTTTTTTTTAATGAACCAAAGGAATTATGAACATCCCCTGATACTATGGCTTCTCTTAGGGCAGTTTGAAAAACAGTGTTCAACTTAACTCTTCCTGACTCATCTGCTGTGTTTGAGAACAAGTTTCTGCTGGTTTGTCGAACATCCCTATCAGTTACAACAAAAATCCCTAATTGTTCAAGAATTCTTACAGTCTTGTAGAACTCCAAATACCCAGGTTGTCCGATAACCCATTTTTGAAGTTCTTTTAATAAAGGTGGTTTAATGTTGGATGAAGATTTGGATTTTGTTATATCATCCTCTTCCATGTCATAATCTTCTTCCTCATCGTCTTGATTATCGTTTTCAAAACCTTGGAATAATAAACTCATTACTAAAAATTTACCCAAAGAAGGCAATAATCTGAAAACAGACAAACTTGATGATGATTTGGAATATAATCTTAGTTTTACCATCGAAGGTAATGTTCCTATGTATTGAAGAATGGATGTCTTGAACATCATCTCATTAGATTCTTCATTGTTTCCAGAAGAAACTGAGTCTTCACCTGCGTTGATAATATCAATAGGTTGATTAGATGTAACACTAGCCATTGGATTTTAACTTCGTTGGGTGTTATGGATCAATAAGGGCAGTGTGTTCTTTTGAATTTGGTATAATTTTTTTTTTTTCACAGTGTACTTGGAGTTTTACATTCAGGACAAGAAAAGGAAATAAATGTGTAAAGTTGGTAGCGGTTTAACACGTGATCAACAAATTAAAACGTGATCCACCATCAAAACGTGATCCACACATTAAAACGTGATCATCACATTAACACGTGACCTGTATTGTTAACAACGTGATATTTCTGTTTTGGGAAATACTTTTTTTCTGCAACTTAACAATAAAAGATTCTTTTTTTTTGTTGAAGGCAAACATGTATGTTTGAATATTCAGCTCCTACAACTTAATTCAGAACAATCGCCCAATTAAAAAAAAAATTTCTTTTTTCTTTTTTTTTTTTTTTTTTGAAATATAGATAGAAAACAATTTTTCCTTTAAGTATCATTATTATTAATTATGGTTTTAATATACTATATATAATCGGTATAGAGTAAGATTTGTTCTTTAGTTGGCTTCATCGATCAATCTTTCTTCAGAATCAATGTAATCAAGGTTATCAGCAGCAGTACAGGTTTCATAGTTCAAGAACTTCAACAATTTGTAAACAACGGTAGCCAATAAAGAACCTAAAATTGGACCAACAATATAAATCCAGAAGTAGTTTGGCCATCCTTGCTTGGAAGCTATGATTTGTGGACCCAAACTTCTAGCAATGTTAATGGAAGCACCAGTGGTTGGAACCAAAATTAAATGGGCGATGAAAACAGAAATACCTATGATTAAAGGAGCAATGTTAATAGTTCTTTCAACAGCAGTAAAAAACACAACTAACACTAAAACGGAAGTACCGAACATTTCCAAAAATAAGGCTCTGGATCTATTAAGAGCTGGACTTTTGGCATTAGCAAACTTAACATTACCAGGATACAAAGCATCAACAGTAGCAGCGGCAGCAATACCAGCAATAATTTGAGCGATGACCATAACAAAGAATCTTGCAACATTGATAGCACCAATCAACAACAAACCCAAAGAAACATTAGGATTTAAGTTACCACCAGTGAACAAAACAAAGTAGATACTTACACATAAACCAAAACCGAAACCAAAAGAAATCATAACAACTTGACTTGGGTTAACAGTAAATGCAGAAGAATCAGAAGTATAAGCGGCATCCTTTAAAGTAGGATAAGAGTTGGCATTTTGGGCAATACAAAAGGCAATGAACAAGAACATGAATGTACCAAAGAATTCACCTAAAAAGGCAATTAAATGGTTTCTGTAGGTATTGTTTTTGATTTTGTATTTGTCAAACTTGGATGATTGAATAGGTTGTTCTTCTGGAGCAGATTGCTTTTCTAAATCAGTTGTAGACATTTTTATAATGTTATTGCAATTAATAAGTTTTTTTTTTTCTTGGTTCTTATAATTAAAAAAAAAAAAAATTGCTTTAATAATTGTTATATTATAACTATACAGATAATAATTTTGAAAAGAAAGAAATAACAGCTAAAGTAAAAACATATCTCTTCAACCAGTTGTTTAAATATAAAAGATAGTTCAAAAGGAAAAAAAAAAAGAAACATTTCTTTTTTTTTTTATACCTTGCTAACAAAGCTATTAAAAAGACAGGACTAGTAAGTTTATTATTTGATATAATAAAATAATCAACTAAAAATTTATATGTATCTTGTACAATAAACTCAAGCCTTGTTAATTTTTAAAGGGAGAGATATAAATAAAATATACACATATATTTATTCTTACCCCTTTTTACTTGCTCGTATTAAAAAAAAACCCTGTTCACCTGTTTACAAAACTACCATTGTTTGTATACGTACAATTGTTTTATAATTGAAAGGGTATTGTTCTTTTTTTTTTTACGACAAACTTTTTATTCTAAACAATAATTTGAACTTTTTTTGTTAGTAAAAAAAATTGTCAAATATATTTTATAACGCTTAGCTGTTATAGAATATGTAGCTTGCCTTTTTTTTCAAGCATAAGAAAGAGAAAAAAAATTTTCCATTTATGGTATGATTATATGATATATAGATGCAAAGTTATACAAGTTGGTGTTTGTAATATATAGATATTATACATTATCTTAATATTTCGTGTCCATACATCTTTATTAAGGCCTTGATTTTGCACGCAATAATGGTTCAAAGAACCAACATTAAAGTATAACTCTTATCTCACCTTTTTTTTTTTTTTGGCTTCATTAACAAAAATATCTCAACACATTTTTGCTTTCCAACTTTTAGAAAGCAAAAAAAAAGACATGTGTTATATTAAGCAGCTAATAAAAAAAACCACATAAGCAGAATATTTTTTAAACGCTTTAAAAAGTCTATTGTAAGTCCAAAAATAAAATATATAAACTAAAATTCAGTCTAGACCTTATTAAATTTAGGGATAAAAGATAAAAGTTTAAAGGTTCAAATTTATGTATAAATATTAAAAAAAACGCATTCAAGCCAAAGATAAGAAAGATTATTACGAGAAATACCCCGTAAATGTGTTAATTAATTAAAATAAAACTATGGGTGAAATAATGATAAGTTGAACGTAAAAGAACCTTTTTTTTTTTTTTTTTTTTTTTGAAAGAAATTACTGGAGTGTATACGATTAACTCCGATTATCTTTCTTCATTAAAAGTGGACGTCGTTTTTTCCCCTTATTGGCATCTAACAAGATGCGGATTTTAGATGATCACCTTATTTTTTTTTTTTTTGTTGCAGACATAACCTATTAGTGCAGATACCAAGACATTATGAGTGGTAATAGAATTGGATTGAAATCTGCTAAGGGGACTAGTACTTCAGGATTTGTTTCCAGAAGTAGAGTGAATAGGGCTACAAATAAACAGCATAGATATTTGCATGATTCCGACATGGAAGATTCAGATGAAGAAGTAGCAAGCAACAAAGATAATAATAAAAGACAAATAGACGTGCAAGAATTGATAAATAATAAAAAACTCAAAACAAATATCCAAAACAAGCATAGAATTCTGATCAACAAGTACTATAACAAATTCCTAGATTTTATAGAAGATAATGATATTGATTTGGTGGATCAGAAGGATTACATTTTGAAGTCATACAAACAAAAACTCATTGCTCATTACAAGGAGGATGAAAAGGAACTCCCCCTTAATCACGACTTGTGTAATTATAAAAGACAGCTCACGTTATTATCTAGTAACTTGAATATAAACATAGGGAACAAGTCCAGACTAGAGTACTAACTCTGTGTACATACCAAGACGCAAACACACACATATAGGAATGTGTATATACCAAGACACAAACACACACATATATATAACATCAACAGTAAGGACTAACCAAAGCTGATTGCAGCATTTGTATCATGCTTCTCGGCATTCTTGTTATCACACCTATCGGAGTAAATCAATAGCGCTTCCAAGTTAACGCTACCAAAAGAAAAGCACCTAAAATTTTTTTTTCACTATTTGGTGGTTGTTTCTTTTTCACATATACTCTCTTAGCTGTGGGAAAAAAAATTTCTTTAACAACAACATGTCACGACTATTAATATATTAATTTGATTTTTAAACAATTTTTTGATTTTAAAGAACGTTTAAACAACAACAAGCAAAATTGACATATTAAATAGTACGCATTTTGATATTGTTATCTTCATAAGAACCATTATACATACATATTAAAAAAAGTAGTAAAAATGGCTAGAATTAATGCTAAAAATGTATTGATCAAAATTGTTTTGCCAATCTTCACAGTTTTCCTTATATTCTCTGTTTTCATTAGTAGATCTAATATCGAGAGTTTGAATAATGGTGAGTCTGTAACAAAACACAGATGGGCACATGAAGATGAAAGCAGTTTCTATTTCCCTTTCAGCAAAAAGTTTTCAATGCCTAAATACATATACAAAAAGAAAACAAAAAATTGGTTATTTTTCCAAAATAAACAAGAAGATTTAATTCCTCAATCCCATATTGCTCATTACGATTTGAATACTCTTCAATCCACTTCTGATGCTGCTCTAAACAAAGAACAAGTTTTGATCCTAACTCCTATGCAAACTTTCAACATTGAGTACTGGAACAATATCTTGCTTTTAACTTATCCAAGAGAACTTACAGAATTAGGTTTTATTATTCCAAGAAACAAAAATGGTGATGAAACTTTAAAGGCTTTAGAAGCAGTAATCAAGAAGATCCAAACCGATCAAAAGGAATCAAGATTCAAAAAGATTACTATTTTAAGACAAGAATCTGAAAGTGATTCTTTCAATTCATTGAATGAAAAAGATAGACACTCTTTAGCTGTACAAAAAGAAAGAAGATCTAAAATGGCTTTGTCCAGAAACCAATTATTGTTTTCAACAATTGGTCCTTACACTTCTTGGGTATTATGGTTGGATTCCGATATCATTGAAACCCCACATTCCTTGATTGAAGATATGACCTTCCACAACAAACCTGTTTTAGCTGCTAATGTTTATCAAAGATTTTATAATGAAGAAACTAAAAAAGATGACATTAGACCATACGACTTCAATAACTGGGCCGAATCTCCTATTGCATTAGATTTAGCTGCCAAAATGCCTGATGATCAAATCATTGTTGAAGGATATGCGGAAATTGCTACTTATAGACCTTTGATGGCTCAATTATACCAATCTACTGGATCTCCTTCTGAAACCATGCCCTTGGACGGTGTTGGTGGTGGCTGTACTTTAGTTAAAGCTGAAGTTCACAGAGATGGTGCCATGTTCCCTACTTTCCCATTCTACCATTTAATTGAAACTGAAGGTTTCGCTAAGATGGCTAAAAGATTAGGTTACGAAGTTGTGGGTTTACCAAATTATTTAGTTTACCATTACAATGAATAAGAATCTTACTTATACATGACAAAATTAATACAAACAAACATTCTTTTTTTTTTTTTTTGTTTATTATTATTACTCTTATTTAGCTTTATATAAATATCATTGATTAAATATTCTTATGGTAGTCCATATCATATTCAGATTGTAAGTTCAATTCTTTAGCCTTTGGTTTGTGGTCACTGTTGGAAGCATATTCATTTGCTGCTGTCATGTTCAAATTCAAAAAGTCAACTACTAATTGACCAAATTCAATATTTTCTCTGTTTCCCCCTATTTTCTTGTAAGCGTATTGTTTTAAAGATTCACTATTGGCATGTAGATAAGTGTTTACATCAATGGCCGTATGTCCATGAGTAGTGAAACCTATTCTTGCTCTAGTTGATACCATATTGTTCAAGTAATCTTGAAGCTTTCCAGAATTTCTAACTTCATACAAACTCAATACATTTTTGTAATCTTCTTTGGTGTAATCTGTAATGCCCAAAAAGCCTTCAAAAATTTCATTTTCTATGTATTTTTTGTCAATAGAGTCTTTTTGCAGAATAACTTGTGCCATGTACTGACTTGAATGCTTGACATTGCTCAAGATTTCAGGATACCAAACGTAATCAGGATAATCAGGAGAAATTTGTCTGGAAATGGTCATTCCACCAGTTTCATGGTCAGAAGTACTAAATAAAATAAAGTCTTCATCTGGATGAGCATCAGCAAAGTTTTTGACATATTCAAAGGTTTCATCAAAAGCCATGACTTCTCTAGGAATACAAGCAGCATCATTATTGTGACCACAATGGTCAATTCTGCTTCCTTCAATCAACATGAAGAATCCTTTTTCGTTTTTACTGGAAGAATGCAATAAATCCAATGCCAAAGCAGCTTCTTCTTTCAGTGTAGGACCTTTATAATCCATATTTTCTCTATCAATTTGGAAAGGCACATCCCCCATTTCAAATAAAGAGATAAATGGTAAAATATCATTCTTTACTGTGTAATTCGTTTGTGTGAATAGATCATAAAATTCAAAGAATTTCTTGTGATCATTGGCCACAGTCCAGTTGCTATGCAATTCATCAATCAAATCTACACCATCTTGTCTACCTTCTTTGACAAAGTGTTGTAAACCACCACCAATCAATAAGTCAACCATCCCGCTCTTGATTTGTTGTTCGGCAATTTGATCTTCTTGAGATCTCAAGTCTACATGGGCCGAAAATGAAGCTGGAGTGGCATCTGTGATTCTAGTTGTAACTACTAATCCTGTTAGGTAGCCTGCAAGTTTGGCTGCTTCCAAAACAGTCCCACAAGGATCTGAAAAAGGATTGACACCAATGGCACCATTATATGATTTCAATAAACAAGAAAAGGCTGTTGCTCCAGCAGCAGAATCAGTAACCAAAGAAGAATTAGATCTTGTTCTAGAAGTTCCTATCAAATAAGAATCCAAGTTTAATAAAGTATCATAATCTCCTTGAGTTATGTATTGCTTGTAATTTCTAGCTAAAGTCAAATAATTTGGTCCTGTACCATCGGTAACAAAGAAAATAAAATTCTTTTTTCTTGGTAGAGCAATACTCTTTGGTTGTATAATCAAAAGTTTAATTATAAAAAAGATTATCAAAGCACTGGTAATCAAAAAGAACAAACTTTTCTGTAAGTTTGATTTTGAAAATGATTTTTTTTGCGCTTTATCTTTAATCTTAGAGATCAAAGGAATTCTTTCAGTCAAATTACTCATGTAATGAGGTATTTCGTGTTATGGTTGTTGTATACTTTTTTAAAATATTGAATAACCTGCAATCTGCTCTTTTTCTGGCCTTTTTTTTTTTAAAGGGCTATAAGTTCACCTTTGTCGTTACTGCGGGAAAAAAAACGAACTATGAATTTTGGTAGCTTTCATTATTATCGACGGAGTTATAATCCACAGCATATAAGCGAAAGCAGATATAATGCACAAAAACACAGATGGTCTATAAGACTAGACTGAATGCAATATATAATTACAGTTTGTTGAAAACTATCTATATACAGGAGGTCTGAATTCGCTGTTTTTAATCAATCTCATCACCAGCCAATTCACACATGTATCTATACCTTCTCCTGAAGTTGCGGATATAGGCAAAATTCTTGAATCAAAATCATGGTCCATCTTTGCCAACACACTATTAAAAGCCATTTTCAAATCAACTATGTCTAACACATCTGATTTATCTTGTTTGTTCCCCAGTATTAGAATAGGGATGTTTTTATCATTAGCATTTAAAATCTCTAACACATCTTTTTCAAAAACATTGACACATGACTCCATTTTTTCACCAAAACTCTCCCTTCCTATCTCATCAAAAGATGAATCCATTATGTATATGATAGCATGACATTTGTCAAAGTATTTTGACCATAGACGACGTAGACGAGATTGTCCTGAAAGATCCCAAATTCTCAAGACCATATCTGATTTGTTGGCCGGTCTATTAAAATCCGAAGCCGTTTGTTCCTGAAGAAGCCTGCCGTTTTGAATTGGTATATTAGCAACATTTTGACCCATTGTTGGCATTATTTTGTTGAAATCTTTATAATTCATTCCTGATTTTTTTTTCAACTGTTCAAGAAATGTTGTTTTTCCTGAATTTTCTATACCTAAGATTAACACTGAATATTCAGGTTTTTCTTTAATTTTGTGATATATCGACTGTACCAAATGAAACATTAAAGAATGTAATAGTTAACTTTGATTATATATTCTGCGGTTTATGAAGGCTTTCTTGATGTTTGATTGCCTTGCAAAGTAGTAAATGCTTCAGATTTGTTTAAGAAAAAGGAAAAAAACAATTCCATGCGTAAGAAATCAAATTTGAGGTTTGGCACGTGCAAGGGTAAGTTTTAAATGATAATCAAGACTTCAATTAAAAGCATAGCTTTGTGAAAGAAAAATATAATACAAATAAAAGTTACACTGTGATTGGCAAGTTAAATAATTTAATCTATTTTTTTTTTTTTTTTTTTTACACTTCTGGGTTGGATGTTTCATCTGAGTTACTTACCTCAGATTGAGGTTCAGTCTGTTGATTTTTGTCATCTTTTTTATCTTCTTGGTTGTCATTAGTTACCTTACTGTTTTCTTTGTCATCAACCAAATTTTCGCTGTCTTCATGGTTTTTTTTCTCCTCTTCTTTATGGTTCACTTCAGTATTTGCAGCCAATCCACTAGGAGTAGGATTACTAAACTGTTCTCGTTTTTTCATCAACCAATATGATTCGTTCCAAGTCTTCTCACATATCCTCAGGAATTTTTCTCTATTCAGGTCATTTATCTCTGTCTGTAGCTTCCCTACTGTTTCTTCATTCTGTGTTTTAAATTCAAACTTGAAACTGTCATTATTAATGGAAATAATACCCTTGAATTCACTGTCTGCTTCATCGATTTCATCTTCATTTTCTTCATGGGTTTGATGATCATCTAAAGGCCGTGGGCCTTCTTGTTGCTTGCCTAAACCGGTTTGTGGCAATTCAGGCTGTTGATACATTTGTTGGTTTTGACTATTTTGATATTGTAAAGGATTTCCGTATTGCAAGTGATTATTCAATGGGGTTATGTATGTTGGATATCCAGTCATCATCGCCTCACCTTGTGGATATGCCTGTTGTGCATAAGCAGCGTTTTGGTTCATATAGTTAATTTGCTGAAGCATGTACTGTTGTTGCATCAATAAATAATCGTTTTGAAAGTATCCAGGATGATTATAACATGCTCCTGCGGAATAAGGTGCTGGTTGGACATATTGCGGAACATCATTGTATCCAACATACTTTATTGACACGTTTGGTTTTGTTTCTGTGGCTGTTTGTATAATATTTTTATCCGACTTAATCTTTTTGGTAAAAAACTCTGGTTGTTGTTTCAAATCCAAGGCTGCTGGAATTCTTCTTCTTTTCAAAGAACCATTGGTTTCAGCACTAATATTTGCATGTAACTGTTTTGAGGAATTTTTGTTACTTGGATCGCTTTGTTCAGAGATGCTATCAAAGCTTTCTTTTTCAGTATTGCCCGGTGTTTGTGAGTGATCTGTACCTGCCCTGTTTTTAATTTGTAAAGATTGTTGTTGTACAACTTCTGCAACTTGCTTTTGGGTTTCCTCATCTAATCTTTCTCTAGGTAAACCAGGCGTGACACATTTTAAACCTAGTTTTATATATTGATCCTGGTCTTTTTCGGATACAATCAAGGTTTGAACTTCATTCTGTATACTTTTTTGATTACTCATATTGGCCATATTTGGGTTTATAATTGATTATCTTCCAATAATATATGTGATTAACAGGAAAAAAAAAAGTGAAAAAATGAACAATTTGACCAAAACTAAAGAAATATGCTTTCAACTAGGATGGGTAAAAGGCTCTGGCTGAAATCTTATGGATATATCCAAATGTTCCAAAAAGAAAAAGGGGGACAACTTTTAAATAATAATACCTTTGAAGCAGTTTATACAGCAAATTCAAATTTTCAATACTTATAAAAAAAAAAAGCCTGTGAATACTATTTTTAAGACTATCTAGATCATTCAATGGCCTAATGAATTCAATTTTTTTTTTTTTTGAAAAATTTTTTCTTCACGTTCTTCTACCTTATTAAGGGAAAAACTCAACGGGTTTTCATTAAGTGATGAAATAATTTCAACAAATGGGCAACTTTTAAAGCATATAATATTTAATTAAAAAAAATTTAAATCAAATTTATTTCGTATCCTTTACAATGCGTTTTTATGGAAAAATACACGTTTTTTTTTTTTACTAGCGGTAGTTGAATCGAAGCAATATTGATAAATTGATAATCATGATGTTTTATTATCTTATTAAAAAGCAAATAAAAATGCTCATATAAAAAGTTAATTTTAATATTTTTTTTTCATTATATATTTCATTAAAGTGGCATCAACCAGCTGGAACGATTTGCAGTATATGTTATCATATACCCATAAATTTGCATGTCATTTATTCAACATGTTCGATATCGGCGTTCTTTCTCTTTAGTTCACCATCAGTTAAAGCAGCAATACCAGAAACAGCACCCAAGTTTTCAATACCATCACCGAAGCATTCAGCAACTTCTTCTAAGGTTCTTCCAGAAGTTTCAACGAAAGTGAAGCAAATACAGAATTCAACTGCTAAAATACAAACAAAGACTAAGTAGTATTTCCAGTGGATAGCATCCATAGCAATTGGATTAACGAAACCATTGTAAATCAAAACAACGACTTGAACTAAATTCCATAAAGACAAACCCTTGGCTCTGATCTTGAATGGTAAGATTTCAGAAACATACAATATTGGTAAACCATTTAATGCTAAGTTGTAGAAGAAGTAGAAGACGAAAATGAAGGCCAAGACACCTTGTCCTAACTTATGATTTTTGAAATCACCCTTTTGAGCAGTGGCAGATAAAGCAGTCCAAATGATGAAGGATACTAACATACCACCGACACCTAATTTGATAACTAAAGTTCTCTTCTTTAACCATGGAACAATAAAGAATGCTTGAATCAAACAAACACCGTAGTTACAGATCATTAAACCAGCATTGATAATCAATTGTTCAGATACTTTATGATAACCAATGGAATCTAAAACCTTTGCTAAGTAGTAGGAAACTAAACCATTACCAGAGAATTGCATGAATAGACCAATCCAGAAAACAATCCACATTCTTTTTCTGTTAGCACTTGTAGCAAATAGTTCTTTGAAAGTAGATTCTTTTTGAATAATAGATTCTTGTTCTAAAGCCAATTGAATTTCAGTTAGTTCATAATCGATTAAATCTTCACCTTCAGGATAGCCACCTGTGTGGTATTCAACTAAAACATCTCTGGCTTCTTGAACCTTTCCTTGAGCAACCAACCATCTTGGGGATTCAGGAACAAAGAATGGAACAAAAATAACTTGTAAAACAGAGAACAAACATTGTAAAATTGTTGGGACTCTCCAGTTGATATCCTTGTGGGTAACGTTTCTTAAACCAAAGGTAATCCAAGCAGCAACAATAGCACCTAAATACCAGTTAGAGTTAAACATAACACCTAAAACTTGACGGAAAGCAGGATAAGAAATTTCACTTAATAAAGAAACAGAAGCTAAAGTGGTAACAGTACCACCCATACCCATAACAATTCTGGCAGCTAATAACATACCATAGACATCTTTCTTTTTATAATTCGCGTCATAGTTGTATTTCCAAACACCAGCTAAACTTTGGATAATAACACCAACAATGATTAAAACATTGCTCCAAATAATAGCTTTTTTTCTACCGTATTTGTCACAACAGTAAGAAGCAATGGATGCAGACTTGATAATAGGTAACAACATGATCAGATTACCAAAGACCATACCGTTACTTAAGGCACCTAAGGTTGATCCAGAGACATTACCAATGGCGTTGTTAAATCCAGGTTCAGAATATAAACCATTGAAAATGGAACCATCGTAACCAGCTAGACAAGAAGCCCAGGAAATAATCCAAACAGCAAAAATTAATTTTCTGAAATGTTTTAATTGGTACCAACGTTTACCGTCAAAGTGAGGTAAAACGGATTCAACAGTAATTCTTTGTTCACCACTGCCTGTCAAAGCAAAGTTTTGATCAAGCTTTTCATTGGTAAATTTGTTCTCTTCATCACCGGAGGATGAAGCATTTAAATTTTCATTCATTTTTGTATGATTAATTGTATTAGTATTTGTATTCTGGTTTTATTACTATACTTCTTCTTTATTAAAAAAAAATTACATTTGATACATGAATGTTGTGAGTTTTGCAATTAATGTTATCGGCCTTATATATAATCAAGTAAATCTAAAACTATAATGAATTAACCAAATTTGAGAAGACAAATAGCTAACATTTTTCCTCTATTCCGATTTAAAAGGATTTTGAAGTGATATAAGAAATTAGACAGCAAGCACTGAGAAGAGATTGATGCTGCTGTTAATTTTTCCTTACTAATGTAAAATAATAAAAATTCATAGTTGGAACAAGCAAAAAATGTTGAATATTCCATATGTTAACGCTATCTGCAAAGAGTAAACAAAACTTTTAGCACAAGGAGCAGAGGAGAACCCAATTAGTTAAATGTTTATTTTGGCATTTGTTAGCTTAAAAGCTAGAAAAAAACATATATCTTTATTTGATTCTATCACTACACAGTACAATTAGTAAGCTTAAAATTTCCATATATGGGAAATAAGCTTTATGAATATTTTTTTCTTAACAGCTGGTGTATTATTTTTAGCCTGTATTTCTTTTGTTTTATGAAAATTAGTTTATCTTTTTTTCATGTATTTTGATCTAAGTCCATCTTTAAAAGAGCAGTAATACTATTTTTTTATTGTTATTTGCACCTATTAAATATTCATTTTAGTGTATTGAGATGGATGAATTTGTAGATTTGACAGTTTGGTTTTTTCCCAAAATGATAATTTAATTGGGGTTTTTTTATCTTTTTAACGCCATCCTTTTTTTTTTTTTTTAATTAAAGCTGATTCGGATAAGCGGAAATCTGGTAACCGTTCCATGAGCCATAAACAAAAAATAAACAAGTTTCTATATAGTAATCCAGCACTCATCGTATAACGGACGAATTGTATAGCTATCAGCCATTCTCATTTTATCGGTATCACTAATTTTTAAGTACTCTTCTTTATCGCGGGTTTTATCAAACAGTTTTTTTCCATATCCCATTAGCACATCGCTCTGTTTATCATTAATGTTCCTACACCAATCTTCACTGATGCTATAGTCGATTAAATGTTTATTTCCAAATATACTGGCCACACAAGCTTTAATTTCAGTTACAGCCAAGTGCATTCCTAAGCACATTCTATTCCCCTGCCCAAATGTCATCGTGTACTTGTCAAATAACTTCATTCTACTTTGATATTCTGCGTCACTTTCATTAAAGTTTTTCAACCATCTTTCTGGTTTAAATTGATCTATATCCTCTCCAAATACATCCTCATTTCTATGTAACGTATATGGCTGTGTTGAAACAACTATTCCTTCATGTATTGAGTATCCACCAACCTTTAGTGTCTTTCCTGGGGGTACAAATCTTCTTTCACTTCCGGGTATTGCCGCATGCAATCTAAAGTTTTCTTTAATAATCGCATTCATTATTGGCATTTTCAAGTCTAATTTGTTGTAATCATCAATCTTTATCAAATCATTTTCAGCTGTAAATGTAGCTAAAATTTCTTTATGAAGTTTGAATTTCCATTCGCTGTTGCAAGGTCTGGCCAATTGCCATAAAAGATAGGTCAAAGTTGTTTGTGTTGTATCTGCACCAGCCAAAGTGTGATCAGCTATCTCACTACCAATTTTAGCCAAGTCTCTATCATATTTGTCAAACAGCAAAGACATTGTGTGATCAGATTTTTTTAGATCTTCTGAAGTGTAATTATTGGCTACCGTTTCTAACTTTTCCCATATCCACTTTCTACCAGTTTTCATAGTTTCTTCTTTACCTGTAAAGTAAGCTATATATTTGTACAATTGTGGAGCCATACAAACCCAAAACCATAATGATGAAGAATCTCTAAATGAATTAAATATGTCATTTTCAAAACTCAAGTCTTTACCTTTAAAATCGAGTATTTTCAAAAAATCAGAAGACGAGTCAAATCCAAACTCAAATCCTGTAACAACATCCATTGCTAAAGCACCAAAAACTGAATAAACGTCAATGTCTTTTCCTTTGTTAGAAATCAGTACGTTTATACAATCATGTATTTTTGAATTTAAAAAATCGGCATGTTTTAACACAAATGTTTTAGAATAAATTTTTTGTAAGTACTTTCTTTTGTTAATGTGCTCTTTTGTATCACCAGTAGAAAATAGATTTCTATTTGAAAAGTTTCCAAATTGTGAATAAAATCCATTTTGTGTTTTTTTGTTTTTTATAAACTCTTTAGGATAATTGTCATTTAGGTAGATCTTCTTAACGGTTTCTCTGTCGATTATTGACACTTCATTAGGACTAACTTGAACTATAGGTCCATATTTTTGATGCAACTCATGAATATGAAGCATACCTTGCTCCTTTCTCATTTTGTTGTATATGAAAAATTTACTAAATTTGTAGTGATAAGGGCCGGGAATTCTTTGTAAGTTTAATTGATTAAAGAACAATGGATATATTAAATAGCAGTAAACAAGAAGACTTGTGAAAAAAATAAATATAGCATTCAACATATTTGATTATTTGATTTAGGTCTTTCCAAACAAGTTTTTTTTCTAGTGAAAAACAAACCAGTCAAATTAAAACCTCTAGTTTAAATCTGATTTCAAATGTGAACAAAAAATATTTCAGATAAGAAGGATTAAAAAAATAGAAGAGCATTTCTCGCTTATTTTTTTTTGAAGGCTTTTTCTTCCGCAAACTGATTAGAATTCGCACCGATTGTAACCCCCCCAGATACTCACTTCGCTAATTAGCATCTAAAAAGCCATTAGTCGGATAAAAAGCAACAATTCAAACATGTGATTTTTTATTTCATGGATAGTTGTTTGAGCCTATTAAGATTTCAATGCTGCTGTGGAGAGTCACCAGAAATACTACATTTATTTGGTCTTATCAGAGACAGTCGGAGATTGTAGATTTATTTTTATTTTACAATATTTTTCATTGATTATATCCAGCATACGGAGATAAACAATTTAAAACTAGAGTAATCCAACAAGAATTTAATGTGAATGTGTGCAAAAAATAATACTTGTTAATATCGATAAGTAAACTATATTAAAGTTTTGTACTATAATTCTTTATCCCATACCTCACTTATTAAAACAAAAAAATGCTATAATCCCAACACTTTAATACTGTACCAAACCTACGGAGCTTATATCAAAGTTTATTAATGCACGTGACAATATTTCAACCTTACGAAACCCGTTTTGAAATATTCCAGTTTTTTTTTTTCTTTTCCGTTTTTAAGAGTACGAATTGATCTAAACGTAGTGATTAATTTTAAGCAATGTAATACAGTATTTCGTATAACAACCAATCGAGCTCTAAAGTACTACAAATGTTTATTAAATTTTTTCTTCCTAGAGTAAGTCTAATCAAAAAATATCCGTTTAAAATATCTAAAGTGAATTATTCCACTGATTTACCTGTAAATAATGTCAAAAATATCAAACTATACAATTTTCTGATGAAATACAAATTTGTTCAATCAATGTATGCGAACCCTAAATACAGTCACTTTTTCCAAGATCTTTTCAACTCAAGTACTAAAACTGTAATCATTACGTTTATGATATTACATGAATTAACGGCAACTATTCCTTTCATTGGTATATGGTATTTTTTATATCAAAACGGTAACGATCTTAAAGACAAATTCAATAGTATTAAACAAAATAGTAATGATGATAAATCGGATATAACTGAAAAAAGCAAAATTGCACAGTTCATGGATGAAAAAATGGCAAAATTTGAAAAGTCAGTTAACAGATTCATCACAAAGTTTATTGATACTAAACCTTTTGATGCTGATGAATTGAAGCTGATGACTATGACCGGTGTTGTATCCTACACTGCTGTAAAAATTATGGCCCCTGTTAGAATTATGGTATCGGTCCTGTGTACCCCAAAAGTTGCCAGATTTTTCCAAAGAGGATTCAATTTAATATTTAAATGATCAAAGTATATATAGAACTAATCATAATTTTGACAAATAAGCTCTCAAAACCACCATACTTGTTTTACTTTTTATATAGTAAAGAACGAAATCTATATGTGGCTAAAGTCCGTTTCTGAAAATTCTTTTCGTTAAAGTGAAAAAAAAATGCTCTTGAAAAAATCAAATGTAAATACACCCGATTTGCCCTTTTTTTGAAAGAGTTGAATATTCAACTAGGTTGATCTCTGACTATTTATAATACACATTACTACTTCAATATGACGATTACCAAGCCTTGAGAACAAATAATAATATACGAGAGTGTTTTTTTTTTTGAATACTTTATATATTAACATATTATGAATCAAGTTGATAATATAAACTCTAAAAAACCTCCCACTGAGGTTATATCCATTGAACCATATAAAAATAGAAAGGATAATTCAAGAATTTCTGTTTTGGATGAATATGAAATTTTAGGTTACATTGCTGCTGGTACTTATGGTAAAGTTTATAAAGCAAAGAAATTAAACAACTCGGAGATAGAATTTAATGATGAATTGAAGCCGTTCAATCAAATTAGCTTTCAGCAAGAATCCAATAATCATGTAGAAAGTGAAAATGTAGATATAATCAATCAAGATACAAAGAAAAAGATAAAAACTGAAGAACAAATTGATAATTCAGCTGATCCTGGATCAAACTTGTCTATAGAAGAAATAGAAATTAACAAAAGTCAAAGCAATAATAACCAAAAGTCTAATGAAAGCAAAACTTTTAATAAACCGAAAAGATTACTCATATCTGAAGAATTAGAAAATAAAATTCTTGAGGGAGAATCATTTTCGACAAATGAGAATAACAAAGAATCTTCAAAGACTATAAGTCAACTTTTAAACTCAAAGAGAGATGAGATTGATTTTTTTACAAAAAATGAACCAGATATAGAACAAATACCTGAAATTAATATAGACCAAGAAATCCAAGAAATACAAAACAAAATTATTTTAGAACAATCAAAGCTCAATGCCGAACGAGAAGCAAAAATAAAGGCAAAAGGCAATGTACCACCACAATTCTATGCTATTAAAAAGTTTAAAACAGAAAGAGAAGGATTTGAAGCACTTTCGTATATTGGAATATCTCAATCCGCATGCAGAGAAATGTCTATATCTCGAGAACTTAACAACAACCATTTAACCAAACTAGTTGGCATCTTTTTGGAAAAAAAATCCATATACATGGTTTCTGAATTTGCTGAATATGATCTTCTCCAAATTATCCATGCCCATTCTCATCCTCATAAGAAATACATAGAAACAAAGATGTTGAAATCTATAATGTGGCAGGTTCTTGATGGGTTGTCGTACTTACATCAAAATTGGATCATGCATAGAGATTTAAAACCTGCAAACATCATGGTGAGCTATGACGGATGTGTAAAAATCGGTGATCTTGGTTTAGCTAGAAAGTTTAATAATTTAATTCAATCTTTATACACTGGTGATAAGGTGGTTGTCACAATTTGGTATAGAGCACCTGAATTGCTATTAGGTGTAAGACACTACACACCTGCTATTGATTTATGGGCTGTAGGATGTATTTTTGCTGAGTTGATATCATTAAGACCTATTTTCAAAGGCGAAGAAGCTAAAATGGATAATAAAAAAACAGTTCCTTTCCAAACAAGTCAGTTTAAAAAAATATTGGAAGTATTGGGTACTCCTAATACCCAAAACTGGACGAACCTTCAAGAGTATCCTGAATATTACAATTTTGCCAGATTTCCCAAGTATGAAGATAATTTGCAAAATTGGTACAATGCTGTACAAGGAAAAGATTCTTATGCCTTAGACCTTTTGAAAAAGTTGTTGATATATGATCCAATACAAAGAATTGATGCTGAAAATGCATTAAATACTGAATACTTTAATGTACAACCATTGCCTAGTTTAAATATTTTTGAAGGATTAAATTATAAGTATCCACCAAGAAAGATTCATGTTAATGATAATGACATTTTAGGATTGATCAAAGACAAAAAGAACTTACCTAAACAACAAGTTACGCAGATGAAATCAAATATCGTTAATAATGCAGAAATTATTAGACAAGCAGAAGAAAAAAATGCTAACAACAATCAACAAGATATTAATCCAGGAATGATTCAACAAAAAATCACTAACATGAATTATCCAACACAAATCAAAAACAATTTGAACTTGCTTACGGATGAACAAAAGAAATTGTATTTGAAGGCTGAAAATGATTTAATTAAAGCTGCTGAAAAGAAATTAATTGCTAAGGGTGAATCACAAGAAACTATTCAACACCATTTGAAATTGATAAGACTGAGAGTAGCAGAGGAAACTAGAAAGAAAATTTTAAATCAACAAGGTTTGCAAAACAAAGTTAATGTAGATACAATCAATGGTGTAAGTATTGATTCTAGTTTGCCAGTTGCTGAGCAATTTAAGAAGTTGTCGAGTATTTTAAGGGCTTCGTTATATAGATTATTGACAATGTTCAATATTCCATATAGTGCAACTGATACAAATCCTGAGTTGATGAAAAAGATGGAGAAGTTACAACCATTGAAGTCTCAATTTAATGAAAGTCAAATGAAAGAATTAAGTATTATCAAGTTGTGCTATCAAAAAGAAAGGATGTTGAAACAACAAATTCAGTACTCTTTGAACCAACAACAACAAAGCAATGGTATAGAACCAGCATCTAAAAAGACAAAAATGTAAAATTTGTTTGTTCCAAAATATTAATGATCGAAAACAAAATAAGCATCAAAACATGATCATTACCTACAAAATATATATATAGAACTATTTTTTACCTTTTCTATTTCTTCTCTTTTGAGAAATAATTCTTTTAGTTTCATCATCCAATCCACTTTTATTTTTGGCTGCAGCTTCTTCAGCCTCCTCAGCTTTCTTAGCTTCTTCAATTTTTTGTCTTTTATAAATAGCATCTCTAGCCTTTTCAACACCTTCTTGTCTTTTCTTAACAACATTAGCATTTTCTATAGCAAATTCAACAACTAGTCTTCTACCCTCAAACTTATCTAGAACAACGGCACTAGCTTCTTCTTTAGTTAAAGAGTCTAATATTTCCTCTTTACTAACTTCATGAGCATTCAACCATCTTAAACCCATTAAAGCAGATTTATGATCTTTATATTCAATGAAACCGTAACCTCTACTTCTACCAACAGAAGTACCTTTGACTTCCATGATAATTTTAGCTTGTTTAACCAAACCGGTTTTTTTGGTCTTCTTGGCATCTCTTTCTTTGACTTGTTCAATTTCTTCTGGAGTTAATCCTCTGTATTGATATTTGGTGGATCTGTCATATTCTTCTTTACTTAAAGAATGTCTCTTTTCATCCTTAACTTCAGTGGCAAATTGAACGACAGCCTTTCTAGCTAACTGCTTTAAAGATTTTTCGGTCATTGATCTAGGTATGTTTCTTACAGCCAATCTAGTCATAGATAAATGTAATGAAGGATTGGATTTTAATTGTTCAACTCTCAAGTTATAAGACTTTTCTCTTATATCCAAATCTTGTGGGGTTAAAACAGCAGCAAGTTTGGACTTTTCAGTAATTCTACCTTCATTTAACAAGAACAAGTTTCTTCTATCTTTGTCACCTGGTAGCTTACCCAAAAATTCTTGTCTTTTCAAAGCACTCTTTTCAGAAGCTCTACTAGCAGATTCTCTGTCTAAAGTAGCTGTGATGGACAAAACTCTACCTTGATAAACATATTCTGGTCTAACATCATCACTGATTAATAGAGAGGTAGAACTAGATTCTGGGGCATTTTTCAAACAAGCCTCATAAGCTTCTTTATTAACAAAAGAAACAAAAGCTGTACCTTTTGGCATACCTGTTTCTTTATCGGTTACTGGTAAAGCATATTTAACAGAACCAAACTTACTAAAGTGCTCTTCTAATAATTCTTGGGTAGCATCGTATGGAACATTTCTAACAAAAATGGAATAGTCTTCCATTCTGTTTTTTGGTTTTCTTTCTTTAAATTCACTGAAATTTAATTTTTCTTCATCAACTTCTTCTTTGATTTCAGACTTTATTTCTTTTGCTTCATTATCACCATCTTCACGGCTTCTCTTTCTATTTTCACTGACAGGATTCTTACTTTGCCATTGTGTCTTATCAACAGCAAAATCAACAGTAACGTTTCTTCCGTCTATTTTTAAATCCTTAGCATTTTCAATTGCATTTTTACAAGAAGCCATTCTCTTCATGACAACAAATCCGAAACCAGACATCTTTCCGTTTTTACCTCTTGGAATGTATGCGCTATCAACAGTACCAAATCTTTGGAAATACTTGATTAAATCTTTACCATCTCTTATGCTCCAAGGAAGGTTACGAACAATAAGTTTTGGTTTACCTTTGTAGACTGAATCTTCGTCGTTATTATCTTCTTGTTTAACTTCAACTGGTTGGACTTCAGCTTCGCTTTTAGGTTTTCTGTCTCTTTTCTTAGCTAAATCAACTCTTATAATTTGATCCTTCAATTTCATTTTTCTTGATTTTTCTAAAGCAACTTTACAATCTTCATCTTCAGCAAAGTTAACAAACCCAAACCCTCTACTTTGTTGGTTTTCATCTTTGACTATAATGGCGTGTCTGATTGGTGCTATTTGAGAAAACCAATTGGAAAATTCATCATCAGTTACGGAGAATGGAATACCCCTAACAAATAAAGTCTTTGGATCAATATCTGACATTTCAATGGTTATGTATTTATTTGTTTTTTGGTGTTTGATGAGATGTGCTATAAATCATGATTGTAACAAAGTAAACTTTGAATTTCTTTTTTTTTTTTTTTTCTTTTTTTTGCTTTTTAGCTAACTTCATCAAAGAGGAAATTTACCAGAAAAAGAAATTTTTCAGCCTGGCTTATCACGTGTTTTGATGAGCCTGTTACTAAGCAC
>BTGA01000001.1:0-56604 GCA_037102615.1 Hanseniaspora uvarum | reverse complement strand
ACCTGACCTGACCTGACCTGACCTGACCTGACCTGACCTGACCTGACCTGACCTGACCTGACCTTTTTGTTACCCGTTTTGATTTTATTTTATTTTATTTTATATATTTTTGTTACCTGTTTTGACTTTTGTAATTTACTTATTTTATTTTATATACTTTCTTATATTCTTCTTACCTGTTTCCTCTCTTCTTTTTTTCTCTCTTCTACCCGCTACCAATATTATCATCCGCTACCAATATTATTATTATTATTATTACTATTATTACTATTATTATTATTATTACTACTATTATTACTATTATTATTATCACTATTATTACTACTATTATTATTATTACTACTATTATTACTACTATTATTACTACTATTATTATTATTATTACTACTATTATTATTATTACTACTATTATTATTATTATTATTATTATTATTATTATTATTATTATTACTACTACTATTATTATTATTATTATTATTATTATTATTATTATTATTATTATTATTATTTTTATTATTATTACTATTATTATTATTATTACTATCTACCTGTGTTATTCTCTCTCTTTTTCCCACTTACTCTCTCTCTTTTTCTCTCTCTCTCTTTTTCCTCTCTTTTTCCCACTTACTCTCTCTCTTTTTCTCTCTCTCTTTTTTTTCTCTCTCTCTTTTTTCCTCTCTCTCTTTTTTCCTCTCTCTTTTCTCTCTCTCTCTTTTTCCCTCTCTCTCTTTTTCCTCTCTCTTTTTTCCTCTCTCTCTTTTTCCCACTTCCCACTCCCTCTTTTTTATTGCTGCTATTGGTTCTGTACCCTCTGTTCCGCTTCGCTCCTCGCCGCGTACGTACTCGTGCTTCGCACTCATATTTTTTTCTCTTTTCCTCTCTCTCTCTCTCTTCCTCTTTTTTCCCCTTCCCGTTGTTTACACCTGGTCATGTGGTGCACTTTTTTTTGCTAGTTAAATCTCCCCGTTTGTTTACACTTGCTCACGTTTTTTTGCCCTTTTTTGCTCTTTTTTTTCCCTTTTTGAGTTATATTTACATATGAAAAGTAGTGGGTTTTACACTTGGGTATTTATTACCCAACTACTACCATTTTTACACAACATTTGCCAAACAACATTTGTAAACAATATCATTAGTCACAACAAGTTGTGCATTACTATCATTATTAATATTTCTATTATTAACATTTCTATTATTAACATCATCAATATATAAACTATATACATCCTTTTTACTATTTTCACTATTTTTGCTTCTGCTAGTTACTCTTCTATGAACATTACTTCATGGCTTGGTCACGTTTTGTGATGTCTAGGTAGTTTCTCATCAGAAACACGTATTTCCATCTCCAGTACTTTCACCATCACCATTATCACTTTGGCAAATAACCCCCACCTTCATTCCATATTTACCACCACTTTCTGTATCTTACTTTCTTTATAATAAATCTAACATTATCAGTAGGAGTAGCAAAATCTGTTGGCACAGATGTGGATGAAGTTGGTTGAGAATTGGTGCCAGTAAATGAAGCAGTTTCAATATCAGTAGTATCTGTTGTTGTTGAAGAAGTGGATAATATTGTTTGAGAACTGTGGTCAGTGCAGGTTGCAGTTTCAGTTTCAGTGTAACTAGCACTACTTGATGTTACTGAAGATGAGTTCCAACCTCTGTAAGTAAAAGTCTCAATAATAACTATTGGGGAAGTGGTGACCTTATCAACAGTACCAGTCCAATATGTTGCGGTATACAAAGTTGAAAACTTAGATGGAATACCAATCACATATAGGGTAGACATTTCTGTCAACGTGCCACCTGATGACAAAGAAGTAACTATTGTAGTTAAAGTAGTTGATGAACTTCCACTTATGTAGCTATTTGCAGTCAAAACAACAGCTGGAGCAGGTGTATATTTGATTTCTGTTATATAATCCACTTCTTCAGTATAAGTTATACCTCTAGTGGCCTTATTAACCACAAAAGCTGTTTTAGTGGTAGATGTGGTTGTATATGAGGTTTTTGATTGACCCCATGGTAAAGTAGATGTAGTGATACTTGCATATGCACATGTTGAAGCATTTTTTTTGTTGTAAACAAAGCCGCCAAAATCTGTATGGTTGACACCGTTTGGATCAATATAGGAAACAGAAATAGTCCCACGATTACCAACGATTAAGTAAAAAACGGAAATAGGATATGCAACTCCCTGGAGCAAGTTTATGTCAAGAACATTCGTACCAGATGGTCCAGATTGTGTCCAAACAGAAAAAATACTGGAACCTTGTATGACTTGCCCAGAAGCATTGAAATTTGAGCAGCAATCACCAGAATTTTGTAAACCCCAACCAATACTTACTATACCAAGATCATCAATATAGTTTAAGTGAAAAGAGGGTTTACCACTTTGTAGAGGAATAATCAATCCAACCATATGATATACCAAATTGGTTGTAGGTAGCAAAATTTCTTTTCCCTTTGAATCAACAAAATTAGGGAAGTATGTTTTCGGGACTGTTGTTTCCAACAAATTTAATCCATAGGTGATATTAAAGATTACCTTTGAGACCTAAGACTAGCTGAGAAGAATCAGAAACTTCACAACCAGATATGGAACCAAGATTGTTTTCACCTATACCAAAAACAGGAATCAAGTTAATCAATAATAAAAAAACATACTTGTGTCTTCAGCATTTTTGCTATAATTAGTTTATCTTATGTTTTTCAATTTTTATTTATTTTTTTTTTTGGTTTATCAAGTTTATACTTAAAGATATAAAAAATCTTAAAATGATATTTTTAAAAATCAAAATCTATCAACAATTTTTTTACTTATATACCATTACTGTAAGTTAAAACAATCTTGTAAAAAGAGACGAAAAAGATAGATTAGACTTATGTCATCCAAAAAATTTATTGAGTCAATTACACACTAATCAAAACAAAAGAATTAATAAATGCTGATCATGACACATGCAATAAAAGCAGAAACACTCCAAACACAATTTTTGATACATATATCATGTTTTTCTCTCATTGCAGAAATTATATGCCGTATGTTGGAAATAAATTTCCTTAGTAGATCTTTTTTTTTTTTTGGTCAGAAATTCCGTCTTGCAAATTTTTTTCATTGGAAATCTAACCATTTGCAACAAATATTAACAATGCCCTCAGTATTGTTCCAGATGTTTTAAATAAAAAAGTGGTGGAAAATTTGTATTATTAAAAGGTTTTTGTCAATGAAACTGATAAATAATTCATCATGTTTTTTCTTTGTATTTTTTTTTTGTCTATTTAAAAATTTTCAAATTAATGATTAAATTCGACAGTTTAAAAAAAAAAAAATTCTTAAAATAGTTTATAATAGAAAAAAAAGTGCAGTGATCCCCTTAGAAGTTTACTTCTCAAATCGTCTAGATTGTTTAGAGAAAAATAAAATAAAAACCTCGAAACTTATTTTTAAACTCCGCTTAAAACCGATCTTTGTTTCACTAATCTACTTTTCAATTTTACAAACAAGCATATGCCTGGATCGATAATACATCAAGTATCTATTTCCAAAATTTTCAATACATATTTACTAATTAAAAATTCCAACAATGCACATACATTGATGACTTTACAAAGGAAGCTTTAAGAGACTTTAAATTTTTTTATTGCTATATAGTTAGATATGTAAAGGAAGAAACCCCTTTGTGTAAGGTAACTACTCCGATTTTTATTCTCATTTATATTTTGCGCGTATTTCGTTTTGCTCAACAAAAATCTTGTTAGGAAGACAAAATTTTTACCCCTTTTTTTTCAAAAAAAAAAAATTCAAAATATTATCAATAATTTTTAACTCCGTCTATCCAAAAATAATAAAACGATCAAAACATTTTTTTTTTGTTAAAGAATTAGATTAATCACATTGTTTTGAATGAATAAAATTGAAAAGCTATTATCATGTAAATAATTACGAACTAGGAGGATATGTTTTCTGCATAGCTACAAATATAGATATCAATCAAGTCACCATTTGAAAGGAAAAAGAAATCATTTCTACTGATTAAATCTATTTCTCTTTTTACTAGTAAAAATGACTTTTTTAAAAAATTTGATGATTTTGTGTGACACACTCAAGCTAAAGTTGCAAAAGCAAGCCTTAGTCTATGTTTAAAGTCTTTTAAAAAGCGTTTTTAAATTGTTACTATTTTTATATGAAGAATTTGCACAGTTTATTCTGATAAAATTTTAATTTATCGTAAATTTATATATTTTTTTTTTTAAAAAAAAAGGCATTTATGCAGCTTCATCAAATACAATTTCTGCTCTATTGTTCTGTAATTATAAAACTAAATTTTTAGTGTGTTTTTTAAAAAAAAAAAAAAACCCCCCATCGTATCTAAAAGCCCACTTTTTAGTTTTACAATCTTCAAAAAGAAACTTCCTTAAACCCATTAAATAAACCAATAGCGTTGATTTGCTTTTGTTTTTGGTCACTTTGAATAGATTTTACATATTTTTAATGGCTTTAAATCATAAATTATAACACAGATATCTAAATTGCAAGTATGTTCAAGCATTTTAGTTCCCTTTTTTTTTTAATTTTGACAAACAGCTAGTCTTGCAGTCCAGAATTTTTTTGAGTAGAAATGTGTAAATTTGGTAAAAATTTGCTATATTATATACAGCATATAGCTATCATGCAGTTTAAAATATCTGTACCCGCATAACCAAATATATAATTTTAAAGCATATCTGAAATTATACATTAGATGTGTTTAACTTTGAACATTTAACCATTTTAAACTTTGAAAACAGTAAAATGCTGAGAATAATTTTATTAATAACATTATTTGATCTACTCTGGTAGAAGGCAAACCATCTAATACTAATTAAGTTATTTATTTAATTAACTACTTTTGTTATTTTACCAGAGGTTAAGCATCTGTGAAATTCAAAAATGAATTTGTTTTAAGTTTACCACTTGTTGGACTTTTAATAATAATAATAAAGGGTTTTAAAGTTTATCAAATGGTATAAAACTTAGCTTTTTTATAAAAAATGGTAATACTTGAAATAACATCAAGCTATAAATCTGAAAGCCATTGAATCTGATTCTATTTTTACAAACTTGGCAATTCAAGTTAAAATACAAGGATTATATACTTAACCCGTATTCGTTAATTGGAAATTTAAAATACAAAGCTGAATCAGTTTCAACAGGAATATTAATTAGTATAGTTCTAATTCTGGTAATTTTTTTTTTTTTAATCATCAATATCAAAGCTATAACTGTTGTATCCATTAACTTTATAAACTTGTTTTTTGTTTTCTGTAACTAGATATAACATAAATGTTGTGCGTTTATCAACATAGATTAAAGTAAACTCTTTGCACTTTTATAAAAAATATATATTGCTGCCTTTTAAGTTATAATTTGCTTAAAAACAATCATTTTGTTAATTTTTAGCTTTAAAATTTTGATCCTAATTGCCGCTAATATTAAGATATGCAAAATTTTCATTAATGATTAAATAAGGCTGATTGATAAAATCCGCTAGTTGATCCGTAACAATGCTTTTTTTTTCCAATCACTCAGTCACGTGAAGTTTAAATACACGTGATTAAAATGTTTAATAACAACATTTTTTCATATTTAAGCTGATTTCAGCTGCAATTAAATCTTTTTTGTTGCTTTTTTTTCGTTTATGAAATAACCAATGGCAATTTAACTGCATTACATTAGTTTTTGTATTTTTTTCACTACTAAAAGATTTGTTACCAAATTTCTCTTGTTCCTTTCGTTACTTTCTTTCATTTTCTTCTCCCTACCTCTTTTTTGTTTTTTATTGCTGCTATTGGTTCTGTACCCTCTGTTCCGCTTCGCTCCACGCCGCGTACGTACTCGTGCTTCGCACTCATATTTTTTCCCTCTTCCTCCCTCTTTTTTTCCCTTCCCGTTGTTTACACCTGGTCATGTGGTGCACTTTTTTTTTGCTAGTTAAATCTCCCCGTTTGTTTACACTTGCTCACGTTTTTTTCCCTTTTTGAGTTATATTTACATATAAAAAGTAGTGAGTTTTACACTTAGGTATTTATTACCCAACTACTACTACGTATACATAACATTGGCCAAACAACATTTGTAAACAATATCATTAGTTACAACAATTTGCGCATTATTATCATTACCATTTTTATCAACCCTGATTTGTATATTTCTTCTACTGAGCAATTAGCAACACCTTGAATACAAAAATCACACCAAGGAATAAAGCCAAATATAGAAATAAAAATCAATAGCTGTAACCTGGAAAAGCAACATAAAATAGTACCCATAACCGCTTTAGCCATAATAATAAAAATAGAGTGTTTGCGCACATTCATCAAAAAATATCAAAAAAAAACACCTCATCTGGAAAATTTGGGAAAAAAAAAGAAAACCCGAGACAAACAATCCCCCCTCGGGTGATTCCGCTGCAAGGGTATGTTTAATTCCTCGTTACCAAAATCATGAATGAGACAGAATAACTTGTACAATAGAAAAACTTAATAAAAAACTCTTCGTAGTTCAACTTGCATAAAAAAATTACCTTCGTAAATCTGGCTTCTTCTTTTTTATTTATTAAAAATATTATTTCAAAAACAGGAACCTCAATTAACGAGTGAGTAACTACTTGGTGCCTGAAATATTTTCAGATTTTCACATATACATTTTTAAATTTAAATGTTGACAAACTCCATGAAGTTCCAGGTTTGTCTTTAAGATCAGCAATTGATGCAGATAAGAACTTCATTTTTTCTTTATTTTAAATTGCAAAATACTCAACTGACAAATAGTACTTGAGCTTTTTTTATTTTGTTTTTTTTAAGTCAAAACATATGGGTGATTTTCACTATGCATATGAAAAACAACCAAATACTAATGTAAAGTAATGATTTTATATATCAAATCAACATAATTATTTTCTTAGATTAAATTAAAATAATTTTACTTTTTGAAACATGATTATCAGGGATGTTTTATTTCTTCAAAAGTACCGATAATTACTGAATTACATTGCATTGAAGAAAAATAAATTATAAAATGTTTTTAGAAGCTTACGCTGAAATGTGCATTTCTGAAATATATATATAAAAAACCTTCAAAAGAGTATCTAAGATTATTTTGGAATAGTATTTTACTAGTTATTTTCTTTGTTGTTTTAATCCTTCTTAAAGGGATTTTGATTACCTCTAAACTTTTTATCGAAACATACCGCTGTTAAGATTTTTTTACAGCATTGTTAATGCCGAAATACGTACTCAATTTTTTTGAAATAGTGGAGTCATGGCTCAAAAAAAATATATATATTACTTGTTTGCACTAAACAAAACAAATAGTATTTGTACACAGAATTTTTAAGGGGTGCGAAATATTTCAAAAAAAAAAAAAATGTGGAGAAATATTTATTTAGGCGAGAAAATTCGATTATGTCATGAAAATATTCATTTTGTCCCCTAAAAATTGACTTTTTTTCTTTTTACCTAAATTTGAACGAACATTTTAAAAAACTTTCAGTATGTCTAGACATTAAATTGTGCTATCCTTTAAAAAAAAATTAATCATATTATTTATAATCGCCTTGATGACGTAACTTGTTGAACAACCATGAAAAAATTGGGGCAACACTAAATGGATATTAATACTTTTATTTTAACCTTTATTTTTCTTGAATGCTTTGTGTAATCGCTTAAGAGAACTTTTAAAATACGCTAAATAATGTTCAAACTTTTTCTTTATTTGAATTCTTGCAAGGATATTCTAAGCAAAGTTGTTGTTATTTGAATCCAGATTATTTGCTCTACTTAGCTTTGCAAAACACCCATGTATACTCTTTCATCTTTATATTTGCAACTACTTCAATAATTTAGTAGTATTTGAAACAGTGGATAGCTAGACTGATAAGATTATTTCAACGCTACTCGTATTTTTTTTTTTCGCATGGACTTTAAATTTTCGGCAAAAAAAATAAAATAAAATTCCTTTTTTTTGGTTGCAAAAAATAATGGAACTTTGTCTATAATACCTTTTGCCATATTCTTCTGTATCTCTCTAATTTATTTTTTAAACTGGTTTAATGGAAAAATACCCAATCAGAGGCTTGCCCCTTAAATTTTAAATCTCAACAAGATGGATATTATAAATAAAGCTTACGACATTGATTGCTTTTAGTTTAGTTGTAGTACATTTAATGTATTTTTAATAAATTTAACTTTAAAAAATTAGAAGCAACCAAAAATTAAACTTATTTAAAATGCGAAGAAACTTGAACTTTTTATTTGCCTTTTTGTTTTTAAAAACTGCTAACGGTATAGGCGAAGAATTTCTTGAAAATAGAATTGGCTGTCAAATTAATAATGACATGGAATTAGTTTCCGGATTGACAGGTAGTGTGTACTACTACCCATGGAAAAGTTATAATACTCAATCCCAAAGTGGTGTTCAAAACACTAATTTATACAACAGTAAAGAATACTTGTCCGGTGGTTATGTTGGTGATGGATCAATTATAGCAGAAGATCATACTGTTTACACTAAGGCCGGTGTTGTTGCTAATGATGTCACAGCTTCTGAACTTTACTTCAGAAATGATGACCCATGCACTCCTGAAGGTGTATGTAATGGTGAAGTCTGGTTAGATTTGGATCATTTTACCAACTCTGATGGAAGTGCAGTTAGTGTTCCTTTTAAACAATTTACTTTTCACATGAATGGTTATATTGTTCCAAATGTTACTGGTGAGTATACGCTAAACCTGAACTATGTTGATGATTTAGCTATTATTAACATTGGAGCAAATGGTTTTGACTCTCCAAACTGTTGTAGTAATTATTCTCCTACTGGTGATGTTAGTGGTAATAACAAAATTCAATCAATTTGGGCCCCTAATGGTCCAACCGGTATCAATGAAGTTAGCATGATATTAGTTGCTGGTGTTGCTTATCCCATTGAATTTTTTTTTGTTAACAGAGGTGGTGCAGGTGGAATGCAATTTGAATTTACTGATCCTAATGGCGTTGTTCATCGAAGTTTTGATGGTTTCATTTATCATTTGAGTTCTAAATCGGTCTGCAACTATGTTAAAAAAAATGTTATTACTATTGAATGGGATCAGCCAGTTACCTCATACACTACTTCAACTTCTGGTACAGTTTTGACTCGTACTAACACTTACATATCTGACCGTCCTGTGACATTTAGCGGTACTTTAATTAACGAGGATGAAATAATTTATATTCCAATTCCATATGTTACAACACATTGGACTGGTACTAGTACAACAAGCTTTACCTCTTACTATGTTACCACAGGTACTAATGGTAGTCCAACAAGCTCATCCATTATTGTTATTGAAACGCCTTTGAAAACAACGACCACACATTGGACGGGAACGGGAACCACAACTGTTACATCCGATTTTGTCACCACGGGAACTGATGGAAGTTCAACAAGTTCGACAATTATTGTTATTGAAACGCCTTTGAAAACAACGACCACACATTGGACGGGAACGGGAACCACAACTGTTACATCCGATTTTGTCACCACGGGAACTGATGGAAGTTCAACAAGTTCAACGATTATTGTTATTGAAACGCCTTTGAAAACAACGACCACACATTGGACGGGAACGGGAACCACAACTGTTACATCCGATTTTGTCACCACGGGAACTGATGGAAGTTCAACAAGCTCAACGATTATTGTTATTGAAACACCGCTCAGCACAACGACCACACACTGGACGGGAACGGGAACCACAACTGTTACATCCGATTTTGTCACCACGGGAACTGATGGTAGCTCAACAAGCTCAACGATTATTGTTATTGAAACACCGCTCAGCACAACAACACGCACTGGACGGGAACGGGAACCACAACTGTTACATCCGATTTTGTCACCACGGGAACTGATGGTAGCTCAACAAGTTCAACGATTATTGTTATTGAAACGCCTTTGAAAACAACGACCACACATTGGACGGGAACGGGAACCACAACTGTTACATCCGATTTTGTCACCACGGGAACTGATGGTAGCTCAACAAGTTCAACGATTATTGTTATTGAAACGCCTTTGAAAACAACGACCACACATTGGACGGGAACGGGAACCACAACTGTTACATCCGATTTTGTCACCACGGGAACTGATGGAAGTTCAACAAGTTCAACGATTATTGTTATTGAAACGCCTTTGAAAACAACGACCACACATTGGACGGGAACGGGAACCACAACTGTTACATCCGATTTTGTCACTACAGGTACAGATGGAAGTTCAACAAGTTCAACGATTATTGTTATTGAAACACCGCTAAGCACAACAACAACGCACTGGACGGGAACGGGAACCACAACTGTTACATCCGATTTTGTCACCACGGGAACTGATGGTAGCTCAACAAGTTCAACGATTATTGTTATTGAAACACCGCTCAGCAACAACAACAACGCACTGGACGGGAACGGGAACCACAACTGTTACATCCGATTTTGTCACCACGGGAACTGATGGAAGTTCAACAAGTTCGACAATTATTGTTATTGAAACGCCTTTGAAAACAACGACCACACATTGGACGGGAACGGGAACCACAACTGTTACATCCGATTTTGTCACCACGGGAACTGATGGAAGTTCAACAAGTTCGACAATTATTGTTATTGAAACGCCTTTGAAAACAACGACCACACATTGGACGGGAACGGGAACCACAACTGTTACATCCGATTTTGTCACTACAGGTACAGATGGTAATCCAACAAGCTCAACGATTATTGTTATTGAAACACCGCTCAGCACAACGACCACACATTGGACGGGAACGGGAACCACAACTGTTACATCCGATTTTGTCACCACGGGAACTGATGGAAGTTCAACAAGTTCGACAATTATTGTTATTGAAACGCCTTTGAAAACAACGACCACACATTGGACGGGAACGGGAACCACAACTGTTACATCCGATTTTGTCACCACGGGAACTGATGGAAGTTCAACAAGTTCAACGATTATTGTTATTGAAACGCCTTTGAAAACAACGACCACACATTGGACGGGAACGGGAACCACAACTGTTACATCCGATTTTGTCACTACAGGTACAGATGGAAGTTCAACAAGTTCAACGATTATTGTTATTGAAACACCGCTAAGCACAACAACAACGCACTGGACGGGAACGGGAACCACAACTGTTACATCCGATTTTGTCACCACGGGAACTGATGGAAGTTCAACAAGTTCAACGATTATTGTTATTGAAACACCGCTCAGCACAACGACCACACACTGGACGGGAACGGGAACCACAACTGTTACATCCGATTTTGTCACCACGGGAACTGATGGTAGCTCAACAAGTTCAACGATTATTGTTATTGAAACACCGCTAAGCACAACAACAACGCACTGGACTGGTACCATTACAACAACCACACACTGGACAGGCACTATTACAACAACTGTTACTTCAGACTTTGTCACTACAGGTACAGATGGTAGTCCAACAAGTTCGACAATTATTGTTATTGAAACGCCTTTGAAAACAACGACCACACATTGGACGGGAACGGGAACCACAACTGTTACATCCGATTTTGTCACCACGGGAACTGATGGTAGTCCAACAAGTTCAACGATTATTGTTATTGAAACACCGCTAAGCACAACAACCACATACTGGACTGGTACTATTACAACAACTGTTACTTCAGACTTTGTCACTACAGGTACAGATGGTAGCCCAACAAGCTCAACGATTATTGTTATTGAAACGCCTTTGAAAACAACAACCACATACTGGACTGGTACTATTACAACAACTGTTACTTCAGACTTTGTCACTACAGGTACAGATGGTAGCCCAAAAAGCTCAACGATTATTGTTATTGAAATACCAAGCTACTCAGGTTGGAATACTACAACATTACCAACCAGCTCTAATAATCAACCTTCAACTTCTTTTACTACTGTCACTGGTACCAAATCAGAAACTACTGTATGTACTGATTACAGTTGTTTTGGCGAAATACAGGAGTCTAGCTCTGCTAGTAGCTCAGAAAGTATCCAAACTACTTATCTTTCAAGTTCTACTCAAAGTAAAGAGACTTCAACATACATCTCAATTTCTTCTTCTTCAGAAAATGCAAGTTCTTCTAAACACACTGGAAGTGCTTCAATTACATCACAAGATGAATTTTCTAGTGAATTGATATCATTGACTTCATTGATTACTACTCCAACTTTCAAGTCCTCTATTGAAATATCACATTCAGCTTCAATAATTACCACTGATAATTTCAACAAAGCTAACTCTTTAAAAGTAAATGCTTTAGCTATTTTATTACTACACTTTGTTTAGATTGTAGTATATTGTTCTTTATAATTATTGTATATACATGCAATAATTATTTCCTATTTTTTGTTCTTTTTAACTTATTAATATGTAAATGAAAAGAAAAGAATGACGTATAGTAGTATAATCTATTTAATCGAAAAAAAAAAAAAAACAAGTCATTCAAGTTTTGTGGGTTTACTTTTTAAAGTATTATTACTAAATCTTATAATCAAAATTTTGATTATTTGAAAGACAGAAATTTTAATTTTTTTTTTTTTTTGAATAAACATTTAATATAAATTTAAATACATATAAACCATTTATTGAAACCAAATTATCAAATTCTTCAACATAAAAAAACCGATCGACATATTTACCTTGATACCTTAGAAATCCAATTGAATTTAAACAGCCGTTTTGAATTACATAGTATATCTTCCTTTGTAACAATATTTAACTTTTATACTCAAAATACTGTTATAACTTGTAACTGAAATAAATACAACATATATAAACTAGTTATATACAGTTTACTATATGAATCCCATGATTAAGTTGAAATTTAATAATTTTTGTATTTTTACAAATTTATCATACAAAGTTTTTGTTATGATTAAAGTTGGATTGAGTTTACGAAATTGGTGAGTATTAAATTGTATTAGTGTTTAAGACTGGTTATATATAACGTATTTATTTGAGTTAAGATTTATGAGCGTTTCTAGAGAATTACTACCAGAAAGGATCACAACAAATTATAAACTAAGTCGATTTAAAGTCTGTTTAAATACGTTGGGTTTCTTTATGAATTGCGTAATTGACAGGATGTAATTACTAATTCAAAAGAAGGACAACTAGTATTCTTACCTAAGGATTACGTAATTGGACAATTCCAGTTATGTAATATGAGAAGGAACAACTATTATTCTTACCTAAGAATTACGTAATTGGACCGTTAGTTTCTCTCAAAGGTATTCATCAAATTATGGAGAGTGATTACTAATATAGAATTACTATGTAACTTCACGTGATGTTTCTGCACGTGAGAATAACCGTTTTACATACAACAGTTTTGTAAATTTTTCATCAGGTTGTTTGGCCGAGTGGTCTAAGGCGTCCGATTCAAGTAATTAGAATTTGCTTTCTTATATTATAAGAATACTCGGATATCGTAAGATGCAAGAGTTCGAACCTCTTAGCAACCATCTGAAAAATTTATTTTTTTTTGCATTTTTTTGACGCTAAAAATTTACTATTGGAACAGCTTTCTTTTTTTGTATATTTACTAAAATACTTTGAAGACTGATAAATCTTTAGTATTTAATTGTGAATTAAATAGGCAATTCATTTACGTCTCTCTAATATTGAGTTGATTTATTTTCTATAGTTGAAGTTCACACGCGCAACTCTATAAAATACCATAATTGAGTTTTTTTTGGAAAGAAAAAAAATGAGTGATAGCTTTATTTAATATCTCATATTATAAAAAAATTAATATTGAATTACATTACAGAATCAGCAATGATTGCTAAATAATATCTAAAACACTAAACATTATATTTAAAAACACCACCTAAAATTAATTATAATACACCATATTCTTTCGACACGGTTTGGTAAAAAAAAAAAAGGGATATTAGGGTTGCTTTTTTTTTTTTTTTTTTCAATATATTTTCTTCCAACCAAAGAAGTAAACCCAGAAACCAACTAAAATAACGTATTATAGTCTCAATAATGTCTCTTTTCATCAATATATTTTACATATTTAGCATAAGAATGATCTCAGTATTAGCAAAAAAGAGTTCCACATCAACAAGTACAACTCCTACTGATGTTCTAAAACCAATTTTAAGTGAGTTTTGGACTGAAGGGCTAATTATATGTCTAATTGTTTCACTAATGCTAATAGCTATCCTGGTGATAGCTATTAAGGCCACTTCATCAATTAGCATCTCATATGGTGCTTTAGAAGATAAAACACAAAACCAAGATAGTAATAAAAAAATCAACTAAATGACAATGCTGTAAGAACAAAACTCCCCCGACTAAACAGCAAAAAAAAAGCCATAAAATATTAACACTTATACATTTAAATTTTATATATAGATCTTTATTAAGATGTTTCAAAAAATTCTATTTTTCTTTCTTTTCTTTCAATTCTTCTGATGTATCTTCACTAAACGCCATTATACAATAAGTTATAAGAACTATGTTTGCAGCAAGTGCTGCTAGACCTCCATTTACCACAGAGTTCTTGATGTATAATTGGGATCCGAAAAAAGTAAGTAGAGGAAATACAATCATCAAAACGGTGGTTGATAATAATTTAACAACAACAGATCTTGGAATATCAGCCATGGTATATCTTTAAATAGTGTTTAATTTTTGGGTTTTTTATGGCATTTTATACTTCTTTTTTTTTTATGTTTTTTTTTTCCCATTTTTCTTTATTGATTTCTTGTAGATGATTTTTTCACGGATATTCTTGCTTCACCTTTTTATCTGTTAGTTATTTCAAAAGTTGGAAGCATTTTACTAAAAACACCAAACAAAACCAACTACAATGGTATACAAAATCTCACTGGTAAGTGCAATTCCTGAAAGTTATTTAGATACGGTTAAAGAATCTTTATTAGATGCTACTAATATTAATAGAACAACCAACTTTTTCATCAATTATTCATCAAAACATATAATATACAGACCAGTTAATCTTAATATGGAATTGGCAGAAGAACAACAAAATAGAATTAGAGTACTGAATGATAAACATATTATTAAATATGACATCCCAATGCCAGGCAACAATAACACAGAAGTAAGCATTCAAAATTTTAACATCTTAGAGATAGCGCTAAATCAAAGCGAAAACATAGACCCTTTTTTAAATGATTTGGGATACGTAAAAGAATATGAGTATACAGAGGAAGGAGAGACATTGAATGTTCATGAAATCAAACTGACAATCAAGATATTTAAAATAAACAACGAGTTGATGGAAAAAGGCGGGTACATTATAGAAATCTTTTCGCTGCTTGAGAATTTCCAGGATTTTGACTATATTGCATCTATTAAAAAGAATTTGCTCTCATTAAAACAAAAGATGAACAAGCATTTCCCATTGATGATAATGGACAGAAAGCTTATGGACAGTAGAATTCAAGATTATTGAATTTATATATATCAAATTGCTTATTTTCTCTTACCCTCTAGTTGTTGTTTTCTCTTTTTCAACTTTTTGATTTCATCATCCTTTTGCTTATTAGAGTATTGCATCTTAGTGTATAATTTCTTTTGTTTATTACTCATCATGACCATCTTCATAGCTCTTTCTTCTTCTTCAGCACTCTTAGCCTTCTTCTTTGATTTCTTATCTTCATCAGCATTAGAAGTATCCTTGTAAACACCTTGGGCTTCTTGTTCTAATTCTTTTTGAGCAACAACATCTTCGTCTTCATCAACAATTTCGTCTTCAACATTTTCTTCGTCACTAGCTTCTTCTTCGTCACTAGCTGGAGAAGCTGTTGGATCATAACCAATAGCATCACCCCATGGAGATAAATGTGGAGGTAGCTTTTCACCTGGCAGATATAAGTTAGCTGGTTCTAAAGAACCCTTGTTGATGGAATCAAAGACCCATTGTGGTTGAATGTATACAACATTTGCAAGTCTTTGTCTCAAAACAGGTCTATCACAAATATGGTGAGTTATTACAGACATATCAGGCTTGGATTCAGACATATCGAAATCAGCTTCACAAACGGCCTTACCACCGCATCCTAGAATTAAGAATTGAATAATATCTTTTGATACTTCTCTACCAATGTAGAAGGTGAAGTTTTCAAACAAAGTAGCTTGTGGGGAGTCGTACTTACTTGGTTGTATTAGTTCATCACCCTTATTCTTATTTTCATCTTCAAAAGTATCCAAAGCTTGATCTTCTTCGACTTCATCTTCTTCATTTTCTTCGGCATCAGCTTCTAAAGCCTTTTGAGCCAATTCTTCATTCAAAGCATGACCTTCAACCTTCTTACCAGCATCTAATTCTTCTTTGGTGATATTTATTTTTTGAGAGTTTTCTTCATCTTTATTGTCAGCAATTATTTGGAAAGATTTGATTGTTGGTGGGTAAACATATCCGTTATCAGAGTACAACTTGAATAAAACAAAATGTAATAAAGTGGAGTAGAATTCTAAGAAAGTCAACATAATCTTGAAATCAATATCAGTTGGCATGTTTTCAGGGAACTTGTAAGGAATGGTCCATCTGATTTCTTCTCCTTTTATGTTACAACTGTAATAAACACCCTTGATGGAAACAAATACTTTTCTGATCAATCTCTTTTCAGTAACATAAGTCAACCATTCTTCAGTTAATCTAGATGCTTCCTTAATGACCTTGTTGTTAATCTTATTATCAGTGGTTGGTAAGTTAGCAAATAAGAACAACATATTCAAACAGTCATCTAAGTCTCTTAAAGCTTCGTTGAATGATGGGTATCTTTCCTTGACAATTTCATCCAAATTCCAATTACCAGCAAATCCAACTTCCTTGTTATCGTTCAATTTGTTAGCTTGATGAACTTGACCCTTGTTTAAATATTTGGTTAACTTTTTCATGAAAGTTTTGTGTTCTCTGAATTTGTTTAATAATGGTTCATGGTGTAAGTATTGGATATCTTTGTAGTAGTAGAAAGTAACTGGAGCAGTAGATCCTTTGTTAGCTTTCTTTTTGTTTCTAGGTTCTCTTGGATAAATACCCTTGAAAATACATAACTTTCTGAAATCTTGTAAAGAAACTTGTAACTTTCTTATAGCTTGTGTTCTAGTAATGAAATTTTTGGCATTACCTTTGGTATGCTTCTTTTGAATTCTAGCCATATTTGTAATATATCTTATAGGTAATCAATATAATACTAGAAACGGTTGTATTTGGGTTATCTAGTATGCCTTCTTTATTTAAATCCTATTAGAAATACTTTATTATTTAGTTATAGATTTATGTTATTTTATATATTTTTTTTTTTTTTCCAGATTTTATTAAATTGAAAAGTTATGGTTTCTGGGACTGTAGTTTCCTAAAAGAGTAATTATTTTTTTTGCAGCGAGATAGGCAGAAAGGTGAAAAAAAAAGAAATGTAGAATTGCTTTTTTTCACTTCTGTTTTTTTCTTGGTCATGTGACAAGAGACATGGTAGCAGTGTTTCTTTAATCAATATTTAATCAGTATTATTACTACATTAAACGGGTTTACAAGGATAGCCTTTAGAATAATACGTATAAACTGTTTTAAATAATGACCAAAATAAACAGCAAAGTTATATAATTTATCACATATAGATGATTTGCAATTCCAGTTTTATTTTGAAGAGCTAAAGATACCTTTATGTTGCTGGAGATACTGCCAGATTATGCTCATTACTATAAAATTTGGGCTAATTTCTTATCAATCATTTCTTGTCACATATGCAGTTTAATGCCATGTTTTATTTCATCAAAAAGTATGCTTTTCTTTGTAAACTGTCTGTTTGTCAAAATGTAATTGTTTTTTGTTTTTGTTCCTCCAATGATACACTACGGATTTAAAAAAAAAAAAAAAAGGTATGTTACTTTGAAAACAGGCATACAAAGCTATAAACACCAAAGAAACCAACGTCTCAACCCAATGTTCAACTCACTAAAACTACATAGTCAAAAAAGGTTTATTAAACTAACGACTGACACAGAAATTAAAAAATTTATATTTGAATCAAAGAAAAACTCTTCTTTGCAGCAAAGATACCAAGCCAAAAAAGACGAAACATCAAAAACTGATATTGACATAAACAGACTACTCAAAATTTCTAGTTTACCAGCTAATAAAACTAATGAAGAGCTAGAACAATTGAAAGCAAGTCTACTGAAATATATTCAGTTTACAAATATGCTGGATGATGTAGAACTAAATAGAAATAACAGTGTCAAGTGCGACAACATCGGGAATCCATTCCTAAAACAAGACGATGTGATTGATTCAATGCATGATTTGAACGAAAAAATTGAAATATTCAAAGATCAAGAACAAAGAAAGCATTCAGACTTGAAAGAAAACACTAATCTAAACAGAAGTTCTTTTTATACATACAAAAAATAACGTCACTATATAAGCATTTTATTTAAATATATCAAACAAAGAAGTAGTTCTACCTGCTCTTGCTTGACGTTTCTTATCTATAATGTGTTTGAAGTAAAGGCCATAAAAGATACCAACAACTGAACCACCTAAATGGGCCAAGAAGTCTAAAGCACCAACTCTCATAACAACACCCATGACATTAAATCCAACAGATCCAATGAAAATTTGCCAAGCCCCCAAGGGTAGAGGAATGAAAAAGAGAGATAGATGGGCATTTGGATATAAATATGAAAAAACACCGAATACACCAAACAAAGCACCAGAAGCACCTAAGGATGGATTGAAACTTGTGCTACTTACTCTTTTAAACAAAGCCTTCAAAATGTTTGGGTATAAAACACTGAACATAGAAGACATCATTAATGCATTGAAATATAAAGACAAGTAACCAACACTACCAATAGTTGCTATTAAAGGACCGGAAAATGAAATCAAACATAACATATTACACCCCAAATGCCAGAATTCCCTGTGTGAAAACCCAGACAAGATCATTTGTCTTAGCTTTAAGATATGAAAGTTCTTTTGAAGTAAAAACGACTCAGTTAACTTTTTTTGGAAAGAAAAGTTGTTTGGTTTGATATGCCATAAACCAAACACAGCCAAGTTCAAACCAACAATCGAATATATCACTACATTAGGATCTTTTGGAATATAATCTTTCAATAAAGGAAGCCCGAAAAAGGTACCTGCCATGAATGTGCACCCAAATGCTATAATCTTTAAAATATGTTTGAAATTGTTTTCTTTGGCTTGCTTTGTATAACTGCTGAATCTATTCAATGAAGGAATATCCTTAGGGTCAAATTGGTTATTGTTATATTTTAATTTGTTGCTAGTTCTAAAAAGATTTATATATCTTTTGCTGATTGAGTTATGTTTGCTGGTTAACAAAGGCTTCATACTATACGATGCTTTTAAGCCCCCATTTTTGTATATATTAAGATGAAAAAGATTGCTTACTTTTTTAGTACAAAATCTTGTCGAACTGAACTGATTTAACATTTTATTATCTATCAAATTCAATCAATTATGGTTTCTTCACTATTATAGGCTTAATTAAAAAAAAAAAAAAGAAATAGTTTAAGATAGCTGAGTGTGGTAAATACGTTTTAGACGTCTTCACCATTTTTTTTTCTTTCCTGTATTAATGACTCTTTTTAAACCCGTATAAGAAGAATAAATGTTATATCCGATTTTAGGAATGATTTATGAACATTTGCACTTAGTGGTGCTTTAAGTAGATATGTCAATTGAATCCAGGAAAGCAAAAGCTTGTAACCAAAAAAAAAATAAAAAAACAAAGAAGAAGGAGAAGTAAAATAGCTGGTTTGCTAGATTGTATTGTTTTTGTACTTTTTGCATCTCTATGCCCTTGTAGCAGTGAATAACTCTATTCACATGACTAGTTGCTCTATACACAGCAGACTCATAAAAAAAGAAAAAAGAACCACACAGTACAAGCTTTAAAAAAATCTATTCCCAATTATATTGATACTACCTATAACACCTATTGATGTAAAAGAAAATACACATGCTTTGGATGCACTGAGCAATGCCGTTTTTATGAATCTGCTAAAAATGTTTTAATCATTTTGGCACGTGACCTTACTGGTTTGGATGCATATTTAGAGTTTTTGGCGCGCAGAATTCAATTGCATATAATGCTTTTAAATAAATTTGCTCAATACCCTTAATTTCAGCAATTTAAAAGATATAACGAGTATATTTTAAATTTTTTTTTTTTTTCAATAAATGAAAGTTTCAACTTATGGAATACCAAAAAAAACCAAAGTAATCCTTCCAGCAGTATTGAGTATATGAACAGCAATGCTGATATTTCCTTTTTGGAAGAGAAATATAAACTGCCTATTACTGAATTTTTGATTGTTACATGCAAAAATGTCGAAGTTAGAGCTGAATACAATAGTAAGGATGGTTTGAATAGTATAGGTACATTGCACCTTACACCACATTACCTTGTATTTTCTGATTATAAAGATCACCAATACATGAATTTTACGATACATTTGGGTAATATAAGAAAAATGGAAAAAGTGAACAATTCCGACCAATTGATGATTATTCTGACTTTGGCCTCAACTGTTGCTAAAACAAGACTTCTTATAAGATTCAATAAATTTACTCAGCATGGCTCTAATTTTATTATTAATTTGAAAAGATGCTTGGTTAATGATATCAACATTGCAAAGAACATTATGCCTGAGTTTAATAACTCACTAATGACTACAAAGTTTTTGAAAAATCATTTAGAACAAAAGGATAGAAATAGTATTATAGACATAGACAACGAGCAGAAAAACAATGACCATTTGGATAACAAAGGACTTGGTTTTCTTCACGGCTATCCTGGTGATGACATTATTACCAAACAGGATATAAAACAAAAACTTTGGATTGAATTCTTTACAAAAAACGGAACAGGCTTAAGAATAATAAAAACCAATGATTTCTACAAACTCATAAGAGTTGGGATATGTGATATTTTCCGTGGAGAAATTTGGGAAGTGTTATCAGGTGCCATGTATCAGAGATTTCAACAACCTGGAATATACCAAGAAATCTTAAAATCGAATATGGCCAAGAATTCTCAAGCCATAGAAGATATTGAAAAAGATGTAAGAAGATCTTTACCAGAATACAAAGGCTTTTTAGATGACGCTGCAGGAATTGATTCTTTGCGTAACGTCTTAGTAGCTTATTCATGGAAAAATCCTGAAGTTGGCTATTGTCAAGCAATGAATATAGTGGCTGCTCAACTATTAATCTACATTGGTGAAGAAGAAACTTTTTGGTGTATAAGTCAGTTGTGTGAAAACTATTTAAAAGGTTATTATTCTAAAAACATGGAGGGTATTGTGATGGATCAGAAGATTCTGGAATACTTGATTCAAGATAAAATTCCCGTGCTTTATAATCATATTCAAAGATATGATATTCAGATAACTGTTATGACTCTTTCATGGTTTCTATCGATATTTACAACTGTTCTTCCTTTAGAGTATTCTGCAAGAATTCTAGATATCTTTTGGGTGAATGGAGGAAGACTTTCGTTGTTCCAAGTTTCTTTAGCCATTTTAAAAATATGTGGAGAAAACTTATTAATATGCACCGACGATGCTCACTTTGTTTCCGTTTTCAGAAACTTTTTTAGCAAAATAGATCACAATACTTTTCAAAAGATTATGGTCACTGCTTTTAAAGAATTTGGTGTTATTGATTACAAATTTATAGATTTAATTAAAGCAAAAATTGAGAGATCTGATTCAAAAGGTACTTGGTGATGATAAACATAAAAAACCCATGCATATTCTAACACCATGTTCTTTGATTTCTGCAATTAATATATACAAGTTACAATCATATTTGTTTTATGTCTTCTACTTCCTCATCTTCCTCTGCTATTATTGACATGTCTTTATCCAAATTTGTCGATCTTTCGTATTCATAATTTCTTGGACGATCAAAACTACCTCTTCCAACATTACTATCGCTTCTTAACAACTTTGAGAACTGTTTGAAAGATTCATACTTTGATTCCATCTTCTTTTTGGTTTTAAACTTATTTCCTATAATATCACCTGTATGGCTCAAAACAATTTTAATCAAATCCTTTTTCAAAGCAGCTATAAAGTCATCGTTTGACCAAACTTTATTTTCATACTTAAGAACAGGAATTTTCACAATCAAATCATTCAAATTGGTAATCTTCTTTGAACCTCTATAGGATATAGAGAATACAGTTTTATTGACAATAATTTTTTTGATCGCCATGTATCTACTAGATCTATTAACCATTTCAGACAAACCTTTATCAGTAGAGAATATTTCATTTTGTTCTGGTGTTCCAGCATTTTTAAAATCCTTCAATTCAGCATATTCTTCGTCTTTTACTTCTGTCTTGTTCATCATTGTATTGTGATTACCTAACAAAAAGTGGATAATTTTTTCTAAAATTTGGTGCTCTAGTTGTAGCCTTAATGGTCTTAGTTGAACATCAATGGCATTTATTTGAGAAATACCACCAACTGGTTTATCCATTTTCCATACAAGTTCTAACAATGGAGCATTTGAGGTGTTGTATTCTTTCAAAGGTGAAATAATTTCTCCATATCTAGTTTTTTTGTCCAAATTGAAACAGTGTAATGTAGAAAGCATCAAACGATTGCTATTGGAACTATCACTAAAAGAAGTTCTTTGGAATGATGAGAACCCTAAACCAAAAGTAATAAATGGCTTTTCAGGATCATCATAAAAGTCACAAATTAAATCATCTGCAGAAATGTACCATAATACTTTGTTTAGCTCATTTTTGCCTCCTCTTTTTTTACTTAAACTAAAGTTTTTCTTCAATGATGAAATTAACAATCTCAATTCAAATCTATCTGCGTCTAATTCCTTTTCAACTTTATCTCTAATTTCTTCAAAGGAATCCGGATCATTATCTTTCATGATAGTTCTTTCCAATCTTATAGCTCTAATTTTCTTTTGCAGGTTAATAATAAAAGAAGCACTAACTGCAAAGTTTCTTTTTAATTCAGCAGCTAAAAAGGTCTTGGCCAAAGATTCCCATTTCTTATTCTCTTTGGACCCGAAGGTTAGCAAATCATCCGATATGGCATATAACGCATTGTATTGATGTTTCGTAACTTGCATATGTATTTCAGGAATACCAATTCTTAATATAGGATCTTCATCATATATCATGTGAGTTATTTTATTATAAAACAAATCATTAGGATTGGTAAAACTTAAGTAAATGGATGACTTGATAAAATTCTTAAACTTTTCTAGATATTCCGCATTAATAAAGGACTCCACCGGTAAGAAAGGTATCCATGAATGATTAGTGGAATCTAATTTGTTAATTTCAAATTTTAGACTTGGATGCTTTAAAGCAGATTGTTTATCAATAGTAAACATTTTAACTTCAGAAAGCAGCATACAAATTCTAGTTTCCTTCAAGTTTTCAACACTTTTAACAGTCAAAGCAGAATCTCTTCCTTGAAGAATGTCAATAACACCAACTTCAATTTCATTGGCTAAAACCATTGTGGCCCAATCAGGAGCCATTGAAGAACTTAGTTGTATTTGTGGCATAATAAATTTCAAAACCATATTATCAGATGAGAAAAAGTTGATATCAGCAACAGATCTGATAATTTCATCAAAGTGTTCAATACATTCGCTATTATCCATTGAATCCAATCTTACATGATAGTCAAGCTCTTTATTATAAGTTTCTTTATCTATCTCTTCTTGGTTACCGGATCTTAAGTTTTCACTAGCTTGATCTCCAAATTCCATAAAATCTTTTAAAATATTAAGTGAACTGTAAGAATCAAAAAATGATGTTGCTTTTCTCTCTTCCATTTTCTTGACATAATTCAACAAGAGTTTTTTAGACAATTCATTTACTTCTAATTTCATGTTATGTACGACAAACTTGTTATCAAATGTGCTTCTATTACCAATGGTTCTGCAACCATTTAATTCTGCATCTTTTTTGGATATTAAAGTAGGAATTGGATTAATCAGTTCCAAGTCTTCAGACCCTAATGAGTTAGCTGATTCTGTTTTGTGTAGTCTTTTCATCATTGGTTCAAATTTTTCAATTAAATCTTCTATAGTTTTCTTTTGAACATTTAAACAATTTAGACTTTCTTTATTTTTGTAATCTTTATTATTCAAATGTTCACGCTTCGAATTGCTAGGATGATGACCAGAATTAGAGCTCAGTTTTTCAATTGTTTTATTTAAAACTTTCAATCTCTCATAGTAAATATTCATCTGTGTTTGCTCACTATCATGCTTACCGGATAAACACTTGTGGAAAGATTCATTACCAAATGGATAATCAACTTTAAATACCTTTCTTTCAATATTTCTAAAGTATGATATTCTTTCAGATTTGAGCAGTGGAATGGTTTCGATAAAGTCAGGAAATGCTGCCAATCCTTTAAAATCATCCAAATCAGTATAGTCAAGAGAAGCATACCATTTGTAATCATCTGATTTTTGATAACTATCTTCACTTCCATCAGAAGCATCTTGTGGATTGTTTTTAAACACTGAGTGGATCAATCTTATGTCAGCATTCAAAAAATCAACCTCACCTTGGTCCATTTTTAATTTCCACACTTTTCTGACTCTGTTTAACATTTCATTACTAAAAGTTACAGGTGATCTCTTCTGATGTAGATCTAAAGTGAACACATCAAATTTCCCTTTCAACCCAGTAAACAAAATATCATCCGAGTTATCATTTTCAGAGGAAGAATGTCTATAAACATGTGCCATATAAAGATTGTTGAGCTTCATTTGATATTTTAAAGTAAATAGTGATCTACCAAACTTAGTAGATGATTGCTGCATAGAAGGGAATAAAGGTCCTTGTCTGATTGGTCCAGAAGTGAAAGTACTGAACAATTTCCACCAGGCCAAAAAATGTTCACTACAGAAAGGTGCTAAATGTAAAGAATTTTTCGATATTTCCTTCTCATGTGAGTATACTCCAATATCCATGTGGATAAAGTCACTTCTGAAATATTTGTATGAATCACGGCTTTTGATTTCTTGTTTATTTTTCAACAAAGCAGGATTTGCCAAATAGACTTTGTAGTGAGGTTGGAATTTAGTTGATCTATTTGTTTGGCCTGGATTTTTGATATCACCCATTTCAAACATCAAACCCATTCTCCACAAAACATTACCATTCAACTCCATCATAATTTTACTAAATTTGTATTTTTCATATAAAGCATCAAAATTTCTAACACCTAAAATAAAGCTTTGAGATCTGATCTTCAAAAAGTCAGCAGGATCAGAATTTTCATGAACAGTTAAGGAAGTATTTCCTTTCCAGCAAAAAGTCAATCCAGCTCCAAACTCATGAATTTCATATGGATCTGTTGAACCTTTCATGTTCAGATGAAGTTCACTGTTTTCTGCCCAATTAAACTTGATAACACCATGAGCTAAAAGTCTTATTTTATCCCAGAACCCAATTTTTGGCGAAGGATCTAAAGGTGGCTTTGTTAAAAAATCAAACCACATCATAACGGCTTGTATAGCTGGTTGTAAAGATTTACCCCAAGTCAAAATGGTTGGCTGTTGGGAATCAATGTCCACTTTTAAGTTCATGTAAAACTTAACAGAGTTGATTGTTCTCTTAATATTGGAGCCAAATACACTGTTTTCAATAATTGAATCAGGATCTAACAACTTTTTATTCTTGATAAACGGAACCCAAACCTCTCTTATACCTACTTTATCAGGCATAGGTTCCCCTAAAGCCATGTCCCCAGACAAAATTATATTTGGAAAAAATAGCAAAGGAAGAGCATAATCTCTCAATTGTAGACTTAGTAAGTCACATTTTAGATAAACATTCATCAAAATCAACAATGTGTATATTGTATCTTTTGGTGCTTTTTTACCATATTCATAAATGAAATCAGCATACTTGGAAACACCAAAGCTTGGTGGTTTAACTACAAACTCCATGTTCAACAAAGAGTAGACTACTAAAGGTATTTTTTCATGACCAGCATATATTTTGACTGTTCTGTCAAGAAATTTCTTTTCAACAATGTCATAAGCTTTTTCATTTGTAAATTCTTTCCTAGCCTTTTTTATTCTTTCAATCCAACTAGTTGAAAAGTTTTTCTTTAATCTATACTTCGCATCTTTTATTTGAGCTGCAGATAATGGTTCATTTTCTTGTCTTGTACTCAACTCTGATTCAAATATAGCTTCTTTGTCAAGTCTCAAACGTTGTTCTAAGTATCCGATTTTGTATATCATATTTAGTCTTTGTTCAAACGGATCTTCATCAACTTTAACTAAGAACTTATCCAAATTTACCTTGATTGAAGGGATTGCTATAGGCTTAACAGAAGAAGGTTGATTTTGAATAAAAGAGTCAACTTTTGACAACCCTGTTTTTAGTTGTTTCAATGACTTGAATGTGGATACTATCCTATCAAAAATTGTGTAAAATTTCAAATGGTATTCAGATCTTAATTCAAAGGTATTAACATCAATTTGAGCTAAATTATCACCAATTCTTTCTTTCTTTGTGTCAATAAAGATATCCTTTACGTATATCAATCTAGTAAATACGTCTTCTTCTTGATCTCTGCTAATCTCTAACAACTTAGAATCATAAGTGGATTGATTGTACGTTTGAAATAGATCAATGCTGATTCCTTTTGGAGATAGTTCAAAATTCTTCAAATTGAAGAGAATATTCAAATTATCTACTAAAACAGAATCAATCAAGATACTGTTTACTTTAAATTCAATATCCTTCTTTTCTTTCTTTTTAATGGATTTCTTTTTAGATTTGTAAAAATTTAAAGTCTTGTAAGCTAAAGCTAAGTAAAACCCTGTCCATATGGTAGCTAGATCAATATTCAAAGTACATTGATCAACCAAAAAATTAGTGCTTTTAGAGCCAAAATCAATCAAAACATCGTCAAATGAAGCACAATTTTGGTTTTCTGATAACAAGTCTGGAGATTGCTCAATCAAACTGAATCCTAAATTATTAGTCTTAATAACAGGTTTGTTGTCTGAGTAAATAAATTCTAAATTTTTTATGAAAGTCTTAAATCCATAAAATTTGTCAAATAATTCACCGGTAGGATCAAGTTCTTTCGTAAAAATTTTAGAAAACGCATTTGTAAATCCAAAATCGACTATTCTTGACTTAAAATTTATTCTTTTCAGTATGATATCTTTATAATAAGAATCAGATTTCTTAACTTCAACTTTAGGTTTGTTGCAATATTCCGAATAATATACTTCAATATTGTGAGAAGAATCCAGCAATTTCTGTATCAATTCAATATCAACAAGCTCAATATTGGTACCACTAACTAAATTATCAAATTGGAATATGTTGTTTTGGTAATTTTGCAATTCTAGTTTTTTAATAGAAAAGACTGGCACAGTTTTTTCAGAAAAACTTTTACCTTTGTTGTATTTCCTATAACATATTGACAAATCAGAAGACTTAACACTGGATATGGTATGTGTTAATCTTAGATCTTCATTATAGGAATACAGGGTACCACCTAAAAGTTCATCATACAAATGATATATGTTTTTAGGGCTTTTCAAGTGGAACACAGCTTGATTGTTATTAAATGTTAATTCAGAATCATTCATTAAGTAAGTAATTGTAGCATTTGGGACCATGACCTTGAAGTCTAAAGAAAAGAAATCAAATAGGTAAAGCAATAAGGAAAGCTTTTCGTCATCAATAAACTGTCTTTCATTTCCATTGTCATTTATAATTTCTTCAACAGTAACTGAGTTTTCTTTCACATCGCTACTTCTTAAGAAGTTGTAAATAATGTATTTAATTATTTCTTCAGAAATAACTATATTACTTTCTATACAATTAACTAGGCACTTTACGTTACACTTAAAATTCTCAATATCCTTAAAGTCATAAAGGGAATCTCCAACAAGATAAATATTTAACAGAGGCAAAGAAATCACATCTTCGTCATATATCTGGAGAGAAATAGTATTGGAAGACAATGTACATTCATATCCAGCAATTTTATTTTGTTGGTTAAGCGCATTAAAACGCAAAATCATGGCAGCACAGTAAAATTTCAAATCTTTATCTGGTAATTTGATATCTATATCTTCAACCTTAATTTCCACAACTTTTAAATAAGAGCATATCTTGGTAAAAGATTCTCCATATTTCTTCAAAACATCATCCCTGTTTTGGCATAATCCTTTCAATTTGTCTTGATTGTTTTTGTTAGCTTGGTGTTTTTTATTTGTCTGCTTGCTACTTGATGGGTTTAAGGTGTTTGAGGTGATGGTTAAATTGGCAAATTTGAAACTTGATGAATAGTTTCCAAAGCTTAAACTATGATTTATTTTGTCATGTGCCCATTCTGCTTCAATTTCATACTCAAAGTTTTTTAGATTCATATTCTTATAATTGTTTAGTTCATGGACAAAAAAGCTAAATATTACTGTCTGTTTCTTTTGACTGTAGCTTAATCTTATTGAAATATAATCTGCATAAAATTCCAAAGATCCAAAGTTAAGTCTTACTTTCTGCAGACTAAATTGTAAAGGAAAAAAGAGCTTAAAAGCAAGAAGAGCAATAAACTTGTTTTTTAAAAAGGGTTTTAAATCAAATTTATCCAATTTCTGAAGAAAATTAGTAAATTTTTCGATCGCCATCTCTTCATCTGTATCTGCAGCAGTCTCTTCCCTTTTGATTGCCTTTTCACTGCTCGAAAATTTTGGAAAAGACAAATTTACATCAATAAGATCTATGAGTAAAGATTTCATACCTGAATCATCTATCAGCTTCTTCTGTATTTTCATCTTAGATATGAGTATTTTACTTCCGTTTTTGAGTAGAATTTGTATTCTGGTGAAAAAATTCAATATAAAGAACCCCAAAGAAATACTTTGAATGTTCTTTTTTCTAAGAAATCTTCCTAATATCACATTGAAGATAATAATTGGTATAATCTTTTGAAGTATCAGGTATGTAGAGATAATTATAATAAGATATCTTGATTGCACGAAAAAAAATTCCCTACTTGTATTTACAAGATGATTTATCAAAGGTTTACTTTCTTTGTACCCAAGCTTATTGGTCGAAAAAATAGTGTTGAATATATCGGTATTAAAAGTGTCATTGGGCATCTTTAATAATCGTTTGTATTTGGTTCTATTTAACTCATCCCTTTTTTATCCATGTAAACAAATTGCGAATTGAATAAACAAGAAGAGATTAAAATATGTTGAACCCGGCATATACATGTTTTACCGGTTATAGCATTTTTTTTTTTTAAGGGGAACTTGAACAGAATAATATCGAGTAAGAACGTGCCTAAAACTATGAATTTGGAGGCATAAACAGCAAGCAAGGAAGATATTGACCGATAAAAGCTTGTTGTTATGCAAGCTCTTATTAACCTTTATATATATACAGATATCTAACAGCTTTTGATGTGTTTTAAATAATTTCCTTTTGAGTTTAAAACTAGTGATAAACGTGTATATATTTGCTTAAAAAAAAGCAGTAACTGTAAGTTGCAATTCAATGTTTAATAGCTTTTAAATAAAATATAAATTCATCTTGATTAATAATGAATTGGTTCTGTTAATAACCATTGTTCATTACCGGTTCAATTTTTAAAAAAAACAATTTAAAGTTTAATGGAAAATTTAAAAAAATGAACACGTGATTTTTCACATTTTAAAGCTTTAACTCCGTTTTCGGAGTTAATCAAAGTATATCTGGCATTAGTTCTTTATCTAGCAAAATGCCTTGTTGGTACCCATCTAATATAACCTTGTTAACTCCTCTTTTCAATTCCGAGTTAGTATCCAAATGCTTGTAGTCTGCAATAATCCCATAAACAAATATCAAAAGCTTTAAATAGTGTTCTTTGAAGATTTTATCGTAAGCAGATGCTAGTTGAATTCCGTTAACCCATCCGTTTACTAAGCCGAAGCATACCTTTAAAGTTTCGGTGATATTTTGCTGTTTGAAATATCTGGTTTTTTGATTAGTCTCAAGCTCATCTTTTTTATCCAATTTCTTCGATCTCCATTTTGTTATGCTGTGCCTAATCAACTTATCGTGTAATAGCACCTCTTCAATTTCACTATCAATTTTATTGTCTACTCTTATAGAACTTTTAACTTCATTGATTTCTAAACATCCTAGCCCTAAACTAGTTAGTAAAGACAATCTAGTTTGAATGCCAAGATCTTTATTAAACAAGTAGTCCAATAAAATTGGAAATGCATTTTTTGGATTACTCTTAATTGTGGATACCAGAGCTCTTATTCTGAAATTTTCTATCGGAAGTTTTTCATCATTTTCAGTTTTAGGTTTTATATTTATTAGCAATGGAATGATATCATTCAAATAAAAATCAATTTCTTTAGCATTTCCATTTTCTATTTTTATTTCCATAATTTTACATCCTTCATTCAGAACCTCAACTATATTCAAATTGTTGCTGCTTTGAGAAGACAAAGAGAGTAATTGTTTAATAAAATCTTTGATAAAGTAAATTCTCTTGTTCATATCATCTGTAAGCTCTGGTCTAGAGATATCGTTACTAGTTGTTGATATGTCTTGTAAATTTTTTGGAATCTCAACCAAAACAGACTGTTTATTCATATAACTCAATGCATCAAAGTTAAGCTCTTTCGATATTGAACTAACCTCCAGTAAATCAATCTTGAGTTCAGTCTCAAACTCAATCTTATCATTGGTTAGTCTTTTGGAAACAATCATAGTTCTTTCAACAAATCCTTTTGAAGGGTTCATTAATCTCTTAGATACGCCATTAATAAAAAAAGTTTTATTGGCAAACTCCTTTTCAAAATCAAAATCAATTAAAATATCACAGCACTGTAAGATCAACTTTGTTAACAATAAATCATTGGCATCAGATTCGTCATTTTTATTTATATTTGTCCATCTCATTATTAAAACAACCATTATTCTCTTTACAGAATTTGGATGGCAACTTTTCAAGAAGGCTGTCAAAAAATACTCATTATCACAGTTTGTTAAAACTTTATCTACGTCCAAATATTGAGCATTCATATTTTTCAAAATAAACAGAATAGTTGCATAGTTTTCTTCAGAGCCTATTTTATCAAACAATAATGCAACCTGATAAATCAATTTCTTTTTGATTATAGTCGATGATGGCTCGTATATGTGTTTTATGAAAACCTCGTCAAAAATATCTTTGCTGTGAAACAAACTTTTAGAATTATTGCTTTGAATGTTTGAATTCAAGAAACAAATATCAATGGCTAAAAAAGAGCTCAATTTTATAATACTTAATAAAAACTCACCAAATAAGATATTTGAACCTTCTTTTACTAAACTTAAAAATAATTTATAACTCATTTCAACATAGTTTTTTATATCACACTTATGATACTCAGCAAGTTTATTAAAAATTTTTGATCCAAAGTAGAGAGATTTAAAATCTGACATATAAGTTTTCTTGTTTTTGGTATTCAAACTTATGTAACTAAAATGCCTTTGCATGATCTCAGGATGCTTGTAAACTAAAGAATACAGTAAATCCAAGTATTGGTTGTTTTCCAATGATGTGACAAACTTTAGGAAAAAAGAAAAGTTTTTAACCAAAACTCTTTCAACAATTTCTTTAATATCATTTTCCAGTATACTGTATAAAGAATAACCGTCTTCAAAACATATTTTGTGGCAAAGAAGTACGTCCAAAGTCTCTTTTTCATAAGATTCAGTAGTCATGTCCAGTCTCTTCAATGGCTCCAGAAGGTCATTTTTTCCAATATGACTGTATTTTTTTACATTTTTGGTTAACAAACTATTACTGCTTTCATTTAAATTAACTATCTTAAGCCTACTAGATAGCATAAGGGTGTTTATAAGATTTGCTTTGGTATTTAAAACTAGGCATTCCATACTTAATATAATGTTTCAATGTGATTTTTTTTCATTCCGTGTTTGGTAAGCACCATTTTAAAAATTTAAAAAAAAAAAATGAATTTTTGTTTTGAAAATTGAAAAAATGTATACAATTCAAATACACAAGTTTTAATGGGCCAACAAGGACACTTGTGAAGAAGACCCTGTAACCAAACTACCATTCTTTTGATACCTGTTATTTTATTTTTGTCAAAAAAAAATGGAGAACAGCAGACGTCATACATCAGAGATTTCAAAACTAAATATCAAAACAAATTTATCGAATCAGCTCGAAATAGAAGAAAACCATCAGTATGAAAACATATACAACATCACCAACGATTCGTTTCTCAAAAATAACAAAAGAAAGTATAACGAAAAGAATCTTGTAAAGAGTCAAGTATATTTGGAAACTGAAGAGAGAAAAAATATATTTTATACAAAAATTGAAGAAACAGAAGATATTTTGTCACTGAAAAAACCTAAATTAAATTCTCATCAAACTCTTGGTCTTACGGAAGAAGTCAAAATTAAAGAAAGGTATGATGATATAATGATTCAATACAAAAAAAGTAAAACTAGCTTTAGTGTGGAATCTTTTGATACAAATGTAAATGATTTGTTTGTTTCTTTAATCAACACATGCTATAGTGACCATCTACTCGACAAAATACCCAACCTTGTTTATGAACACATATCTTTTTACAATAAAGCTTTAAGAATGATTAAAAACAGAGATATACAAAAGTTGAGCCTTATAGAAACTTGGATTGTTGATGTTTTTAATCATTTAACAACGCCATTTGATGAGATCAAAGAGGTTAATGAGATTCTTCTTACTGATTTTTACTTATACAATAGAAAATACATTCATCATTTGAAGCTTGTGGTGATACAACTATTGATTTTAAAGAATGAGCAAAAAGATGAATGCATTGCTTCTTTGTTGAAGATGTTTTTATACGACAAAAGATTTCTTTTTGGATTTGAGGAAAATCCAAGTAAAATACAAAACGTGTTAAAAGTTTTATTACACTTAATGGCTGTTTACAATTCAAAGAACAAAACAAATTTGAAGTTTTTCTTTCTTTCAAAAATGGTTGAGTATTGCAAGAACTTTAAAATTGATATTAACACATACATAAAAACACAGAACATAAATGCAACGCAAATAAAAAAGCTTCTAACAGATTTGATTATCCAGAAAACAGTGCCTGAAAAATATGCCTCTTATATTGAAGGATATTTGTCAAAACACCATTTCAAAGGCGAAGTTAATATTTCTAAGATCTATAGCAGCATTTTTGTTTTGAATAAAGATTGGACCAATAAGTTTGAAAGTTCTTTTAAGAAACAAAACTTGGATATAAATTACATGAATAAGTTATACGGATTTTATAACTTTTACATCAATCATGTATGGATAAGTGGAATCAACATATCACCACAAATGCAACGAAATTTACACAGCTTGGTTAAAAGACTAGAGAGTGACGTTATCTTTTTATGTGATAACTTCAAATCTAACGATATAATGAATAAAGTTCAAAATGTTATATCAAATTTGATAGACATCTTTATCAATTTGAACTACGACAGAAGCTTATTGGAAATTTTGTCAACAATATCTTTTAATTTTTACGCCAAAATGTCAAATGAAGATTATCTGCACAACTTTTTGAAGATAAGTTTTCATGTCTTTTATACATCTAAAGTAAAGGATCAGTTTTATACAAAAAGCCTCCAAAGAATCATCAAAAGTATTCAATGTATTCTATCAATGGACATGAGAAGATCTTTATTTAGAAAGCTTATAAGTTATAACTCTTTGGAAAACAACAGCTCTTTGTCAGCTGCCAGTGAGTTAATCCTTAATCAGTTAAAAAACATGCACAGTATTTTACCGCTAATCGATTTTAATGAACCCGAGTTTCAAAAGACAAGTGAATTGATGATGGCTTTATTTATGAGTGGAGATATAAGATATGTTACCAAAAACAAATCCTTACTCTTAAAAGTGTCTAAAGATTGGTCATTTTTGACAAAAATGCTGTTTCAACTTATATCTCAAGAGACTAATGTCATTGCAATTGAGCGTATAGACGATGATTTGAAACCAAATTCCTGTTTGTACAATGAAAAGAATTTTATATTATGTGGGTTTCAATTTTACAAAGAGATGAAAAAACGGTCAATGTTACAGCTGTTTAAAATTGGCAATTTTTATATTAACTCTGTATTGGCTGTGCGCAATGAAGACTACTTGATGTCTTGCATTGAAAAAGAGTTTTTAAAGAACTTATTTGCTTATTTAAAACTAAATGGGTTTTATCAATTGATAGTTGAAATTTTTCAGAAATTAAAGCTTCATGTTGAGCAACAGGCACATGTAGTTAACATAGGAATTTTGGTATGCTTAAAACCTCTTTACTCTCGAATAAGATCCATGTTATTATATTTCACTTACAACAACGCAGAAAACATAATATTAAATATGTTTTTGTCAAAGTTTATTGAAAATAAAAACAAAACTATAATTGATTTTGATGAGCTTAACTCAGAGCTTGAACATATTGTAAATGTTTCAGATTTGTTTAAATTTCAGCAAACTATGAACTTGGAGTATCCTATTATCTTTGATTACAGTAGTACTAGATTTTCTAAATTGTCCAAAACTTTAAAGTTTGAAGTAATATTTTTTAATATGGCTTTTAACATTAAACAGGGAATTTTGCTTTTACAAGAAAATGAAGGAAAATACACCGAGTCCTTACAATGTTTTAAAATAGTATTGTCACTTGGAAAGAGTTTGATAAAGCAATCTGATACTATTAGTCAACTTGTTCGGATAAAAACCATTGATTATGTTATCACATCTTTTGACCATATAATCAAAATCATCATACACATGGGTAATTTTCAATATTACGACTACTACATCAAGGAATTTGATATCATTTTAAGTAGTATTAATGAACCCATTATTAGATTTAAGAAATACTCTTTATCTATACAGTATGCTGCTTTGGTATTTGACCAAGTAATGGGCTTTAAAGAAAGTGTGATTAATTCTGTTGACTTAAATAATAGCGATAGCATTTTCTTGGAGTATTGTGAAAGAGAAAATTTGGTGAAGAATATACAAAAGTCGTATGAGAAAAACCAATTAGGATTGTATAAACAAGTATTGATCAAGCACAACCACTTGGGTGATTGTTTACAAGAAGTTGTAGATTTTAGACAACAAGGATTAATGGATTTTAATGAATTGATTAAACAAAGTTGTATAAAAAAGCATTGGAAAAAAAGCTTTTATTGGGAAGAGTGTTACAGGACTTTGGGATTGACTTATGAAAAGCACTTGTGTGAAAATGTTAGTGACTTTACCGAGGAATCACAAGGGTTGCATATGATTGCAAATAATGAAGCAACTTTTGATACAACATCAAGAATTGTAACGTTAGATTTTTCTATGAACACCTTGCTAGTGAACATATTTGAAGATGGTTTTGACAATGAGCTTAAAATTGAATTACCAGAACGAATGATCTTAAATTTTTTAGAAAATTTGGAAAAAATTATTGAGAAAAGTAACAAGTCGACATCAATTGAAACAGTTAAAAAAGTCAAAAGCAATGATGAAAAGAGACAATGGTGGGTTACTAGATATAATCTAGACAACGAAATGGAAAAACTTTTGAAATCATTTGACGAATGTTGTGATTTTAATTGTATTTTTGATCAAAGAATATTCAATAAAGAAAGCAAGCTACTAATGACTTTGAATAACGAATTGAAAAAAAGAGAAATACATAATATCAACAACTTTCTGTTGAGGCTAATACACTCAGGAATGGATCTCCATAAGATTATAAGCATTTACAACAAGAAATTTGAGTTTTCTGAGCTAGAATACATAAAACAGATCACGGAAAAGTATAAAGACAAATTAGAAAATGAATATGTAGCGATAAACCATAATTACTTTGTGCTGACTGATTATTTCCATAACGTTCCATGGGAATCTATGCCTTCCTTTGAGAACATGAACATCACAAGAGTTCCATCATTGACTATCTTAAGCAAACTCATCACCAAGCATAACGACCATCAAGATTGGAAAATTTCAGATAATGGTATTTCATTGATCCTAAATCCGAAAAAAGATTTAACGAGAACAGAAGATCAATTTAGACCAATGTTTTCTTCAATGGATGAAGGTTTGAAAATAATAGGCAGGGCTCCTGAAAGTGAAGAGTTCATCAATATGGCCAGTCTTAATGACTTGTTTATTTTTATAGGGCATGGAAACGGAATCCAATACACTACTCCAAAAGCATTGAAGAAACTTAACAACTTATCACCAGCTTTGTTGCTAGGGTGTTCATCTGTGAGAATACACAACACAAAATCTTTTTACGGATACGGATCTATCATGTCTTTCTTTTTAGGTGGCTGTCCAATGGTTTTGGGAAACTTATGGGATGTTACAGACAAGGACATTGATTTGTTCACTATTTCTTTGTTTGAAAAATTGAATATAGTTAATAAAAAAGAAGGTGCTAAAAATGAAAGAGTTGATGTTGCTTGCAGAGAAAGTAGAAATGTATGTAAATTGAAATACTTGAACGGTGCAGCCCCTGTTGTTTATGGGTTGCCTTTAAAGTTTTCATAGTTTCTTGTTGACACTATATATCGAATCAATTGTTTTATTATAGACTCATGTTCTTTCTTATCTTCGATGTATGTTATATCTTTTGAAAAATCTAGTGGGTACGTGTTTAGTTTATCAACTTCCGGATGTAATAGACTGGTATTTGTACACACTAACTCGATGTAAACCCTACCTGGTTCTTTTTTTAAAACACCTAGTTTGTTCAAAGATGATTTTATGGCTTCAACGTCTCTTTTGTATAATGGTTCATAAAATTGTAAATCTTTTGCAAATTGTTCAAAATCCGTATTTTCAGACATTTGTTCATTACCATTCTTCATTTCGTTATTTTCAGCTATCTGTTGGATGCAAGAATTCTGGTACTTCATTAATGAGTTCTCATCACCACTTAAAGGCACTGCATATATATTTTTGCTGTACGAATTGAATTCTGAAACACCAAATTTTGTACCAAATTTCGACTTGACAATCACCTCTGTTTTGAGATCAAGAGCATTGACTCGTTCATAAAACTTATGCTTTTTTATTGAAAGATATGTCCCTTTATTGTATACTTCTTCTTGGATATATCTCGTCAAATTTGGCTCTTGCTTCACCACTATCTTCTTTTTATTCAACACGTCTCTCAAAAGTTCTTTTTTGTATTTTAAAATAGCATTTTTTTGTATTTGTAAAGGATCTTCTGGTCTTAAAGCCAATCTCAGCTTCTGATAATTCATTATATTAAAAGGTTTTTTTGGTTATGATTTTCAAATTTTACTTTTCTTTTTTTTTGTTTTTTTTTTTTCACTTTTCGGAGATGTAGTTTTTAGTCAAATTCAATAGAGAGAAAGAGAGAGAGAAAAAAGGGAACACCATTATGGTAAAAGACCTAATATCATAGTTGAACAAACCTTATATACCATATCTTTAACCAAAGAACCCTTATATTCTACCAATGTCAGCTAGTATTGTGAAAACAAAATTTATAGATGGGATGAGACAAATAGCCAATCAGGCAATGATTCTTACTACAAACAGCAATCCCAAAAGCGTAAGCAATTGCAAGGACTTCAGAGGGGTGACGTTATCCTCTTGTGTATCTTTGTCGGTGAAGCCATATCCAATGTTGCAATTTAATTTAATGAAACCATCTTTTACCTCAAACGTGTTATCTTCTATGGAAAACAAAAAACTAGCATTGCACTCTTTAAATCCTACAGATGACAGTAAAAAACTTGTGAAATTATTCAGTAAAGGTGCCAATATTCAGCCACTAATCAATTCTACCTGGGATAAAATCGAACACTCTACAAACAAGCTTAAAACATTGTTTGATGAATTGGAAAAAAGGGATCGTTTGTTAAATAAAGAAGGTGAAAAGAAACAAGAAATTAGACACATAGTCACACCATTCGAACCATTCACATTGCTCCCCAATGAAGACTACGCTATTTATAAAGATGAGGTGCCATATCTAAAGAACGCCAATGTGGTTTTCATATGTGAAACTATTCCTAATATGACATTCAAAGTCGGAGACCATGAAATTTGGTGTGTTAGGGTTATAGATGTTTTGAAAAATGAAAAGTGTGAGCAATCAGGTGGTTTGCTGTATTGCAATCAAAAAGTCTATAGTATATCTTCAGAAGAAGTTTAAAAAAAATGTTATATAAATGTTTCTATTGTAGGTTCTTCTTCTTTTGTTTTTCATATCTTAATTGTATAATGACTTGTTTATATCTATACTGTGATTAGCATTTTCCGCCGAATACATGTCATCTTCGGTTTCTTCTTTCATTTGAGAGAGCTTTAAAGGCTTTGAACCAGTTTTGTTAGTCAGTGATGTCAAAGATGTCAATGATGATATCCTTTTGTGTCCTAACAATGAATTAGTTCCAGATTGTCCAGTAGCTGGATTCTTCTTTAAAGTTAGTACAGATGTGCTTGAAGAGGAATGACCTAATAATGGCTTCTGTGGCTGTGGGGACGAAGGTTTGCCTTTTACCACCTGTTGTCTAGCTAAAGAGGCAGGTGATTGAACTGTTTTTCCCTTTCCTGTTATTGAAGTATTGGAAGTTGTTTTCTTAACTGGTATGCCAAAGTATCCACCGCCGCCAACAGCTGCTGAGTTAGGTTGTGGTTGGTTTTGTATGGAGGCCGGAGAAGAATCGTTAGATGATGATGAATTTATTGCACTCTTTGAATTTGGTGTATACATGTTAACTAATGAATCTTTGGAAGCACTGAATTGCTCTGCTTTGTTGGCAATTTCCATTTGTTGCAAAGCCATGGCTGCAGGAATTCCGCCAGGAACATTGCTATACTTGGTTTCATTAACAGTAACTAAATTACCGTTGTCATCTATACTAGGAGTCATAACAGCTTCAGATGTAGGTATCTTCTTGCCTTGGAAGTTCGGCAAGTCAATGTGAGTTGGTTTTTCAAGTCTATTGACGAATGTACTAGAGCTCTTCTTTGACAATTGTGCTTTTTGAGCATGTTCCATTTTCAAGTTCAATACTTTTTCATGAATGTACTTGGCTCTATCCTTACTAGAATTAAATGAGCATAATTGTCTTATATCTAAAATCCACTTTTTGAATAGAGCCTTGGACTCTGGCTCACTTGTTTCCCCAGATGCATCAGGTTTAAAAGAAAACAGTACTTCAGTTTCATTATTAGCAAACAATCCTCCTTTACTGGACAAAGTGTCTACAGGAGTATTGCTTTTTTTGGTTGACAAATCATTTACTGGAGATGCAGATGCAGGTTTTTTTAACAACTTACCTAATGTTTTAGAGACAGATTTATTGGCACCATAATTACTGCTTGATTTTTTAGATTCATTTGCACCAATGTTTTCAGTACTCTCAAAAACTTCAACTTCAGTTTTCTCAGCATATCCATCTTTGTATATTTTAATAGTTATCTTTTCCTCGGTTGCTTCAATTAGAGTAGCATAGTTTAAATTTATTGACATAATAGGAGTTAACAGATTTTTAGCATTTTTACTAACGATAGCATCATTATTGTTATTAGAACTAGATTTGAAAAAATCAGATGATTTGAATTCATGAAGGTAGTTTGAAGTCAGAATAAAGTAACTTCTATTGTATTTCTTAAGCTTGTTCTTTTTCAAAAGATAACCGGCTCTTACACACTTTGCAAGCGCAGATTTCATATACGGATACTTGATATCAGTTAATTTTCTATAAACAGGAAACGGATCATTAGATTTCCAATTTAACAAACAAGTTGGATGATTCATAACAAAATTGTCCCATTCAACTGCTGGTGGTTTGTTCAAAATACCATGATTCAAATCATTACAAAGAGTCTGTAAGGTCAATCTGACTTGAGCATCTATTAGATCTGTGTATTTGGATAAGGCTTTTTGAATGTTCAAGTAAATGATCTTCTCTAGTTCCAGTCCATTTTTTTGTAAATTTGTATAAGAATCTTGTAAATAATGCTCCTCTAGTAACTGTCTCTTTAGTTGCAGATCCAGTTGTAATTTTAATAAGTAAGGATCATTTTTAGACTTCAAATTTTTGGTCTTTGTGTCCAATAAGTCTATTAAAGTAGTACTCACTTTGCTTAAATCTTGGTTTTCAATGTATTCTAAAGCACTTGTATATTTATTTAATAATTGTCCTGTTATTGCAACATGCTCTTTGATGTTTGTTTTAAAATCATCATGCAATGACTTGATTTCCTTGATTTTAAAAGTCAAATCTTTTTTCAAATCTTCTAGTTTTGGAATAATCTTAGTCTCTAGTTCCTTATTTGTTTCATACTGTTTCTTAGCTAAAGCCATGTGATGTTTCTTTAAAATAACTTGTAAGTCTTGGATTGAGCCACTGCCGAATGGCAAGTAATCACCAGTATTTATAGTTGTAGTAGTGGTTTGTGAGGGGCTGTTGTTGACATATTCATCATCAGATTGATTAGAGTTTACTGATGATGATGAAGTTTGCCTTTTGCCTAACTTGGGTCTTGGTGGAAATGAAAATTCATCAGACGGATGAACATTCTGTGTACTAGCACTGGATCCAGTAGTGGTCTTGGTTGTAGTTGTTGTTGTATCACCGCTAACAACAGTTCCATTTTCCATAACATTTGGAAGAATTGAACCAAATTTCATGTTGGCTTTTATGTTGTTATTGATTCTAGCAAACTGTTCTTGTGCCATAGAGACTTCTCTCAGATAACTTATCAAAGCTTTAAGAATCTTTTTCCACTTGATAAATCTATCAACAATAATGGTTGTTGGGTATTCATTTGAAGAAGAAATAGTATTTGTTGTAAAAAGACCTTGTTCTTCATATGCTCCATCTTGGTCCCTTTTATTTAAAGAAGATAACGTAGGTATAGACTGGCTTGACCCTGAATTTGAATGACCATGTGCTATTGTAGTAGAAGTCAAAATGGAGCTGTAATTCTTTCCTTGCTTTGAATAAACATCTATACTGGCATTGGTTCCTTTTGGAGTTGGAACCGCGATATAATAAGGAGAATTGAAATTTTCCTTTCCCAAAATCTTATTATTGCCTTGTGAATTCAAAGCAAGACTTGATGTGGATACATTGGCCTTATGTGTTTTGAAAGTACTATGAAGCTTCGGAGACTTCTTGTTTAGGTTAAAATCTTGTAACCCACTAGCTGAAGGTGTCTTTTTATGAGAATTATAATCATTTAATGTCGCATTGGAAGAATCATCACTTCCTGATAAAAAATAGTTCATAATCTCTTGCTGAGAGGGATTTCTGCTGTGAGTCTCCATCGCTGAACTTGTGGTTTAAGCTTTTTCACTTTTCTGCTTCTTATCTCTGTATATATATATTTGCCCAAAACAGAGTATAGGGGATGTGGACTTAATGCCACAAAGATAAAAAATCCCTACACATTTTATTTTGTGTGTGTAACACAATCTATTTTTATATATCCCGCAGATCAAATGCTTGGTAAGGGCAAAAGGGAGAGTTTTTTTCACGTACGGAAATAAAAATCAAGTAAAAAAAAAAATGTATGTGTACACGCACCCCTCAAACTGTTATCTTTTGAAAGAGGGAAGAGTTCTTAATTGGGTAGATTATTGGAATACAGGAATCACTTATATCCGATTATTATAAAATGGGATTTAATTTTTTTTATATGTATCACATGTGGGAAATACGAATAGGTTCCAGTAAAAGGTGCAAATATAGCTTAAGGCGAATGTGCAAATAAATCTTGAAGTAGAGAACGACGATCAATAAAGAGTGAGAATATAGGTTTGAAGAAAACAAAAAAAAATTATATGGGAATGATTCAATCAAAAGTAACGTTTTAATTCAGAATATATAACAAAAATTAGCTTGCTTTGGTAACAGCTTAGTGCTGATTTCTTTGCATGTATCTACTTAATCGGATTTTAGCTTTTTTGTTTTAGTTCCAAGTATCTTTTTTTTAGCAATCTTAACCATTATCAAGAACCAATACGTATTTAATATATTCAAAATAATATTTCCTATGGTGATAACAAGAGCATGGCCTGTTTGAAAGTCTTTTCTAGTATAGATTTGAGAAAAATCTATCAATAATATGATTATTTGTGTTAATCCCCACACTATTCTACAAAGGAAAAACATCAACATGAAAATAGCTTCATTTGCTCTTGCTAAGATGTTATTAGACTTTTGATAATGATTTGCAAACCATCTTATATTCAAAAATGGATTACTCAATTCAAAAATCAAAAATACACAAGCGTAATAATTTATAAATTTCGATAATCCTATGGAATAAACTGTAAATGATACTACTCCGTGTATCATGAAAGCTGGAGTTGAGCAATAAGCAGAAATCAACATATCCCACAAAAAGTAACCACATGCTAAAATTGCAATTTTATTGTTGTGTTCTGTGTATCCAAATACTCTTTCTTCAATCTTGGTTAAATCAAAAAATGTCTTAAGATCAAAATTCACCAAAGATAAGGACTCTAATTGTTTTATCTCGTTTTTTACCTTGAAAAATGTAAAATAATAGTCTGGGTCTTCAATAATTGCTAAAAAGCAGAATTCTAAAATGCATAAAGCTTGTATGAAAGAAACTATGTGCATGGCAATTTGGTTTTTTACACGTTTGTTGTTGTCTTTTTTAATCAAATATGTATTCTTCTTATCAATTAAAAGTTTCGATAAGATTGGTTTTATCAAGTAATAAGAAATTAAAAATAAAAGATGATATCCTATAGCCACATACAATACTTGATGTAAATGGTCCATGTATGTTGCATTCAAAAAGGAGATCTTATTCAAAACATATTTCTCAACAAATGCGTCATACTTTCCATTAAAATCTGGTTTAGGTAAAGACAATATTCTGTCTACTATTGATACAAACATTAGTCTGTTAATTATACTAAACTGGTTGTGTGGTTTTATAAAAACATATCAAATTTTAAAAATTAAAATAAAAGTGCCTTAAGAGCCTACGAAAAAAAAAAACAGGTGAAATAAGCAGTTGGATACGTTCGCGCGACTTAGCCTTTCCAAATTCCTTGGAGGAAATGTTCCCTGTACACCAAAATAAATAAAAAAATGGGTTTTGGGAAAGCGGATTTTTATTTGGGAAAATGCCTCGCCTTGGCAGAATTCAATATAAGAATAAACCATGAATTTGTTCATAGAAAGAATATTTATTAAAAAGAAAAGAATAAGCATTGATCTTTAACTATAATAGTTAGGTTTATTGATTAAAATCATGAATATAGTTGAATCTTCATTCTTATATAGTAATCAATTATATGTTAAAGTTAGGGGGGGTTGTTTTTCATTACATCATTTTGGTCATTATTCATATTTGTGAAATAAACTTAGTAAGAGGTGTCAACAACGTATCTACCTAAAATCTTTCCACTTTCCATTTCTTCGTAAACCTTTGGTAATTCAGATAAACCAATGATCTTAATTGGAGATCTGACTAAACCTCTTTCAAAGAAGTCTAAGGCTTCTCTAGTATCAGCTCTGTTACCAACGTAAGAACCAACAACCTTGTAGGACTTGACAACTTGATCAAAGACATTGGACTTACAGTAGGCATTGGCTGGTAAACCAACTAAAACAACAGTACCGTTGGATCTGACGTATTGGGTAGATTGGGAAATGGCAGCTTCGGAAACAGCAACGTTGATAACAGCATGAGCACCACCCTTGGTGACTTCCAAGATCTTCTTTGGAACGTCCTTTTCCTTGGTGAAGTCAATAAATACATCACCACCAACCTTCTTGAATAATTCTTCTTTACCTTCACCACCATCAATACCAACAACAACTAAACCCATAGCCTTGGCGTATTGAACAGCTAAAGAACCTAAACCACCAGCAGCACCGGAGATAGCAACATATTGACCTGGCTTGGCTTCAGAGGACTTTAAGGCCTTGTAGACAGTAATACCAGCACATAAGATTGGAGCAATTTCAGCTAAGTATTCATCATCTTTTCCGTACCATTTGGAACCTTCTTCTGGCTTTGGAATGTGAGCGGCTTGAACAGCTAAACCAGTAGCGTATTCTTGGAAAGAACCGTTGTGAGTGTAACCAGATAAGTCAGCTTCTGGACAGTTAGATTCGTGAGACAATTCACATTCTTCACAGTTCATACAAGAACCGTTTAACCACTTGATACCAGCGTAGTCACCTAAGTTCCATCCCTTGACGTTGTCACCAATGGCAACAACAACACCGGCACCTTCGTGACCACCAACTAAGTAAGGGTCTAACTTGACATCTAATGGCCAGTCACCCTTCCAGGCGTGTAAATCAGTGTGACAAACACCAGAGTACTTGATGTTGATTAAGATTTCATCTGGCTTTGGCTTTGGGGTCTTGATATCTTCGTAAGTTAAATCACCACCGTTTTTGTAGAAAACGATAGCCTTTTGAGTTTCTGGAATTTTTGGAGACATTTTTTGTTTATATTGTTGTATTATTATTTCTTAAATAAATAAGGATGGTTTTTTAACATTTTATTTTCTTTTAAGATTATATTAATGAGTATTAATTAAAGAAATGTTGACACCAAAAGAAGAAGGAAAAAAAAAAAATTCCAATATCAAGATAGAAAGTGAGTTTATATACAATCCAATTTGAGTTAATGAAAAAAAAAAAAAAAGGATGATAAAAAGCAATATTTGTTCAGCATACCCACACCCTTTCAATTTTATTGATAATTTAATCTAATACTATTTTTTTAGTTAAAACCGGGGATATTCTATGATTTTTTTAAGGTTTAATTTAGGGAAAAGGCGGCTAAAAAAATCGGAACGGATAAAAAAAAATGATAAAAAACCCACACACACACACACACATTTTGGAGTAATTCTAAACTGGAGATAAGGAGAGTGCTGGTTACATGGAAACCAATCTATTCGTGTTTTTTTTTTTTTCGTTAGTTTAAATTTCTAAAATAAATATGAGTTTAAAGCAGTCGGTTTAAAAATGTAAATAAAATGATTTTAATTTCAGTGGGGGGTTTGGTTTCTCGGTTGGATGGAGACCAATAAGTATTCGTAGATGATCTAAAACCTATTTAGATGCTCTTGCTTATATCATTAAATGATTGGTTTTGATGATATAATTGTTCAAATCATCATTTAAATCTGCAATGCAGTTGATTTTCCCTCCTGAATATTTGATAAAGAGGGGACTGTAATTTATGTGCCCAGCTTGACCTATAAGATCTAGATTTGATATTGATTATTCGGGGTTTAATAATGTATCCAAACAGTTTTTCTATATTGCTTTTATAAGTAACATATGAAATAACATAATATTGTATACTTTTCAATCTACACTTAATTAAGTAAATAATGATCAAGTTTTTGTTCTTTTATTAATGCTATTGCAAAATATCAATTTTCATACCTACTTATATCCGAAATCGGAGATAAAACATCAAGAATTTTTTTTTTCTTTTTGACATATATTAGTCAATAAACTTCTGAATAAATCGAAGCTAATAAAAATTATACAAAATATATGAGGTTTAATCAATTATTGTTTTTTTTCATTGGCTAGTATGGCATCAGCTTCAGCTAACATTACTACAGCTCTATTCAATTGGATTATGTTGGCTACTTGTTTGAAAGCATAACCTGGCAATGTTATGACAAAACACCATAAACCTATTCTACTCCATAACAAACTTTCACTAAAGGATAACCAGTAAACTGACATATAAAACAATTCATTTAGTGCACAAATGGTAAAAAGCACTTTTCTACTACTGTAGTACATGTAAAGTAACCAATTTTCGTTGGAATCTATGTTTTTATGAGATTTTTTATTGGAACAAGACAGAGTGGCATACATGTGGATGTAGTGAGATGATAAATCCAAACTGTTCATTAATTGTAGGAATATCACAATATAGAAATTTTGGCTGTATGCAACACATAGATAACAAATCAAACATGCTGTTGTTGATCTATCAGAAACCATATCCAAAACGGCACCTAGTTGGGAACATTGGTCGTATTTTCTAGCCATGGTTCCATCCAATGCATCTAGCAAACAACTTATACCATAAACGATGGTTGTTACTGTTGGGTAACGTGGCATAAAGAATAGGGATAATATCATTGTTAAAACCCTAACATATCCGATCTTGTTAGGTATGTACAACATCACATCTTTTGCGGTAACAACTTTGTTACTTATCTTAGCATTTCCAGTCATACTTGTATATTGGTAAATATGTGTATAATCAGGTTGTATGGTCTTATTTTCTTCGATATAGTTTCTATCAAAGGGAAAAATCATAACAAATAGCGACACACCTGAAAAAAATTTAAAAAAAAAAAAAGACCAAATTTGGTGAAGATATTTTTTTTCTTTTTTCGTCGTTTTATACTTGGCGGATTAAAAAAGAAACTCCGATATAATTTCACATCATCAAGCACGTGAAAAGAAGTGATAGTGTATCATTATGTTTATAAATTGACTATATATTGGTACACAGACAAGCTGATGGCAGTGGTAGGTGCCGATTTAATTAACCCTACAGTTAAACCTTGATACAACGCAAAAATGCCTTCAGTTTTGATAATTTGTTTACCTATACTGAAAAATGTCTTCTTCATGTTATAAGCCTTGTATATGTCACTTTCCGATGTGAACTTTTCCAGGTTCTTTGCCTGCATTATCTGTATTCTTCTTCTTATAGTATCCAAAGGAAATGTAAGTGTTTTTGCTGATACACCAGTAATTGCTGATACAAACGGTGTCATGAAGCTAAACTCCGGGTTTTTCTCTATAAATATACTCAAAGTTTCAAAAATTGAAAAGATTAATGATGTTGACAACCCAAATGTTCCTATTGATGCACTGCATCCTTTATAAAACCCCTTTATTCCATGTTCGTATTTGTAAATCTGCATTATTTCTTTCAGAATAGATTCTCTGTTTTGACTGGGCATGGCAACAAATCTAGTTTTTAAAATATCTAAAGGGTATGTAACAATGCAAGCAGAAATACCGGCTAAGGCACCATTGATCAATGAATTTAACGACTCATAGTACTTTGGCGCAGCTTTGTCATTTTTGAATACTTTGAGTCTACTGTTTAAAAAAGAGTATGTTGAAAATTGAACTGATCCATAAATCAAATACATTGCCATTCCAGGTACGTTACCTTTAAAAAATCCTTTAATACCATCTCTTTTCATTATTTCTTTTGATATGCTTACTATATCACTTCCATTGCTCCCATACTTTAAAAAGCTCAAATTTTTCTTGCCAACTTGACCTTTGAAATTGTTATTACTGGATATTTGAAATGAACTGATACCTACATTAGATATATTTGCTGCTGTTTTCGTGTTTATGTCATTCCCATGGATACTAACAACTTTGTTTCTAGGTTTTAACTGAGCAGATATTTTCAAAACATCCAAAGGTGCTGTAAAAAATCTAGCAATCACACCACTTAACCCACCTGCTACCATGGCTTTTGTAGTTGATACTTCATTGCCACTTCTAAGTGCATCTTGTTTAGTCATTATAATATTTTGTTATTTGGAGTTTATTACTTTTTGACCAGCAATTTCAAACAAAAAAAAAATGGTTAAAAAGTTAATGTAAAAGGTGAAAATTTCAATTTCAATAACAACCCCAAAAACTACTCTAGTAGAAATGTGAGTATGTTTTTGGTTGATATGATTTAATCTTTCTTAAGTTATTATATTGAATAAATCGAAAATGGTGTATCTTGATAAAATATTCAAAAAAAAAAAAAAAAAGAAAAAACGCAAATAACCGAGTGCTATGGTAAGATATTTGACTCCTATATCCGATTGGTGTATTTAAAAAGCAAAAAAATAAAATAAAGAGGTCTTACCCGGATTCGAACCGGGGTTGTTCGGATCAAAACCGAAAGTGATAACCACTACACTATAAAACCAGCTAATTATTTTACAAAAATTATTGATTTATTAGTCTATATATTGCAACTATAAAAATATATTGTATAAAAAGAATTTATGGAACAAGAGATATATTTCTTTGATTATTTAACTTTAAAAATTGTTTCTTTTTTTGTTGTACAATTTTTTTAATAATTTGTTGATTGAACTATTGTATATGACTCATTTTGGGTAATGTCAAAAAACATAAATCAGAATATCATCCATTATACATTCGACTATGTCAACTACGTTTCAGTTTTTTTTTTTTTTTTTTAATTAAAAATAAAAAGTGATCACATCTGATTAGAAATTCAACATGCAATCATAAAATTTCGAGTATTCATTAACATTGTGGTGGTTTGTTTTTACCGTATAAAATATTTGACAGATTTATGAGTACAAATTGTATTTTAACAACGGAAACCTCCACCCCGAAGCACTAACACCTCGACAACAAGTAAAAAATAAGGCAAAATCGTTATGGCAACTTAATCCCTTTATAGTTTATACTCTTTTAAAAATGAATTCTGGCACCTAGTTTTTGAATTTTGCCTTTCCTTTGTTAAATAGACACTTAAAGCAAAATTATGTGAAATCTAGTTTTATTACCGAAAAAGGAAATGGTAGTAACCTCTCTGGATTTCAACACATTACTTTTGTCTTATTGAAATATGAATGATAAACAACACCCAAAAAAAAAACTGTACATATATAAAGAACTATATCTTTACCTTCTTTTTTTTTTCTTTTTTATTGATTGTAGTAATAAGTTCAGGGTATGCATAAGTATAGCTCATGATAAGATTTAAAAAAAAAGTTAAAAACTACTGCACCCAAACCATTCTTACAAAATCACACTCAATAAACCAAAATTAAAATTAAATAATTAGGACATAATAAAAAATGAATTGTGTGTATTGATAATTACTTAATAAATAATGCTATAGCCAGTATTAATAAAAATGCAAGTCATTCTTCAGTTGATAGCAATTTTCAGAGTAAGTTACCCGAACATGACAGTTTCCGACAAATATGACAAAAAAAGCATGTATAAGAAAGCTTAGTTAACAAGAACTCAAAAGAATATTGACCATGTCCAAAAAAGGAAACTGTAATCAACGTTCCACTGGTGAATCCTTGCATACTATTAAATTTTGATGAATTTGAACATACCTGATGTGACGATCATTGATGTCAAAGAAGAAGAAAAAAAACATATCATATTTTCGTTTATTTTAAACCACACCCTGAAAAGAAAAGAGAGGCACTTCACATCTACAGCATAAACACTTTGAGATATGCCCAAAAAAAAAAAATCTTGTGTTTGGAATAAATAAATTTTAAGGTGATTTTGTCTATGTCAAGATCCGGTCATAACCATTTCACCTATTTCTTGACTAAAAGAATATTCAATTTTTTTTTGGCTTTTTTAAATCTTTTGCAGCGTGTTAAAAGGAATTTAGCGCGTGTAGTGTGCATAGCGTGACTATTCCCCCCCCCCAAAAAAAAATAAATAAATAATAAAAATCCACGCCCATGGGGGACAAATAAGGTGTTTTTGGTTTGGGTTCCACCAATGTAATTAGGTTTTTTTTTTTCTTTACCCAGATTAAATGTCGCTTTCCCTAAAACCAACAAAAAAAAAACAAACTCCACAAATTTAAAAACCACACCAGAATTTATTTATCACGCGGTAAACAACGCTTAAAAACGCATAATATTCACCGCCAGATAGCAATAATCAGGTGGGAAATTCTAGATTCAGTTAAAATGGTACCATAATATTTTTTCAAATAAAAAATCATTAAATATTTTTAGATAGACGTTGATATCTCATCATATAAATACAAAGGTTTGGATTGTAATTTTCTTGAGATTGATTATTTTTCTTTTAATTCTTATAATTATTTCTTATTAGATTAAAGATAATAATTCAGTATAACCATCCACAAATACAAGTTATCTTAACTTTATTTCCAAAAAAACAAACTTAAAAAAAAAATTATAATAATGGCTATTCCAAAAACTCAAAAAGGTGTTACTTTTTACGAAAACAACGGTGAATTAAAATACGAAACTATTGATGTCCCAACTCCAAAGGCTGATGAAATCTTAATCAACATCAAGTACTCTGGTGTTTGTCACACTGATTTACATGCCTGGAAGGGTGACTGGCCTTTACCAGTTAAGTTCGACCCATACTGTGTCGGTGGTCACGAAGGTGCCGGTGTTGTTGTTGCCATTGGTGACAACGTCAAGGGATGGAACTTAGGTGACTACGCCGGTATCAAGTGGTTAAACGGTTCTTGTATGAACTGTGAAGAATGTGAATTATCCAACGAATCTAACTGTCCAGAAGCTGACTTATCTGGTTACACTCACAACGGTTCTTTCCAAGAATACGCCACTGGTCTAGCTGTTCAAGCCGCTCACATTCCAAAGCCAGAAGAAGGTTCTCAATGGTACGGTAAGGACGACGAATACTTAGCTGAAGTTGCTCCAATCTTATGTGCTGGTATTACTGTCTACAAGGCCTTAAAGTCTGCTGACTGTAAGCCAGGTCAATGGGTTGCTATCTCCGGTGCTGCTGGTGGTTTAGGTTCCTTAGCTGTTCAATACGCCAAGGCTATGGGTTTAAGAGTCATCGGTATTGATGGTGGTGAAGGTAAAGAAGATTTATTCAAGAAATGTGGTGGTGAAATCTTTGTTGACTTCACCAAGGAAAAGGATGTACCAGCTGCCATCAACAAGGCCACTAACGGTGGTGCTCACGGTGTTATCTCTGTTTCTGCTGCTGAAGCTGCTATCTCCCAATCTACCCAATACGTCAGAACTAACGGTACCATTGTTTTAGTTGGTTTACCAGCCAATGCCTACTGTAAGTCCAATGTCTTCGAACAAGTCGTTAGATCTTATAAGATTGTTGGTTCTTACGTCGGTAACAGAGCTGATACCAGAGAAGCCTTAGACTTCTTTGAAAGAGGTTTAGTCAGATCTCCAATTAAAATCGTTGGTTTATCTGAATTACCAAGAGTCTTTGAAGAAATGGCTGCTGGTAAGATCTTAGGTAGATACGTTGTTGACACCACTCACTAATTGTACAATTAATCTTACAATTCTTTAATGATAATGATATATAAATAAACAATGTTTAATGTTTAAAACTTTATAACAATTTTTATTTTTGTATTTTTTTTTTTTTCTTTATCAAACTACAATTTTAGAGTTCTATGTTTAGTTCGGTTTGAACCAGGCTAATTTTTATTTTTTTTTTTGGCCTATTTTGACAATATCTTTTCGGTTCGCCTAATTCAACATATTTACGACTTTAATTTTTGTTACTTTTTTGTTGCTTTTTCGGTTTAACAACTGTTAATATTAAAAATTATAAAAAATCCCTCTTGATTTCAGTTGAGCTCCTTTTTAATATTCTCTTTTTGAAAATGTTTCCCTATTATTGCATCAATTACATAGCTGGATTCCTGAAGTGAGGGGTAGATTTTAGGCGTTGTTTAAAATTTAGTGCTTATTATAATTTTTAAAAAAAGGAGATGATTTACGTGTACTCTGAATAACACGGATATAAGATTGATAATTGTTTACAACAACAAAAAAAAAAAGTTGAAATGTTGAGAAATATCGTTTATACACTAATCGTCCATACTTTTCAACATAAGAACCCATATGTAACTGTCTTGTTCATTAATCAAAGTTTACCCCCAGAAAAGTGGAATCTGACACAAAGAAAAAATAAAATTACGCTACACAATTATCTATCGGATATAAACGTTGTTTTTAAATTACTGGCACGTGCATGTAGTGAGACAAAAATTAAAACTTTTTCACGTGTGCATTTGCAAATGTAAAATCCGAAAAAAAAAAGTTGCTTTTTTTTATTTCTGTTTTACTTGCAATTAATTTCACGGATCTTTGATATACATTATCATATACCTAAAACCTACACCCACTACACATCCATTATGATAGATATCAAATACTCTGTTTTGCCTAATTTGGACGGCTCTTGCGAATACTCAACATATAACTCTAAAGTCATAACAGGTGTTTCAGGACCACTAGAACCAAAACAAAGACACAGATTACCACTGCAATCTGCTATTGAAGTATTTATAAAACCATCACACGGTGTTGGTCCATCAACCAGAGAAGTGCTGATGCAAGATAAATTGGCTACGGCTCTACAGTCAGTTATAGTGACTGAAAAATATCCAAGAGAGTTAATTCAAGTAAATGCACAAATCTTGTCAAATCCATTTGATTCTTTTGGTTCTTTAAACGAAGATCCTTTTAATGAAATTGTCTCTTCTATGATTGACTTAAACTCCTGTTTTAATAGTATATTTATCTCATTGATTGATTCGGCTGTTGCATTAAAGTCTTGCTACTACTCAAATCTTTTCTCTATAAACGAAAAAAATGAAGTTATAAACATTACAAATGTTGAATCTCTTGAGGATTTCCAATCTTTGAAACATAAATCTATACATCTGATGGTTTTGGAAATAGAAGAAAATAAACCCACAAATATCTTACTTATGGATTCAAAGGGTTCCTTCAATGATGACGACCTAGTTAAAATTATTGATGCTGCACAAATTAACACTCAAGTTGAATTCAAGAAACTCAGATCTTTGATCAAAGAAAAAGTACAAAACGATTATATATGGAAAGCTTAAAACAAAACTTGTCTTTTCAAAATAAAAAATATGCAGTAAGCATTTATATTTTCTTAATTATTTCTTTTTTTTTCTTTTATTATGTTAATTTCAATTATATAGATTATTAATTAGAAACAAACTAAATTATAATTGTAACTTCTTTAAGTTAGCAATGGTGGATTCATAACCTTCAATTTCAGCAGCGTAATTTTCGATCTTAATTTGGTTTTGTTCTTGAATTTCCTTCTTTACCTTAGTTTCGTAATCCTTAACAGCAACAGACTTTTCCAAGTTCTTCTTGAAGTGGGAAACCTTTTCCAACTTCTTATAAATCTTGGTGATTTCAGCATCTAAATCAACTTGACCTTTAACTAAAACATGAACGTTGATTTCTGGAGTAACAGCACCTAAAACACAACCTTCTGGAACTTCAGAAGCTGACTTGACAACATCAACGTTTTGGATGGCCTTGATCAAAGAAACAATGGAGTCCTTTTGGTCAGCAAATAAGTCGTAGTGTTTTTCAGATTCAACAATAACCTTACCTTCCTTCAAGATACCGAATTGAGCTAAGATAGATCTGGAAGTCTTAACAGATTCCATAATTGTATCGTAGTCGGATAGAGCCTTTTCATTAAAGAAATCTTCTCTGTAAACTGGGTAAGAAGCCTTAACAATGGTTTCTGGAGACTTTTCAGTGGATCTCTTTGGTAATCTTTGCCACATTTCTTCAGAGATGAAAGGCATGAATGGGTGAATCAACTTCAAGGTATTGTCTAACAATATGTATAAAGTGTCCTTGGCAGATTTTTGTTGTTCTGGGGTACCTTGGTCAATCAAGTATTTGGAGTTTTCAATGTAAATATCACAAATGGTGTACCAGAAGGCATAAATTTCACTGGTAGATGTTAAGAAATCTCTCTTTTCAAAGGCTTCATTAACAATCTTGTTGGTAACAGTTAACTTATGTAAAATCCATTTTTCAACTAAAGATTCCTTACCACTCAAACCTTCGGTTGGAGCTGGAACATAGTCATCACCTAATCTCATCAAAGCAAATTTGGTAGCTTGGTAGATCTTGTTACAGAACTTTCTGTAACCATCAACTCTTAAGATATCCAAGTTGATATCTCTACCACCAGTAGTATAGGCACATAAAGCAAATCTCAAAGCATCAGTACCACATTGAGGAATACCATTTGGATAAGATTCTTGTTGACCAGTTTTGGCTTTTTCAATTTCTCTTGGGTCTAAGTTACCACCGTATAATTTGGAGTGTAAGTCTTCCAAAGAAATACCTTCAATAACATCAATTGGATCAACAACATTACCTAAAGATTTGGACATCTTTCTACCTTGAGCATCTCTGACTAAGGAGTGACAGAAAACTTCGTTGAAAGGAGACTTACCAGTTAATTTAATACCTAACAAGATCATTCTAACGACCCAGAAGAACAAAATATCCCAACCGGTTTCTAACATGGAGAATGGATAGAACTTGGCCATATCTTCGCTGTTGTTTGGCCATCCTAGAGTAGAGAAAGGCCATAACCCAGAAGAGAACCAAGTATCTAAGACATCTTCATCTTGTTCCAAAGTAAAGTTCTTACCAGAGTATCTCAAAGTAGCCTTTCCTCTAGCTTCTTCAATATTCTTACCGGCAACCCAATAGTTGTCTTCACATCTTCTCTTAGCATTTTCATCTTCAGTAGAACCTTCGATGTTAATGAAGTAGACTGGACATCTGTGACCCCACCATAGTTGTCTAGAAATACACCAATCTTGAGTGTTTTCCAACCATCTGAAATATTCAGCTTCAGAGGCCTTTGGAGTAATAGTTATATCACCCTTCTTTACAGCCTTGATAGCTTCACTGGCCATAGAGGTTTGAGCAACCCACCATTGAGGCTTCAATAAAGGTTCAATAACATCACCGGATCTTGAACAAGTTGGGATGACCATTTCATTGTCTTCTTGACCAACAAATAGACCCATGTCTTGTAAAGCGGCAATAACCTTCTTTCTGGCATCGAATCTCTTGACACCTTCCCATTCAGCACCACAATTTTCGTTTAATAAACCGTCATCAGTCAATATGTTAATGACTTCTAAGTCATGTCTCTTACCAGTACTGTAATCATTCATATCATGGGCTGGGGTAATCTTAACAGCACCAGTACCGAATTCCATATCAACGGCTTCAGCATCAGTAACAATTGGGATCTTCTTGTCCAAAAATGGATGTTGAACAAACTTACCGTGCAAGTGCTTGTATCTTGGATCTTCAGGGTGAACAGCAACACCGGTATCACCAAAGATGGTTTCAGGTCTAGTAGTGGCAACAACTAATTTTTCATTGGTCTCAGAATCAACAACTGGGTAGGCAAAAGAAGTGATAACACCAAATTCAACCTTTTCATCGTAACCAGGAATGGAAATTTCAGTTCTTCCCTTGATGTCCTTATTTTCAACTTCTATATTAGAAATAGCAGTGTTCAATTTAACAGACCAATTAACCAATCTGGAGGATCTGTAAATAGTACCATCATCATGTAATCTAATGAAGGCTTCTTCAACAGACTTGGTTAATTCAGGAGATAAAGTGAAGGCTTCTCTGGACCAGTCGTAAGAGGCACCCAATCTGGTGACTTGAGATTTAATCTTTTGATGGTAAACTTCTTTCCATTTCCAAACCTTACCAACAAATTCTTCTCTGGAGTAGTCATGTCTGGTCTTCTTTTCAGTAGCCCAAAGCTTCTTTTCAACAACGGATTGAGTAGCAATACCGGCGTGATCAAAACCTGGCAAGAATAAAACAGTTTTACCCTTCATTCTGTTGTATCTAATCAAAGAATCTTGGATGGCAACAGTTAAAGCATGACCAATGTGCAAAGCACCAGTGACATTTGGAGGTGGAGCAGGAATAGAGAAAATACCTTCTGGTTTGATATTACCATCTTCAGTGAATTCTGGGTCAAAAGCACCGGACTTAACCCAGTAGTCGTACCAGGAAGATTCAACGTTAGATGGGTTGTAGATCTTTAAAGAAGGATCATCTAAAGATAGCAAAATCTTCTTTTCACCGGCAACAGTCTTATCGACAAATTCAGGAATGACTTCAACTGGCTTTTCAGCTTTTTTCTTTTCTTTCTTTTCGGACTTAGTGGCGGCTGGTGCAGCTTTTTTAGCTTGCTTGGCCAAAAACTTTAATAGCTTTTCGGCTTTTTTCTTTTCCTTTTCGATTTCCTTTGGGGTCTTTTCAGTACCGTCTTCCTTTAATAAATTGATGATGATTTCACCAGTTTTAGGGTCAACTTCTGGGATTTGTTGATCGTTGTTTGGATTCATTTTTATGGAGTCAAATAAATGTTTGTATGAATAATATTGTAAATTTTTTATTTGTTGATGAGTTAAATTAAAATCACTAGAATAAGGTTTCTTTTGATAAAAATTTCCTTTTAAAAAACTTCTTTGGGTATGAGTATAAGTAGATAAAAATTGACGATGTTTAAAAATATGCTTGAAATTATTCAACATATATTTCTTTCAAAAATTATACTATTTAAAAAATAAATCGAGTAAATGTATACTATGACTGTAAGAAAAAGTGATAGTGTAAAATGCTTGTTTATTTATTTATTTTTCAACACAAATAACCAACAATAAATTAACCTTTTGAATTGGTAAAAACTTTTATTATTAATAGATTGGTCCTTAAATACTGTGTTTTCTTATCTGCTTTAATGACTCAATCGACTTTAATAAGTATATATCGAGT